>JAPSGF010000009.1:19472071-19774571 GCA_035772895.1 Perdix hodgsoniae | reverse complement strand
CTTATTTAATTTACAATACTACATTATGTTTTGAGATTCAGGTATTTGATGAGATTTCTGATGATGAGACTTATCTTGAGAGATATTTAGGCAAGTTATAGTCCCCACTCTTCTCTGCTGATTGCCGGATGCTTGCTTTAATTCTTTGTGCATTTTAAAGTGCCAGCGGTCAGTTTCAAGTGCTGTTTCTCATAAACAATGTGGGGTAATAATGTTGTTAAACAACCGGTCATATTATTTCTCCAAAACTTCACTTTCAATAAGTTTGCCAAGGACATTACATGATTTACAGTGAGGACTTGAAAAGCCAGATGTGTTGCTAGTAAAAGACAAGCACCGTCAACTAGAATTGTGTTGACTTCTACGTAAAGAATTTGACCTTATTTCAGCATAACCTGTTGAAATCAACAGGCAGAGCTCCTCTTTCAGGAATGCTCACAAAGGACAGTGTGACATAAGTTGTTAGGTCCTGACATTCTTGTGGTACTTGGAGAGGAAGAACAGTACTTGTTTAGATTTGATTCACAGGAGTGGTCGTATTTAGGTGCTCCCAAACAGTCATTTTGGTGGCAAGATGTTGCAGAAGGACTGCATTTACTTCATGTTCCGCTGAGAGATGCCAGCGAGAGCCATTCATTATCAAAGACTTCTTTTCTCCTCAGTCATTTAACAGTAGCAGCTTCTCTTTTATTCTCTGCTCTCAGCAGAATAGGAAGTGATAATCTCTTTGGAATACAACAGACACCTGTTTGATAAGTGGTAATCGCATTATTCCTGAGGATTATCTCAGCAGTGCATTTCTTTTGTAATAAAACTCCACTATCTAACAGAGCAGAGCTTCACTAGATGATGTATGAAAATCCATTGCGATAGTTTGCAGATGTTTGGGACTCTGTAAACAGAATTTAATTTTAAGTAAGCCATGTGATAAATGGGCTTGGCATATCATCATTTTTATTATTTTATTAATTCAATGTGTTTTATTAATTCAAATGTTTGTTATTGTTAAAACTTTTGTTCTAGTTGTGCACAGAGTTTGATGTAGTAGTCTCAAATGTCTCCTTTAACAAAATGCATAGAACGGTCCTTTTCTGGGATTTATTTATTAAGTGTAATAAACTAGTGATAAAACCAAGAACCAAGAATTGATGGCTGATGAAACTGTTTTAGATGAATTACTTCCTCTATCGACCAAGAGAACAGCTCTGCTTCTGGTAGCAATCACAGGAGTTCCTTTTCTAAATGTACTTACTGCCCAGTGGTTATTTAATGACATTTAATAAGCTGGTTTACTTACACAACTCAGATCTTCTCATTTCTTAGAGGAGGTCTGAGATTTAATGCTGAACTTTCATAAAAGTCAAAGAAAAGTAGATGCCTGACCTCAGCTGGATTTCAGTAAGAACTGTCCACTTTAATTTTGCTAGATGACTATGAAAATCCAATCTAAACTTGGCAACAATGCATATTTGTCAAGTTCTGAGAAGTCTCTGAACAGAAAAATTCTTTATAAATGCTTCATTTTTAGCTAGTTGTTAGTTCTTAAACTTTTGCTTATCACTTTTGAAACTATTGTACATCAACCAAGCAAATTTGATATACTCTCACAGTAAATGAATGCATTATATTAAAGCATTTAGTTTAATTACAGCCGCAACAACACAAAAATATATAGTTTATGAATACTAAAATATGATTTAAAATTAAGAATACTTATTTGCTAGTATTTATGGTTTTGACCTTTTTTCTTTACTTGAGAAGGATGTATACTTGGTGTTTTTAATACTATTGATCTAACGAGTTAAATTCCTTTTCATGTATTCCCTGCAAAGGAAACTAAATAAGAAAGAAACATGCTTTTCAGAAGCTCATTTTTAGAAGTCTGTAACAGCGTGGCTAACTCTACAAAAGTCCAGTACCTCAAACAGTGATATCCAGGAAGAAGAGGTAGCATAAAAAGCTTGTGAGTGTTTGAACCATTTGTTGGAAGCAGTGTTGCTGGCACGACTGCTTGAACTGTGCCAAGGAATTATATAGTGCTGTAACATATCCAGGCACTCTTCTATTTGCCATCCAAAGCATTGTACAATGCTGTGAAGTAAATGGCATCCCACCATACACCAGAAACGTGCCAAGTGTTTGGCTGGTGCTCTTTGTGAATGCAAAGCAGTTCCCAAGACATATCTGTGAATATCTGTAGGCAATATAATATGTTATCTAAATGAATCAACTTGATTGTTGGATTATACTGTTGTTTACTATTACATTACAAAAATTTTTCCTTATATGAAAAATCTGTTTAGCAATTTTGTATTTCTTCTGAATAGCGGAATAGGCAATTTGTGGTCAGAGTTACAATAAGCAGTATCATTATACGCTCTTCTCCAGCAATTGCCTTTTTACTTAAAGAAAATATCAGAAACCTAACAAACATTTTGTTTCAATATAGAAGCCAACAAGTGAAACAGGAAGATGTTAGTGCCTTGATTAATTGTTAGCTCCTACACTGCAAAAACAAATACAGAGTGAATTTGAGCTGTTTGGCCTAGCTCTGGGGAGACCTCATTGCAGCCTTCTGGTACCTACAGGCACCAGCAGGAAAGATGGGACTTGTTATTAGAGGCCATAGTAATAAGGTAGAGGATAATGGCTTTAAACTGAAAGAGGGTAGATTTAGAATAGATACTAAGGAGAAACTATTTACTCGGAGGGTGGTGAGGTGCTGTAAGAGTCTGCCCAGAGAAAGAGTGGATGCTCCATCCTGCAAAGTGCTCGAGGCCAGGTTGGGTGGGGCTTTGGGCAACCTGGTCTGGTGTGTGAAGTGTCCCTGCTTCAAGGTCCCTTCCAACTCAAGCCAATTTGTGATTATAGGACAAGCTAGCTCTGTTCAGTGCTTTTGCGCTTGCTGTGAGTCTACGTCTGTGTCAAGTTAGTGCAACTAAATTTTGCAGGGCCAGCATGAAGGTTTCAAAAGTAAGAGTATGCAGTGATACTACAGACCACGCTTTGCAGTCAGTAAGCTCATGGATGAGCATATGCTGACACTTTTCCACATTTTCAGGTACTAGGGGGATTATCGTCCCTTTTTCCTTTATTTGATTATTTGTTTACTCTTTACCTTGATCCTCTTCTTACTTGGTAATGTGACATGAGCAAATGCTTTGACTTACAGTATTTCTTTCAACAAAAGCAATCTCTAGTTTTAGAAAGATTTGGGAATCTCAATTTATCTATGAAGAACACACTAGTAGATCTTGTTTTGGTGTAAGAGTATTTAATTTTTTGTTTGTTAGACATTTGAAAGTGTAAAATAAGTTACAATTTATTCCTGGGCATATATATTTTATAGATCAGTTTACACAGGTGTACTTATTAATAAACTCACTTAATTTATATGCATAAGTTTTAACCGCTGAGTAATTAGTGAAAGCATTGCCAAGAAACTGGAAATTTGGGAAATGTGTCATTATTTGCATATCAGTATAAAGCAATTACTAAATTAGAGAGTGCACGTTGTGACAAACATGAAGCTCCTTTACTGTTGCTTTGTCAGTGCACATTAACATCAACTTGATGTGAAAGCCTGGCATTCTCTGCATGAACTAAAAATCCTAAGGCAGAAGTACACAATGAATCACCCAGAGTTTGGAGGCTAGCATGCTGAATTGCCTTGGGGTTCAGAGCGAGGGAAGAAAAAACTGATGTAAAAGACCATTGAGAAAACGTATCAGTGGAAAGTAATTAACTCAAGATCCACAATTAGCCTCATGGTCCATACTTAACTGTGTTCCAGGTCTTTCAGCGTTTATTTAATTCTGTTACCCTGTGTTTCAAATAGCTGCAAATGGCTTGGCAGATTTTTCAACCTTTTTAATATTTACAGTTTTTTTCTGAGAACAAGAATGAGCTCTGAAAGTGATCATGGGTATTTATTTCAGTCTCCCAAATATATCTCTTTCCTATTTACTTCTACAACAGATTCTAATATTATTTCCCTTTCATTTCCTTTAAATGTCTTTGTGGTTTGAAACCACATGAAGTACTACAGTATCTGTCCTTCTGCTTTAATTGCTAACTTGCCTAACTAGGCTTAATGAAACGAAAAACAATCAAAACCTAGGATCATTTTCTCTTTCATTTGGCTAGCAAAGGAGAGTGATAAACGCCCCAGTAATACGACTGATGACTAAATGGAGCAAAAATTGGTATGTGTGTTCAACCAGCGTACCAGAGCTGGGTGCTCACAGAGAAGGATGTGCAATTTTTTCTCATGATTGTATAGAAAACCTCAATATTGTTTCATGAAGTTTGCTTTATTGTAATTGTTGCTCTGAATTCAGCGTCCCTCATCTGGTATCTTTCTTGATAGATAGACAACCTGTCCTTTTTGTGCCGAGGATTCTCCTGCAGCATCTCCTCTTGCTCCCACCTGCTGTGCTGAGTGTCCATGAGTTGATCCCACAGCATCTCTGTGGTTCTGCTGCCTTCACACGAGTCATAAAAGATCTCCCAGTGCTGAGCCTTTGTGCTGCGATAGAAGGAAGAAGTTGCTTGCTTTTAGTATGAAGCCCAGCCCTTTGGAATAAACATCACAATGTTTCTGGAAAATTAAGTGTAGTAATCTCTTAATCCTAATCTAAAGAATTTGTCAAATGTTTTGAATTTATTACTATTTGGGAGACTTTTCAGTTCTGTTCATTTTTAACTTTTGGGTTCTTTTTAACCTTTTGGGTAACCCTAGAGTTGGGTTTCAACTCTGTAGCATTCCTTTGTGATTTTAGTCTTTATTATAGTTGAAGGAACTACCGTGGAAGCATCACTGAAATCCTTGGAATGAGTTACCTACAACCTGTATGGACAGGTTTAAATTACGTACTGTGTCACTGTTCTTGTGGCTGGATTAGAAACGTTTTTTGTTTTTTTGGTTTTTTTTTTAAGTTAAACCTGCAATAAGTAATTGTCACAGCGCGCTGGTACAATTCTAATTGGAAGTGACATGTCCAAACTGGCCTCTGTAACATGAAGAAACCTAACAGGTGTGAGGGGTGGATCTTCCCATGGGCCCCGCTGAACTTCTAACAGGGGAAAAATAGTAGAAAAAGTGAAATGAACCTTGAATAAAGCTGTCAGCAGTAATTATCTCAACAACACTTTGTGAGGAGTTAAAATAAGCGTTGCTGATTTATAACCTGAACACACTCCACCCTTGAGATTTTTTTCCTCCAGTTAGTGTTTAAAATGAAACGTTGAATACCTGTCAAGATTTTTTTTAATTGAAGATACATAATGAAAATGAAGTTATTTTGCAGAGAAAGCTGTCAAATTTTTAAACTTTTCTGTTCATTTTAGTATTTGTACAATAATTTAATAAGCAAACCTAGAGCAAACTTGACTTTTTCCTAGCTTGTGCTACCTGATGTCAAAAGATGTCAAAAAATTCTAGGCTAACCTAGAATTTCATCCACTTGTGCATATAGGGATAAGGGCTTACCTGGTAGAAAGCTTTTGTTGGTATCTACTAAACTGAAAAGCAAAGTCTTGTTGCCTAGTGTAGACTGAAAGTCTCTCTTCAATTCTGTGCAGTAAATCTCTGAGCCTCATAATCAGTCTCCAAGTACAAATGGCCCTTGTTTCTGTAAATTAAAACAAAGAACAACAATAACAACAAAAAACCTGCAACAATTTGATAGACTTTTAAAAAATTTAATGTAGCTCCATTTTAAAGAATACTTGCTCACTGGTGTGAAAACACTTGTTTCATGTATACAGTGCATTTCAGTATGTACAGAAGTACTTTTACAGTCTGCTCTTAATGAAAGAATACTTACTAGCTTTGAGAAAAGAACTGCTCTTTAATTCACAGGAATCCTTTAATCACTTGAAGTTTTAAACATCATTTTTAAGCATGGGTATGTATGAATTCTTAGATCATATATCTGTTTGACTTTATGAGATTGTGCACTGAAAACAAGATAGCTTATTTGATGCATGATTGAACAGTAGTAAGTAGTGGATTTGGAAGCATTGAACACCTGTTTATTCCCAAGGAATTCAGTGATTATTTGAGCTCAGGCTGCCCATGTGGTTCTTACAATGCTTGGTTAATAATGCTTAGAGATCTAGATCCATAGCAATAACAAGCTAATTTATTTTGAAACAATGAGTAGTTTTAGAAATAACATGAGTTGTGAATCCCCCACCTTCTTCCATACTAGTTTGGTTTCACTTCATGTTTGAATCTCTAACTAGGAATGACCATGCAGTACTCTCTGGAGAAAGCCAAGAAAATGCCAAAGAGTTGCCACACTGCTTTTTCATGCCTTCAGTATTTGTATTCAGGAGCTGTTCTGGCTGTATTTAGAAACCATTATTTTCTTCAACTGTTAGTGTAGTGTAAAACTTCAGTTCATACATTTCAAGTGTGGAAGCACAACTTCTGCCATCATTCACTTGCTCCGTCTGTCCTCCCTCCCTTTTTCATGTTGATTTTTCAGTATGCCGCATTAAATACTACCTCCCTTTCAATGACAGGGATTCCTTGCTATAGGTATTACCTGTACTTCAAATTCTCACTTTCTTTAATCTCAAAAATGATTACAAAAGAAAAGTGACAAAAGCATTCTTGGAGCAGCAGCCTCATTTGTAGAGCAGCCCAAAGTTGCTCCAGTGGTGAGCAGTGAGTAGAATAGCTTATTTTCCTAGCAAATTTTATTATTTGTTCCTGTGTCTCTCTGCAGGGTTAAACTAGATCTGCAATTTCCTAGGTCACCTCCAGATTCAGACTTACAGAGCTGAGGTTTGAGGCATAACATAAATCTCTGCCTTGATCTAACCCTGCTGAAAAGACGTCTCTGATTTTCTTTTTTGTGCAGTTAGCCTGGTAATCTTTTTGAACAGGGAACATAATTCATCTGGTAAGGAGAGACAGGTGACATCTTGTTTGGCTGTGAGAAATGAATTTGAAATCTTCTGAGATCTGCCCATGAAGAACGGATTGTCAGTGATGAATATGTCTGCAGTTATCCAACGTGAAATGTCTATCTAGACCAAGAAGTAAGAGAATTTCTTGCTTACTACAGTTTTGCCTGCCCTGGCTGGACGAACAAGAGAGCAGCCAAGAAAATCGAAAGCTGATGAATTGTTTTGTCATTTTTATTAACTGACTAGTCTTTGTACACTTTGATCCTTAGTGTGCTTAGTATCCAAACTCAGTGGTATCGTACCTATATAAAGTGTAATAGGAAAACTAGCAAGGTAATTAGTGTTCCTTCTCTAACTTCTTGTTCATACAGTTGTTTTGAAAAATGACCAGGCTTTTTCCCTAGCTTCAAGAAAATGTGGAAGAAAATGTGCCACCGCTTACGTCTACCATACTTGGGGAATTACCTTATGCTGTTAAAAAATATATGTATATATATGTGTATATATAAATATATTTATACATCTTTCCAAATAACAGAATAATAAGTATAATATGAGATATGAAACTGGAATCCTTAACAAAGTTTCTCCCTCCCCTACTGTTACCCAGTGAGGGGGAAAAGGCATTATAGTAATTACTCTGACGAGAAGAAGAATCAAATTATATGGAAGTGAAATGTTCACAGTAAAGATTCCTGCCAGTCATTGACTGTTTTGCTGTGGGCATCTCTGTCTCAGGTTATTTTGAATAATCGAGCATGGCATGTTATGAAATGTACTTGTTCGTGTTTGTTTCTTTATACATTAGCTATATATCACTGAGTAAACCAGTAGCTGAAAAAACTAAGCATCTCGTGATGAGCATAGGGAAAATGCTGTCACATGGAGTATTTAAATCAGAATTGGGTTTTATTGTAGGCAACAGAGCGTTCTTTCACTTCGGATTAAGAATTTTTTATGTGATGTATGTATATTACAAATATCCACATATGTACTAAAATCTGATAAGCAGCTTCTAACAAGATCTCTTATCAGATGGTGACCTCTTGATTTATAAATGTTCCTTTAAGATATCATTTCCATAGTTCTTAATATATTTGTTTCTAACACAAGAGCATGACTAGCTAATATTAACAAGCTAGTTATGGCCAAAGCAGTTACTAGTGACCACAAATAGCTGTTAGATTGCAGAGTTGGTACATCCTGTAATAATAATAAATAACCAAGAGTAGTTAGAGGTTTGTAACTGTGATAGAATTCCTCATATGTTGCCTGCATAATGCTAGTGTTTCCAAAGCAAAATAACTGCTTTTGGCTTTCAAGATATTTGTATGACTTCTATCAAAATTTTAGTTCACAGGATGAGTAATAGCCATGGCTTATTTTTCTGGAGATAGTTTTTTACTTACTAAGCTGTGCAGTGGTTGTACAGTGATAGAAGTGAAGGCATCAAAGTTTCTCAGACAGTTGCTGAGATAACAGAGGGCCGCTGCAGTTACTGACTTGGGTAGGTTGTTTATACAGCTACCACTCCACGTTACAACATGTGCTAACAGATCTAGTTGCACCACAAACAGATATTATGTGGAGCTGATTTCCCTCTTGCATAGCAAGGGGAAAATAGCATTTCCAGTTTTCAAAAGAATCAGTATTGAAAGCATGGGGTGAAATTCTGAGTTGTTTGGATGTAGATCTTTGACGGTACTGTGTTACAGAAGGGCATGAGGGAAAGGTTCCACCTGGATGGAATGCTTCATCGTCTTCAGCTCTCTGTGACACGTACAGCAAAAGAAATTGGAGATGCTAGTTTAAAAGACCTGGGATTAGGTGATCGGAGTTTTCCTTCATGCCTTTAGATTATAAAAACCAAAAGAGTAAATTATGTACTTCTTATGCTAAATAACCACATCCTCTTTCAAAATATGTGAGTTTTAATTCTACCTATTCACATCATAGTCTGAAAGAATGTGTTAAAAACCATGTGCCTTCTTGGCAATCACGCATGGGGTTACATCTTTGGGAATGTTTCTTTCTGCGCCTACTTTCATCCAACTGAGCTAGCAAGAGTAGCTGGAAAGCCAGAACTGCAGTTGTACTGTGCTGTTCCTCAGGATGCTGGAACTGAATGGCAGGTTTTTAAGACTTTAATTCCTTTTCCCTAATATACTACAAGATGACCTTAAGTAGGCCTGGGAATTCATTGGTTGTTTTGTTGTTGTTTTTTTTTTAAAGGGAGATTTATGAAGGAGACTCAAGTATTGGAAAACACACTTTTTTTGTACACCAGCATTTTGTTTGCCTTCCTTATCTCTGAGTATTAAAGGCCAAAAACAGGGATTATTTTCCTTCACCCAGGAGGAAACCATACTTTTAAAGTTCCTCTATTTAGTTGGCTGTTGAAGCAAATTGTATGCAGCTAGAAATAATTCTGCATTTGAATTATAGCTAATTGAATAATTTGACTGATTCATAGCAGTTGGTAGTCAAACAATACAGAAATAATATTTCTTTTTTATGGTCTTTAAAACTTTTATTAAAAATCCAGCAAAACGCACATGCTTCAAAAACTCAGAAGGCTGATGTGGCAATCAAGTACCTAACAAAGAAGAGAAAGTAAATCAATATTTGTACTTCCCTTAAACATTATTGCTTACTCTTGCTTGTTTCCAATGGGTATCCAGAGCTATATTATATCCCTGTGGAGACAAGGGATCCCTCAGTCACTATCATCCTTCCAACAGCCCCACCTCTCAATTCATTCCAAAGCGTGTCCATTACGCATCTGCAGAACTCATCGTCTGCAAGGTGGAAAGTTTTTCCTTGTCTTGCTACGCATTGCCTGTGCAATCTGGAGCAGCTGTTGGTGACAGTGATGGGGGATTTGTGTGGTTTGCTTTAGAGTTACCTGGAGCTGTTCTGCTGAAGGCCCTGACTCTCTTGGATAGATGTGGCAGGTCTTTTCCCACGTTGTCCCTCTGGAGATGGCATGTTTTGCAGCGATAAGCACTGAGAAGACAATCACAGGCCTAACAGTTACGACTGATGTGCTTGAGGAGCTTGCCTGTTTTCCTGCCATAACTTATTTTCTAAAGTTCTGTGAGGGATGAAGATGAGGAAGAAGTTCCTGTTCATTCGAGCTGGCCACTTTGGATGTCTAGCAATGTTCCCAGGCCTTCCTTTCTTCATTAGATGTGGTTGCAGTTAGAAGTTCTTCTGAAATGCTGTTTTTCTCCATCAGGGTGCGGCTGGATTTGAGGAAGAGCAAATTTACCAAGTCCAACTACTTTCCTCATGTGGTAACAGCCCTTACAGTATTTGTATCAGCAATTCTCTGGTCTTTACTAGCTAAAAATCACCAGCTTACTTGCAAGCTTAGCAGATTCAGTGTGCAAGAGCGTGGTAAGCCACCGAAGGTTGCCAGCAAGAAGCAGGTGCCTGCAGCTGTAGTGCTCTACTGGTGTCACTGCTTCACATTTGTGCTACTGTTTATCTTCCTCGGACCACAGATGCCTTGGTGGAATAACCCTGCTCTGGAACAAGGATCTCAGTTTGTGCCTTCCTTTGTCATTTCAGAAGTCAGCAAGGGTGGGAATTAAGTTGTGCCAGCAAGCTCTTTCTAGAAGATTGCAAGCATCTAAGATATCAAACTTGCAGTTCTTTTCTGAGCATGTAAGGGCAGCACTCTAGAAAGTGGAAAGAAAATACTTCCTATCAAGGAAGTATAACCCACAATTTTAAGTACCTGGTCTTTCTCTGCACTTGTCAAGTGTTTCTAGACTGATCTGGAAGATTCTTGGCAAAGAATTCTTTGTGTCAGGTCAGAAAATACATTTCTTGACTTTATTCCCCAGTTATTAATGCTGGCAATTAATCTTTGCCTGTGTGTGTGAGTAGTGCCTAGAGAAACTGAACAACAGTATTTATTTTTCCTTTAATGTTTTGTTTATTTCAGAATTCTTTCCTA
The DNA here is from genome assembly GCA_035772895.1 of Perdix hodgsoniae. Lineage (NCBI taxonomy): Eukaryota > Metazoa > Chordata > Aves > Galliformes > Phasianidae > Perdix > Perdix hodgsoniae. Next base: position 19,763,686 of record JAPSGF010000009.1, on the reverse strand, counting down.
AGTCCTCTATCTTCCACTGTCTGTTCATGTGCGTATGAAAGCCCTCCAAGTCAAGCTACCATATTTGCATGAAGGTAGTTTTCATGTTGAAAAATAATTTTTGACTTTTTGTACGAATGAGTTCCTGGGTTGAAAATGTGGGTAATGAGGCACTGAGGCTACAAAACAGCATTTTTAGTTAGGGAATTGTTAGAAGGTTATGGCCATTCATATGGGAACTGCTGTGACACAGCAGTTAGTGTGTCTAGTGTGTTGTAGCCCTGTTTAGGAGTAAGCAGATGCTGTGTGAAGAAAGAGAAGGCACTCCAAGAGCAGCCTGACACGTGAACATTCATAGCCCCTGAGACACCCCAGCTGGGGCTCTCAGTTGGCAGACATTCAACATAGTTAAGGTTTGCTATCCATGGCACAGGACTTAGCTGCCTGAAAAGTAATCTTAATATTGATGTTTTTATAATTTCCAAAATAAAGATTAAACTTTCTGGTGCAGGAGTCTCTTTTGAGAGAAGAGTGACTCCTTTATCTTGGAATAAAGATAACTCAGTTCTGGAGAAATGTTCCTGCTGGCAAATGACTTCTGAAATGAAAGACAGAGCTTCTGTTTGTCCTGGCCCTTGCCTTGCAAAAACTTCTCAAAAAAGTCAGAAAGAGAGGGTGATTTCTCACACACATAAAAAAATAACAACATTCCAGCAACTGTCTGGGAACTAGGATGAAATGTGCTCTGATGTTGGACCCCTTCTGCTGTTACCTTGTTTTTGAGCAACGCTTTGACACTATAATATTGGGTTGCAAATTAGAATTGCAACACCCTGCTATTGGGCCAGGCGATGAAGCAGCACAATAACTGCTTGCTTGATCTTACCATTCTTTCTTTAATGTGTATGTAAAAGATACCAGGAGCTTTTCCAGGCATCTGGCAGAGTATTTGACACCCTGTGATAGGGAACGGTGTGTGGCTGGTGCACGTGTGTGTGACTTACCAGTATTTCATGTGGTGTGGGAACTATAGGGCAAAGTTTCAAGTTTCATAGCAGTCAGCTTTTGTTTATCATTGAAAACTTTTAAAAATACTGATTAAACTGGTGGGTTTAATTGCAGAGAATACAGTTCTTATGCTCTTGTCACAGGAGTTTCGTGAGTAATTGGACTTGACCTATATGTCGTCTTTAATATTTCACTTGCTCTGGAATATTATTACTCACTTCCTTTAAGATGATAGCTTGGCTTTTTATGCAGCTAAACTTCTGTTTAACCTTGCTGTGAGAGTATGACAGTAGGCTAGTTCAGACAGGTTAACGTTCATTTGGTAACCAGCCTGCTTAATCAGCCTGCCGCAAATTAAATCTTTGGGAGTTCTAGGAGACAAGTGATAAAGTCATTCTGAATTATGTATAAAAATAAATGGGATATCTCCAGTGCTCATGGCAGTAAATGAAGTGTAAGGCTTATGATTTGTTCTTGGGTTTTTGTTAAGGGTGATTGAAATGTAATTTACTTTAAGGTTTTTACAGTCTAATTAGGAGGGTGCTGTAGTTCTGAAATGCAAAGCGTAAGTCATCCATCCTCTGCCCCTCTGAAATAGCAGTAATTTTGAGTGGATCTGGGAAATCTTTTTCTGTCCTTTAGGTGCTTTTTTTCCTGAAGGACCCATTGCCTAGAAGCAATATTTTGAAGGCACATCCAGAACTGTCTTTCTACGAGACACTGAGAATTGTACAGAATGAAATATTTTGTCAGGTTCAGATTCTACGAAAAATAGGATTAGTTGCCAAAATGAATTAGCCGTATTAACTTAAGGGCTCTTTGCATTGAAAGTTTACCCCACGTGTTATTAAGATAGGGTTTAGGTGCTCCTGAGAATTCTCTCTGGTCATCAGACCCACAGCGAGAGGGCTGGTGGGCTTTCCAGAAAAAGGCACCAGGCTGTGTCCAGTGCCTGTCAACAGCAGGCTAAAATGCTGTTTCTGCTGGCATTAATGGACATCTATTGAGCCTATGCTCACACAATTTCATGAGTGTTACTGGTTTTGTGTCTGTCCTTTACATGAGAAACCTGGCTTTTTTTCCAAGATGATCTGTTTTCATTTCATGTATCAGTGCCTATCATTGTTTCAGGTTTGACAGATGCTGTCCTTGTCCAGTTTAAAACAAGAAAATGACCAGTAGAGATTCTAAGCTCTGTTCTGACTTAGGAAAAAGGAACAATTCAGGACAGTTTTGAGCCTGCAGTTTCATTTAGTTTGTTTTGAATCTTTATGCATACATAACTTTAAAGCTAATTTGATACAAAGTATGCAAGTAGTTCCTGTTAACTGTCCTTTTCCATGTAAGCACCTTCACTTGCTGCCCACACGTCTGTTCCTCAGGATTTTATATAGCTGATGTAAGAACAGCAACAAAACCCTGCAAATCCTGAAGATTTATTTAGCAGCTTAATCTGCAGGTGAAAATAAATCTTAGCGCTCCACACCTAGCAGAAATACTGCAGTATGTTCACAATCTCTGTACGATAATAGTTGTTTCTTTGAATGTTGTTATGTAACCTTAAACAAAGAAACAAACAAAAAAACACCACCCACACACAAAAAAAACAACTCTCTGCTCAGTCTGTAGCTCTAATAAACGTTTGTTGCTTTTTTTGTAGATGACTCTAGCTGTATCAGGAGTGAGTTTTCCTTGCCATCGACTTACAGTTGGAAGAAGATCTTCACCTGTACAAACAAGGGAACAGTCAGAGGAGGTAAGAACATCTTCACTTACAAGTACGCTCTAGGAAGAAAGTAGAGCTGAAGTAGATTGTGTCTGGATATGAGAAGTTAGTGGTTGATTCAGTATCTCTTTCTCACTCTTACTTGCTCAGTTAGACCACCTTCAGTGCCTTTACATGGGGGGAAAAAAACCAACAAACCTGAGATAAAATAGACTCAACTCTTCTCAACATTTTATATACATTCCAACTCCTTAGTTAGAGTAAAGCATTTTCTCACAAAATACTCTGTCAGCCATACTTCTGGTGAAAATTAAATCTTATTTGTAAAAAGCAATCTGATAATGTTGTATAAAATAGCAAAATAAAATACAATATATCAAGTGTTTCATAGAAACATGGAAGTATTTTTCAGTATTCACATTGAATTTCACTGAAGATGATGTCTGTAATAGACATTGATGGTGGATTTTGATTTTTGTTTCTAAACAGCAGTGCACTGATGTTCATATGGTTAGTGACAGTGATGGAGATGACTTTGAAGATGCTACTGAGTTTGGAGTTGATGATGGAGAAATGTTTGGGGTAGCATCATCTGCCTTGAGGAAGTCGCCAATGAGTAAGAGTTGAAATTTAATTGCTGATTAACTGGTAATTGTAGAGCACTTGTGAATGCAGAGAGGCGCCGTGGGTCTGCGCAGTAAGAAACAGGAAATGATTTTTCAGTAGGGCCATTAGAATTGTGCGAGTCTCATGCCTGTTGCCTCTGTTAGATGAAAATACTGGAAATGTAATTGGCAGCAATGAACACATCTCGTGGAGGAAGTTTCTTCTTAACCTCGTTACTTTGCTTGTAGCTGAAGGATGATGATTTAATTATGGTGATATATAACCAAATGTACCTGCAGAGACTTAGATTGAACTCTTTCGAACATTCTACAAATTTTAGTTTTGGCATCTTATGGGGATATTTTTGTCTGAATACATTTAATAGCTTTTTCAGTTATTATATGTCCTTAGTTTATGAGTAGGATTGAGCAGGAACAGTTACCTACTTCCTATACACTATTTTGCATATACTTGATTTTTTTTAAGCCTCCATTGGTGTTTTTACCTTGAATGTTCTTGATAGTAAATTTTTGACATTGTAGTAACATGTGAAAATTTTTAACATTATGCTTAGAAAGTTCTTTGTTAAAAAAGAAAGTTGCTAGAAATGCCGTGACTCAAAGCTTTCAAGTCAGTCCTTTCATTTTAATGTATTAAAGTAAGTCCAGAATGTTAACTCTAAACAAGTGATATATCACATTACCGTGGACCTGAGGATTTTACTGTTTGGAAAGGCTGCATATATTCATGAGGGTGTCTGGAAATTCCATGTCTTTCCAAAAGGTTTCTACTCCTTCGTGAAATTTATATGGTCTCTCAGTAACCACTTCAGTAAGCTGTCAACATAAAAAATCCATGAAGCATAGTGAGTATGCATATTAAAATCTGTTTCCATAAGGTTGCATTCAATCCTTTTAATCCTCTTTTTTTTTTTTTTTTTCCTTAAGTGCCAGAAAATGCTGAAAATGAAGGAGATGCCTTATTACAATTTACAGCAGAGTTTTCTTCAAGGTAAACCTAGCCTTATAACAGCCTAATTCTTGTTACAAACAAACTAATTTTTTTTAAATAATGAAAATAAAAATATACCATATATAGATATTTTCTTACATAATCACAGACATTTGAGCATCCATATCTAATTTAATTTAAGCTTAACTTTGAACTGTTTCTGAAATAGGCTATTTCTTGGTCTAAGTTAGAGTGACAGATTCTTGTCTTATTTAATTTGCCATCAATTAATATAATTAGTTAATTATGTAGATGTGCAGAAGGATGATAAGGAATCTGATTATGTGTTCTAATTTAATATGCAAAAACAAAAAGACTAAAGCTAATTAGTAATAAAGAGTCTCTACAGAGTTGCTGTATTTTCATCATTAATAAAATGGCTGTATAGAACTTCTAATAAGAAAAAGCTTCTTTCTTAAAGAAAGCTTCATATCACTAAATCTTGAATTGTTAAACAATTACCATGTTTAATATAAAAAAATTAGAAGTTGCAGCATAATATTCTACAAACTAATATGAAGTTTATGTGCCTTCTGTTTTGACTCCTATGTGATAAAAAGTTGTTTTATATAAATGAGATGAATGAATGTGTACTTAAAGAATAGACTTCAATTGGCTTTTAAGAATATAATGAAGAATTAAGTGATCACTGAAAAAATGTACGGAACTTTGGGGGTCTACGTATATGAGCAGAAAATTCTTGTATTTGTAGTGCAGCACTTAGTTTATTGAAGCTTTTGCATGCTGGTAGGCAGATGGCCTATAAAAGAGAGAGGGGAAATGTTTAGAAATGTAGTACTACATCCTTCTAATGGTTTAGCCAATGCGTTATATTTACAGAATATGAGAAGAGGCAGAATGTTGAAATTATTGTCATAACTTTTATTAATGGAAAATTCTGTCTCAAATAGATACGGTGATTGCCATCCTGTTTATTTTATTGGATCATTAGAGGCTGCTTTTCAAGAAGCCTTCTATGGGAAAGCTAGAGATGTAAGTGTGCACTGAAGTTACTTGATTTAATTTAGGAGAGAAATGGAGATAATTGCAGATGTTTTATCTTTATTTTAAGAAGGTAAACTATTTTGGAATGTCTTATTTATATTGTTTTTGAAGAGTTATATAGTTGATTGATCAAAATATTTACTCCAATTGTTATCGAAATTACACTGAATGCCTCATGCTTTGTAATTATTCAGGCTGTATTTCTATTGGAGTCCTTCAGTGATCGTGGTGATGGGTTACTGTGGGCGTAGGGGTTTCTCTCTCTTTTCTAGTTCTCCGCCTTTTCCTTTTTGTGTCCTCACGTAACACTGGCTGGGAATCTTTTGTTTGCCAAGTTCAGCGTAGCACATTGGTAACTCCTTTGAAGGACGGCTAATGAAATTGTAAATTTAAAGTGAAAGGTTTTTGAAATACACTCCTTTCTTTCTTTTTTCTTTTGTACAGCCTTTATCTGCCAAGTGAATTCCAGTGCTCAGGATTGGTTATTTAGATTTTCTGTCCATCCAACCAGGCGTCTCAGGTTTCTGTTATTCTATGCACACTTGTAAAATCAGTATTTCAACAAAATTAGAATGGGAACAGTTTATTTAAGTTTCAGTGACTTGAATTCGCTAAGGAGAAACCCAAAGCCCTGCGTAATCAATCACAGATAAAGCTAAAACACAAACATGAAGGTTATGCTGTTTCAATTTATTTTTTGTCATCTTGATAGATATTTAATTTTAAAATGAAGAATATTTGGGCTTCCTGAGGTTGTCCATGTTGGAAGGAGCAGCTATGTTGTGTTAGGGGAGGTTACGATAAGCATGCCTTGTGTAGCTTAAATTAACACTAACTTGGCATGTTGTGGGCACCATTTTCTCACACTCTACATTTTGCGAATACTTTCATGTCTGTATCTGAATTTCAGAACATAAACGTACGCAGAGTAATTCAGTGGCAAAGTATTACTTTATATCTCATTAAATGTGTAACTCGTTAGGAGTTTCATAAATATTTTGTACCTACAAATCTGATATTAATAAACAGTGCAGTAATTTAAGTATGAAGTACTTCATATACTACTTGCATGGCACATCTGAAATTCATATCTTACTCCTATTTCTAATATATTTTTATGTTCTTGGACTAGATACTCATCAGAATAAAGTAATACAGTTAGGAAAGTATTGTTTTCTTGAAATGCTTTTTGCAAATATTGCCTGAATTTTTAGAATCCTTGAAACCCTCTCTCCCTCAGCCCTGTGAGATGTCGTTGTTTGATTCTGATTTAATGCAAAGATATGAGAAGGGATAAACACCATTTAGTTTTACTGAGTTTTTCCTGTTACAGGAAGTATTTTCAGTATTGCCTTGTGTTCTTATGTGAGGAAAGGGGCATACCTTATTTTATATATTTACAATTGCCTTTTGTAATGGAATATTTATATCAGTATCAGAAAAAAAGCTTTAGAGAAACAGCAACCTGAATGTCTTGTCTTCTAGTTTATACAATGGAGGGCACTTAATTTTACCAGGGCAACAGATGAGCTTCAGGCACCAACATTCTTCACTTGAAGTGAGAAATTGAGTTCCAAGAGTAAATAAAAACAAGATTGAACGTTTAAATCCTCTGCTAGGCTTTTTGAACTTATATACTCATTAAATGTTTATTGGAGTGGTGGGATTACGAAGGATTTGGGTAGCTTCATCAACTGGTATATACTTAATCACTAAGTAAAACACTACATTTGATAGAGTGTTTCTCACGATGCCACACTCAATCCATCTTAATGAAAACCGCTTCAAACTGATTTAATTTGAGAGCACTTGGCAGCTTGAGTGCTCAGAGATCTCAGCCTTTTCGTGACCAAATCTCCATGCTGTCCAGAAGGTACATTCTATAGTTCAGGTGCAGTTAAACAGCCATCAGCAGGCTCTTAATGTGCATTGTGGATACTTTTTCTCTCCAGTATACCCCATTAGATGTGAAGTGGAAGGCTTTTTTTGGGAGGCATTTCAGTTTGAGTTATTTTAAGAAAATCAGTTTATGTCAGAGCGTGTATTTTTAAATACAGATCATGTTAAAATTCTTTCACAGGAAATAGATTTTTTTTCTGCTACATTTTAATGTATCTTATTTTCAGGAGTTTGAAAGAATGCTGATTTGTAGCTGCATAAGAAAATGGTACTTGAAAGAGTTTGTAAAAAAAATTGAGAAGTTTTTTGTTTAGCGTCCATTACTGTAACTCTTCTTTTTGAGTCATCTGAGTTAAGAGTAACTCATGCGATGGGGATCTCTTTTGTTTAATAGTCTCTAATGCCATGATAGAGCTTGTTCTAGACAGGAGATGGTGTAAGGTCAAATGTAGCTCTGTTTTAAAACTTGTATATACCTTTGACACAAAAATACTGACACAGCTAAGCCAAGATACAGAGCTTCCCCTTTACCAAATGATCTCCTTGGTCCCTGACAATGAAATCCCCAATTACCTCCTGCACTCTGATAGTTCTAAGGCTTATTTTTGTACACATAGCACAAAAAATATTTTCATTATTTTATTTTATTTTATTTTTTTTAACTGGGCCAGGAAGAGAGACAAAGCTTTATTAAACTAACGAGTTATTCTGTGAGATTCTTTCTCTATTTATTGTGTCCATTTGAAAGAAACATTTCTTAGTCATGTTAGTTTATGAAATACAAGCTTACTCTTGCTCAAGTAGCTATATCACCATAGAAAAAGCTAGAAGAGAAGCCTGAGATGAGATTTATAATGGATAATTTCAAACAAGATGTTTGCAGGAGGTTTTTTTTTTACAGGTGAAAGCAGCTTATGGGTGTGTTGTGTTCTAAAGCATCAGGAGTTTCATCTTAACTTACAGTGGTGTTCTTATTAATATAAGATCTTGATCTCGCTGTTGAATCTCACTAACCTATTTACTTGGGTAATACTGAAGTATTTTTTTATATTGAATTTTGTTTACTTTTTCATTTTATAGGTGGTTGCTACTCTTTTGAGAAAGGATAAATACATCTGCTTTGCCTTTTCAATAGCTCTTATCTTTATATACCTCTGTCAGATCACCTCCTGCCCCTCTCTCAACCTTTCTGTCCACTGACTTTTAATAAATATGTGAAACATCTCTCTTAGCACAGATTGGTATTGTCACCTCAATATATACTCCTGCATACTGAAAATGAATCGTGTTTTTCTTCTCTTTGAATGCTGTCTTCTAGGTTCAATTTAGTGGCAGAACCATTCCTCTCACATATGAGTACTTAATTTCCTGAATACCTAGAAGAAAGTACGCTCTTTCTGTGATTCGGCATGTTCAAATAAAACCTTTTTTTCCTTTCCTTTTTTTTTTCTTCTTTTTCTATTTTATTTTGGTTTTAGCTTGACTGTTCTTTAATACAGAGTTTTCTGCAGTATAATTTTTATCTGTGGTATTCAGAAAAGTGTCCCTCATTATTTCAGCTAATGCTTACCATAGCCCCTCCTGAGGTTGTCTAAGAAAGCACCAGCCTCTGCACCTTAAATTCATTCATATTTTCCAGTCTAACCTGGTGTATTTGTTAGCAGTTCTATCCTTTCATCCTTAAGTTAATTCTGAATTTGTGGATAATTACCATTTAGAAATTTTTACTACAGCATACCAGCTTTGTAATCTCATTGTGTGCCTGCACACCTTTTATTCTACTTCATTGTTCCTATCAGAAAGGTCAGTGCTGAGAATGGATATCTCTTCAACACTCTCTGTGCTTGATATTCAACTTTATTGAAATTGTCTGCCACACTTTACATTTTCTCCTCTTTCAAAGTTTATGATTTGTAGTTTGTATTTAAATTTGCTTTTAATTACTGCTTATTCTTTGCATTATGCAAGCTATCACTACGAGTTCAATTGATTGAAACAGAACAGTGTAATAGGATTAAAGAGTTGGAACGTGGAAGTAGACTAAATGAGGCCTGAAATAAAACACACCTTTACCTGGGAGAGTAGCCACTTGAACAGCTTTCCCTGTTTAACATGTGTTTTTCTTTACAGATGGTTTTACTGAAAGACAGAAAATTAAATTTGGAACTTATTTAGGGATGTCCTGTGCCACGTATAATGCGGAAGACAAGATCTGTAGACTAGAGGGATCGTCTCAGTAGGAACATGTAGGGGTACGGTTTAGCTCTGATTGTCTTTACAGCACTAAAAGCTGTCTTCAGCAGGTTCTGTTCTGTCACGTGTAGTACAGAGACAAGACCTCCCCTAAATAAATCTCTGCTTTATTTCTGCTTTGATCCTTTCTCGAAGTAGAATGCATTCTAAGGTGTATTGCCTTGGCATTGCAGAAGGTTTGCATTTGGTTAGGTAAAAAAACTGGTGTTTGATAAAGTAGTGTTGCCCAAGAAAGCTGACCATGTGATCTCCAAGATCACCTTACATAGGTGAACCATCTGTACACTTTGAAGGCTTAAAGATGTGCAGATATGTCTGTTATTTTACTACATATAACCTGGAGGAAACTAGTTTTGCTGACCCTTATGGCAGTATTGCTGAAAAATAGATCTTTTGATGGCTTAACTCTTAAAGTGCATCAGATATTTTGTACATAAAACCTTTTCAGTATGCCACACCTGAGGACTAACAATAACTTTTTACCATGAGCAAAAAATCATGCTCTGTATGTAACCCACAAGTCCCTGTATGTTTGAGAAACCCAATACGGACCAGACTAGTGCTGCATTAATAGGCTTCTTTCCCAGAAGTCAGGACTGTTCAGTGCTTTAGTTAAGCCCATTTCCCATTCTATTTGTACTGACTAACAAATTCTCTATTTGTCATCTTAAAATCTCAGAATTTAGTCTTTTTTTTTTTCTTCAAAAATCAACAAAAATCTCCTTACAAATATGTATTATCATGGGTTAAAAAGAAAAGCCTCCCTCGCCTTCCAGAAATCAGTTCCAAGCCTTTTGCAATAACTCATTTTCTAAGAACAAAATACCTTCTATTGAGATTTTTCAAAACAGTGCTTCAGTGCTCTGTTCCTCCTGCTCCCACCTTTCATTTGTCCTAGCACTATGCCTGTGCCCAACCTTAACTTTTGGGGCACATTACCATACACGAGTATAATCTTTATATATGATGGAGTTTTGTCTTTGCCTGACAAGGTTTACTGATGTAACACAAATTACATTCACTTGTAAAGTAGCTCAGTGTAAACATCTATTGTGTATGTGCCTGTTTTGTTTACTAAAATTTGTCCCTAAATCTTTGAACCTAAAACTGTACATATTTTGAAACATTCAGTTGTATGGAATCTCATATTTAACAGTTTCATGGGGTTGTTTCTTTGGAACTAAAAGTGTTTCTCAAGAGCCTTTTTTCTATCCGCTCCCCATGAAAAGAGGAGAGCAAAGCCATCCGCTTACCACAAAGCAGTGCCACCACAAAGGAAAGATTAAGGGTTTAGAGAGAGGTCAATATGGGTTTTTCTCTAACTAAACACTTTCCTAAAGTTTCCTTGTGGAAAAAATAATGAAGTCATCTCAGAGTTTTTAAAGAATTTTTATTTCTTTTTCACCGTCTGCATTTGCTTGTCTTCTCAGCATGGATGTTTAATCTTTCTAGGCTTTGTGAATTGGTCCAAATGAATAAGTGGTGAGCTGTCTCTCTAGGAGCTAGAGGCTTATTCTAAGGCCCTAATCACTGAGTAAACACATCTTTGCCCTCCCTCTCTTACAAGTGCTATATAATAGTCGAGATTCTAGCACAGTAACCTGGATATTGCAGGGATCGACGCTTTGAAATGCAGAATGGCTGATCCTCAGAAACAGACAGTGCCTGATCTTCCCCTGCCTCTTTCTTCTTTTTAAATTAAATATCACCACAGAAGTGCTGTTTTATTGCTTGATATTGCGCATTAGTGCCCTGGATTTTCAAGTTTAGTTTCAGTCAACATTGTTGGCTGCTCTTGTATGGATCTCTGCATGTTGGGCTCATTAATGGCCCTTCTTGGCACATGTGTACTGGGTTCTGAAGAACATTTAAATTAAATTAGACAAACATTAATGCAAATTACTAATCCTTTTCCCAAAGTCTAATGTTCAAATGTATTCTTCGTTTTACAAACAGCCCTTAGATTTTATCCAAAGCTAGTCTTCGAGGTTGTAGCTTTCAAGTTTTTTTTAAATAGAAAATTTGTCTCAAAATTGCCTCCTGTGTTTTGCCATATCTGTCTTACTTATATATAATGAAGAGATTTCAAATGACCTTTAAATGAAAGTCTGAAAATACCATTCACTGGATGGCCTAAGAAAGTATTTTCAAATGTGGTGGTGGCTGTGAGTGGAACATTGCAGTTTTCTGAATGCTATTTGTAATCGATTGATTACCACATATGGGATTGTGATCCTTTTCTAGTTTATAGTTTTCCTATATTTTTCTAAATTTGCATTCTTGTCTCGTGTACACATAGCCTCTGTTTCCAGAAAGTATCATGGGGACACAGCACACTGTATGCTGCTGCTTGTGACGTTCAAATATTATTTGATTGGATTTCAGAAAAGTCAGGCAAAGTTTTTATGGTTTGGAGAGACACAAACACCATCTTCAGCCTCTAGTCTTTATGACTTAGGAACTATGGTGAGGTATATCAGAGCTCAGGAATGCAGAGTGGGATTCTCTCATTTGATCTGTTACCCATCTCTGGAAGTCGTGGCTTGTGAGGAGCAGCTGTGGTCCCTTGGTTTGATCAGATGAGGGAAGAGGATATTCTGTGATTTTGAAGCTGTTTCCTTTACTTGTCCTACATGCTTGCAGCACTAGGACAGATGCCTTCCTCCTCAGCTGAGATGTGTAGCCAGCCAGACTGGTGTGTGGTGTGTGACCGCACATGGACTTACAAACTAGGTGAGAGGTGGATGTGCCTTCGGCCTCCCCACACCATACGACTGCATGGAGAACTGTCAAAACATCCAGCATGCAGCATCACAGGCCTTGGGATTGCGGACAGTTCTGCAGTTACTTGATTTCCACTTTTGTTTGGCTACAGATGGGATGATAATAATGCACTGTCATTTTTTTAAGGTTGTGTATAATTGTATTTCTTTGGAATCTTAGACTTTGCTGTGTTAAGGGCTGTATTCATTGCTCAGGGAATTGTTCCAAGTGTTATCTTTATTGGACAGCAAGCCAGAAAAGTTCACACATTTTTTAAGCTAAGTCATTTAATGAAATTTTTGTTTTTGTATCGAAGTGGTGTTTTCCATGTTCAAAGTTTATATTGTGGTACCTGAAATAAAAGTATTAGGAAAAGGGATGGACAGTTTGCCTTGAAATCTATTGTTGGGTTTTTTTAGTGTGTGCACTTGGAGGTACTCAGCACCTTCGGTAAATGCCATTGGGTGCACTGATGTACAAATCTGCAGCAGTAATTTTATTTTACTAAACAGTGAGGAAATTTTCTCTGTTCAATCTTTTCTCATGTCTTTTCAGAGAAAGCTTCTTGCTATCTACCTCCACCATGATGAAAGTGTACTAACCAACGTCTTCTGCTCACAAATGCTGTGTGCTGAATCTATTGTCTCATATCTGAGTCAGAACTTCATAACCTGGGCATGGGACATGACAAAAGAAGCAAATAGAGCAAGGTAAGGCTGTTTGGACTGTAAGTGGAGAAGCTTATCTCTGTGTCACCTCTGTGTATGAAATGTCTTGTTGCTTGGTATTTATTTGAATTAAAAACTTGTTCATAGCTGATCAGTGGAATCGTGCTGTCTGATATGCACTGGGAATTGAGCCTTCCTTGTTTTCATTACGAAGTGTCTTATTCCTGAATAGGAAAAATAGTTCAATAAATTAGTTCCTTCTATTGTTTCAGAATTTAATCTGCAAACATAGTGCTGGAGCCATTTCTTCAAGCCTCTGTATTGTAGTGCAGGTATATACTACACTACTACTGCATAGGTAGGACTGTCTGGGTACTGCTTTGGAGTAACTACTTGTACAGTGGAAGGCTTGCTTTGTGTAAAAATAACATTAATTTGGTAAATACATATTGAAAACAGATTAGAAAAAGAAATTAAAGCTTACAAATCATACAGAATTTTTTTGAATTCCAAGTTGCTTCCGGAACATTCCATTGGTGTTGTTTGAATAGGTTTTAATACAAACTGTAAATGAGAAACGTAACTGCATCTTAGGCCATTGTGCTACTGCTGTGTAAAGGAGCTCAAAAATCATACATCACACTTCCTTCTACTTCTTTTCGGGTGTTACCAACAAATTTTCATATCTTAACACAGTTCTCTCCTTTGGTTATTTAGCAGTTGATCATAAACTGTTGAAAATACCAATTTTAGGATTATTTCTAGAAATTGGGCCTCTCTGGTTTTCTGAGTTGGCTGCTGTTTCATCACCATTGCTTACACAGAAGGCTACTTGGATAATGCTTCACGTATATTACTGTATTGTGATAATTATTCTATCATGGGAACAAAAGATGCAGCAGTCCTTTGGCCTGGGATAAAGAAGTAATTTTTTACACAATTCCAATAATTAATAATTAAAAGTATATCTTTGTTTATTTTCCTTGTGATTTGCTAGAAATTGGCTGTTGCTATGTAACATTCATGCATTCATATTCTTAAATATTTAAATTATAGCTAATATTTCTTTACATTAAGTTGGCAAGGGAGAACAGAACAATCTCCTTGTCTAACAGTATGCTTTATAAATGACTCTTATGTTTCATAGGATTTCCTCATTACGTCTTCTGCGTTTTGTTGCTGTATGAATCTGTGATTATGATCCTAGTTTAATTTATTCTAGAGAAAGTTGAAGATTGTTGGGGGAAAAAAAAACAAACAGGAAAGAGAAAGAGAGGAAGAAGAAACATCTAGAATCTTTCATGGGCCCAAATACATAGACGGGAAACTTGCTTAAGTCTTTTGGTATTGCCATTCATTGGCAGTAAGGAGCCTCCTCCTTTTCTTTTATCCCACAACTTGGTGTAGAAGGAAACACTATTTCTAAACCATCTGTAGTGGCTAAGTTCAGCTGACGACCTGCTGTTCTATTGTTTGGTTTTCTATTTAATTCTCTAGTTTCTTTTATTTTACAATGACAAAAAATTGCAGTGTAGTTTCTTTTGAAAAACTGTGTTTGAGGGTTTTTTTTATGACTGACGATCAACAGCCATGTAATTGCTTTGTTGTGTTTTACTAAAGAAATCTATTAAGTAGCACAACTTTGATACACTAGTAATAAGAGTTTGCAGGTTACAGAGACACCTGTGGTGACCAAAGCGACAGAAGCTGCTTATTAGAAAGAGCCTGTACAGCTGTGTCCTATTAACTCCTTATGACACTTCTTAAAACACAAAATACAGGGCTTGTTTAAGTCTTTATAGCTATTCTCAATGAACCTGGTCACCGATTGTGTAGTACGATAGGGTTTTTAAGCCTTCATTTTTTTTTGCTTTCTATTAACAACAGCAAAGAAATTGCCATATTAACAGTGAGGTCAAAAAATACTAAGGGGTGACCAAGGCAGGCTGGCTTGAATTCGAATAATTTAGCATTTGTGCTTAATATCACATCCTACTCCTGTGATTTCTTTAGAGGGTGTATGATGCTGCTTCTGTCCCTCTTTGGAGAGTGCCAATGCACTGTAGGCATTCCCATAAATAAATATGCAGTGTACCTCTGTTTAATTACTACACTTCATTATGCAGCATAATGACAGTGCTCTCAGAGTACTCTGTTCTGTTTCCCTGCAAATATGGTTGCACGTAGCTTTGTTTGAAGGGTGAGAAAGCAGCAAGAGGAACTGTTGGGGTTTTTTTGTTGTTGTTTTTTTTTTGTTTGTTTGTTTTCATGTTTTCTGCAAATTAATGTAACCCAAAAGCTACTTATTGGTTCTGGTGACATTAGAGCCAAGTCAGCATGGGAGAGCAGGAGGGATTGGGTCAACTTTCTTTGTACTCATAATTAGCAACACTTCAGTGTGAGTACTGAGACAGGTTTTCAGTCCTGTGGATGGACTTCTTTAGAAGTATTTATACTTCAGCTTTTTGAGACTCAAAAGGGAAAAGAGTAAGCTACAGGTATAACTTCTTGTATTCCGTTCGAGTTGGGATGAACCCTGAGCTTAGCAATTACTCTTTGGCTTGCCTTGTGAAGTTTTGCTACTGTGCCACTCTCAAGCAGCAGAAATGCAGTTAAAAGTAGTAGTAGTAGTGTCTGCAGTAGTAGTAGTGCCTGCCCATAGTAGCACTTTGGGCCAGGGTGCAGCAGCCCACCAGCTGCACTGAGGCATTGCATGGGCTGAGTACTGCCTTGAATTTCCATGGAGTTTCTGGGAGAGCTCAGCTGCAGGGCCAGACGTGAGCAGTTGTAGTTCTGGCATCTTAGGTCTTCAGAGTTGTCTAAACACCATTATTAGGAAATAATTTTGTGTTTGTGTGTGTATAGTAGGTGTATGTGTGTATATATGTGTGCAAGCACATGTATAACTACTTTTGTTAATTCATTAATATATATTAACGTAATACATGTACTGGGTATAAATATATGTATATAATGAATATTCATAAATACACGTATACCTACACCTGCACACATGCTTTTATGCTTGTACATAGAGCATTTACAAATATAGCTTATGCATAATATTAACAGGTTTCCGAAGTACATGTTTGCTGAGCAAAGCAATGCCCAAACCATAAAGCAGCACCTCAAATGTCGGTAGCAGCTTTTCAGCTTTTGCTATCTTTGCCCTTGGGTGCTGTATTTCAAGGTGTTGCCAACTTTTCTCAGCTCTGATGACAGGTGCTTGTTAGTTTTAATGTTCAAATGATAGTTTTTCATTTTGCTTAAGCTTAGGAAAGAGTTAATTGACCAAAGTGCTTCTCAGCAGCATGTTGTCTTCACCTGCAATTTCCGTCATCAGGTAATTAGCCATATTCACAGCTGCTGACCCTTGATACTAACCTACTGAATGATGCATGCCTGGATGAAGACCATTGACCATGCTGCTCTAGCTCCCCAATCCTATTAGATCCTTCAGCAAATATATTGCAGGTGTGGGGTCTGACAGTGCAGGACTCGGTGAGTTAATTTCTCACTGCCTCCTGACGAGTGGCCGTAGATATGTTGCTTGCAAAACTGTTGACTTGTTCCTTGGGTATCAAATCCTTAACAGATTTCACAGAACAGTGTGAAAACCTTATCTAGTGTATTTTGTAATATTTAATTTACTTTAATAGCAATACAGTGTGAGTCCATAAAAACAGGTCAAAAGCCTAATTAATGTTTTAAAAATAAAGGCTTGCAAACACCAGGCGAGTTTGTTATTTTCTGTATGGTTTGTTTTGAGGAGGAAGAGGAAAGAAGGTGAGGAGGGAACCCTTCTGTTCCATGATTACATCCCACCCGCTCATTTTCTCCTTTTCTCCTTTGCTTTTGATTTTAGTGGCGGTCTTAACAGAATGTCAAGATCAATTTGCAGCATGGTTTAACTCAAGGTTTGCATTCTGCCAACAGCAATTGTCCTAACGAACAATGCCGTGTGTTCTTGTAACTTCAGAAGCTTTTAGAAGGCTCATGGCAAGGGCAGCATCTAATGACTTTATTAGTGTAGGGTTTCAAAATGGGCTCAGTAATTGTTCACATCTCTTTGTCATCTAGTCATAATTACTGCATAGTATTGTTCAGGGTTGCACTTGTGAATAGTTTCCTAATAGCACTGAAATGAAGAAAAAAGGAAAAGGATAAAAGGTGATTGTCTCTTTAGACAGAGAACAAAACAGCCTGTATATAGATGATGGTTAAACTGTTTATTATATGCCCACTAGAAAAGGTAAATTATCCTTCTTTAAATATTTATATACTTCAAAGTAATTCCATTGTACTAATCTAAAAATGCCCAAATTTGGAAAACTACAAAGCAGTATAGAATATAGAATGCATTTTAATTTGATTGTGATTAGGAAGGTATGGATGTCTCCATAATATTCAGTTATAAATAGGAAGTGGTTGAATAGGAACTTGATTGAAGTTTTTACTGTGTCATTTTATGAACTTGTGAAAATGCTTTGAGGTCATCTGAAAAAAATTACTGAAACTCCAGAAACTAACTATGGATACAATTGCAAGTGTATATTTTAAGTTCCTATTATAAAAACAGATCCTAAAGCAAGTTCTATTCTGCTGTATTCAAACCGTGGTGCGTTGTACATCTTGAACAGAAAATGGGAAGGAAGCAACTTCTGTACCATCCTGTGTAAGAACTGAAGGCAGAAGAATGTGTAGACAAGGCAGACCTGTTGAGCTGCCTTGAGATGGAAGAAAGAACTCATTCACAGGTCCGTTTAAACATAGGATTCCACAGTTGCACCAGTGAAGTCTAATGCCAGGCGGAATGGGAGCTGTAGAGAAACTGAGCTGTGTCTATGAGGGTGTCTAAAACAACCATCAGAAGTCATTCAGCTGGCAGTGCCACAATTTGTACTAAAATACAGCTGGAAGGCATGGCTGAATCTCCTTGGTACTGCAGAGCACCTGGTGGGGACAAAGCTCTCTGCAGAAGAGAGTGTGTCTGTCCTCCTCGAGTTAAAATGATTCTCTTTGAGTTCTCTGCTCTCCTCCTTGTTACCACTCTGACTGTCAGCAGGTGTCAGAGAGCTGCAGATAACAGTGTTCAGTCCATACCTGGCCAGAAGGCTCAAGTGTACCTCATCATTCCTGACCCATGGCTGTCAGATCTCATCTTTGGTGTGAGGGACATTTCTCAGCAGCTCTTATTGACTAGTTCCAGTATTTGGCTTTCACTGCCTTTAGGCAGTTCTCACTAATATTTCACCTGAGTTTATCTTGCAACAATCAGTGACAATTAAATCTTGGTACACTCTGGTTTTAGTGGTGTACTGTGCCTAAAACTGCTTTCTTAGTACTAAATACAGAAAGAGGATTATTTCATGTTGTGCGAACCACGTTTCTGATTATTCACCCCAGTGTCGGCTTCACATCATGAATTTTCTTCCTCCCTATCTACTTGATTCTTACTCTGTATTTGTGGAGCTCTTTTGCTTAGAGAGTTTCAGTGGCTGTGTTGAATTGCATTTGTCACGTTGTTTCTCTGATTTCTGAAGATTTTTCTTTTACAGACTCCTAGTGTGCTTGTAGCTTCTCCCACTCCACTACCATGTATGAACCCTGTTTTTAACTAGGTTAATGGTAGAGCTAACTAACAGTCTTAGGTATTCCTTAGCGAATCATGTTATGTGTTTTTCTTTACAACAGACTGATGGAAACAACCACTGAAAGGCAAGTGCATCCTTAGGTTTCCATTCTTAGCACAGCATTCGAGCAAGGGGTGCAGATACATTTCATTTATACTTTTACCAGTAATTTTTCCTGGTGTCACTGATACCTGAAAGGATGGATTAATGAGTTTCTAGCTAGACGTATTTTAGACTGAACAGGGTTATAAGGTATTTACCTAATCTGTGTGAACCTGGAAGGATGAAATTAGATCTTCTATGCTGTATGAAGAGTTAGATAATGCACTCATCTAAGCTTTACTTTTGCATAAAGAAAAAGTGGATAAAATAATGTTTTTTACATCTGAATCCCTGGATATTTTGCTTATGGATACTAAAGAGGATATCCACACTGTTTGATTCAGGCTGCTTTGTAAATTTTTAGACTATACCTTGTGTCTGTTGCTTATCATCCTTTGTATTTCAGTCAACAGCTGTGACCCCCCCAGTGTGGGTAAGACATTAACTCTGTATCATAACAACTGATAGCAAACTTATTTAAATATACCATTCCCTGACCTCAACTTTTGCTTTTTTTAAAATGTAAATACCTTATACAAAAATGTTATTTTTACATTAACATTTTAATGAGTTTTATGTTGATTTTGCACAGTATGTAATTATTATTAAAAATAATCAGGAACATTGCATGTTTAATATTCATCATTGTTTTCCTCATGCTCAAAAAAAGAAATCTCAGTTTTTTCACAGCCATTTCTGAAGTTTTGAAGTTTCTAAACATTAAGGTTAGACTTGGGAAGCCCCTGCCTGTAAATAAAGCCCCCTTTTTCCACCCAGTGTCATCTGAGTTGTGGGCTGAACATAATTTTGGACTGACAGGGAATAAATGTTTTGGAAGAAGTTACCATCACTGTAAAGAAGACTTTCTGCATGTTTGTGGAACTTCCTGTGTTCAGTTTGTGCCCATTGCCTTTTGGCCAATCTCTGGGCATTACCCATAACAGCCTGGCCACATTCACTTGATTCCTACCCAATAAGGTATTTATAAGTCTCACGGAGATCAAAAGCTTCCCAGAGATCAAAAAGTCTCGAGGTCTGAGATAACACTTTGGACAATGAGCACTTTGGCCAAAAGTGGCCACTTTTATTCTTCAAAATTAAAGTTGCATGTTCTCATAAGAACCACATTATTGTTAAATCCATGTGTTTGCAAAGCTCTGTGCAACATATCCATGATCAGGAGCTACTATAGACCATAGACTGGAGATTTAACAAATGTTCCCTTTGCTTTTGAGGCTCAGTAATAATTAAACCTTTTTTTCAGTGGATTTTTGAAGCTGTTATTTTTCTGTGATTGTCACTCTAGAAGCTTTTTTAAAGTAATATTAAATTGCATTTTATGATGGGATTGCATGAAAATGTAATGCCAGGAGTATATTTCAATGTCATTTGTTCTATATTAGCTGTTAGGAAATGGTCTCATTTGGGAAAGTTTTGTACAAGATGTGAGAAGCATGAGAGCTCTCTTGCAGGCTGTCGCAAATTGTTTTGGTCCTATTCACGTATTTCTGAAGGTAGTAAATATTAGTACAAAGTAGATTTTTTGCTAGATATGAATATGGGAACAAGTAAAAAGGTCAGCAATTACAGAATCGGGAAAGGCTGAAAAGAAAAAAAAAAAGGCAAAATTAATTAAGTAGTTGCAAAATCTGTTGAAAGGTATTAGACAAATGGAAGGGTGATCTTGAATGAAAGTTCAGTTCCTACCTGTGTAGCAAACAGAAAGGAAGAGATGCTATGAGAAATAGCTCAGCACTCACATGGCACTGCCCTGCTATGGGCGGGTGTGTGTGTGTGAGTCCTGCTGAACAGGAGTCATGCAGTGCAGCTGCTGGAGGTTGCTGCTGGTATCTCTTCATTCAGCTTTACATCTCCAAACTACTCATACATTTCTTATTGGCTTTCAGTGGGCACGTGGAGTCATATCTGCCGGTGACATTTACGGCTTTGAAGTACTTGCTGGCTACCCTTGCTTCGTAGAATCGTAGACACACAGGATGGATTGGGCTGGGAGGGACCTTAAAGCCCATCTTGCTCCAACCCTCCTGCTTTGGGCAGGGTTGCCACCCACCAAATTGGGCTGCCCTGCCGTCATAGTTGTGCTCCAGAATGAAGTCAGAAGGGTATTTTAAACTTCCAGCACCTCTAAGAAGCCCAGTGCTGTACTCAGGAGGCTTCTCAGTTTTTAGAGATTTTAGTAGGTTTAATATATGTTGATTAAAAAAATATACCTTTTTGAATCTTTTCAGTATCTTTTGAGAAGAAATGAGTTAGAGTGCTTGACATTTTAATGCAGTCTGTCTTTTCAAATAGATTTGGCTTCTAATGCATGTGACAACAGGACTTTGCTCTTCAGTTAGAGCATACATTTCCGAGTAGTTGTTACCTAAAATATTATCATAAGGCATAAGAAAACACTCGATTTAAGTTGCCTTTCATGAACATAATTAAGAATTAATAAGCCTGTACCAGTGGCTAGTCCTCAGAATTTCCACTGTTTTGCCTTTTGTGACCCGTGTTATTAAAAGTCCATTATTTTTACAGACTTTATTAAATTGGATCTTATTAAAGCATTCTATATTTGCATTTGGTCTTTCATAATTCATTATTATTATGACATTTACTTTTTACCATCAGATCTGAAAACATATCATAAGCTACCCTTTTCTCTTGAAAGAAATGCTAATTTCAAACAGTCCTCTAATGGAAGAGAAAAGCTTTATCAGTTTTTTCATTTATTCAAGATCGTGTTAAGAATACTAATGCTAGACTTCTGTATGCTAATATCCAAGAGCTTTTTTGGTCAAAAGCTTAGAATTATTGTTTTTAGACCACACTGCTAAGTGTGTCACTGACAGGGCACTGGTACAAAAGAAAAGACAATTTTGAAGCACCCTTTAATTCTCTGACTGATAAAAACATTTTCTTAAATTATGCTTTCATATGAAATTATACTGTTTTGATACTTCCTCATGTTTACCAGGTAATATCTTAGTTCTTCTTCAGAACTTTTTAACAATTCATTTGCATAATCTTTCTTGGGGGGGATTGGTTTTGTATTACGGCTTGCAGAGCACTATAACAGAAAATGGGATTCTCCATTGAATAAATCACCAGCTCTCCTAGTTACTGTTTCAATGTAGGCAATCTCTAGTCTATCATATTTGTAAATATTTTCATAATTTAACCATAAGAAGGGATCAGGATCTCTAGAATTGAATGCAGAAGCCTACATGTTAAACAGTGGCACTCAATTAAACTGCTGAATAGCATAAGTATTTTTTAAACAGTAACTTCAAAACCAACTCCCCTGTGTTAACTGCTGTTTTTTTCCCCCATGTAGGTTTCTGACAATGTGCACAAGACACTTCGGGAGTGTTGTAGCCCAAACAATTCGAACTCAGAAGACGGATCAGTTTCCACTTTTCCTTATTATTATGGGAAAACGATCATCTAATGAAGTATTGAATGTAATACAAGGTACAGCTCTTGCTTTATATTGAAAGTAATTCTTAAGTGGGTATTGAAAGAGTTTGAAGACATCCTTGTAACTGTTTCTTTTCTTAAGATGTTCAGAAGGTGAATTTATCACACCCAAGACACCTGCAGTTGCTGTAGTGTAAAAGGCTATTATTCATAAGGCATTCTTTAGCATACTGTTAAAGCTTGAATTTGCCATGAATGATGTAGTTTAGGTTTTTTATTTTTAAGAGTAGAAACCAAATCTCCCAAACCAGGAGTTACTTGTAGTTTTCCAAATGTATATCCAGATAAATCCCTGAGTTTTCAAAATCCTTTCTCTGGGATTTTCTGCGTTGCACCAGCATCACTCTGTTCTGTGAGTAGCTCCTTGTCGATGTGCGGACTCCAGTTGTGTGTAGTGGGATAATATTTGAACACCAGTTGCTTTTTCAGACCTGCCTATGGCGTTGAGATGCCAAACGGGATCAGAACTTTAAGTTGCTAATAGAATTTCATCTCAACTAAGCTCTCTGGTTGAACATGAGCCATTCTGTCCAGCATTGCCATTCTCCTATTTTTGGCAGTAAGGTGACTCAGGTGTCTCACCCTTCAGCTGTTCTCAGTAACTCTTCAAATTAAAATGCATCACAGGATGGATACCTCCCATTTTTAATTCCTCCACAAGGTTGTGTTCATGACACTGTGTCTTTGTTTGTTCTTCTTATCTAGAAGTTCTTATTCTAATATCCCTATTTTTTCTGAGGAAATTCACTCTGAGGAAAAGCTGCCTTTTACAACTGTTGCAACTGTTTCTTTCTGCATGTGAAATTAGTCATTTTCTTGAGGAATTTGCAGTGCTCATTCCTGTGGCCAAAACAATTAATTTTGCATGGATTTTGGTGTCTTTAGTGCAAAGTACAGCACAACGCTGAATTATGGTATGCCTGTTAATTATTTTAAAAAGTAATAAAAAAAAATTAAAAATCATAACAAAGAACATAGTGATTTTTTTGTTTTTATAACTCCTCAGCATTGTTGAGCATTTGTACAACTTGAAGCACCTATATTATCCCACTCAAGTCACTGGTGCCTACTGACTTGAATTACTCAACTGCTTGAGAAAATTGGCAGCTCGGAGCCATAAAATAATGTAGTTTTATATTAAGAAATGATTCAAATTATTTCATTGCATTCACTAAGCTTTAATTATGTATGTTTAAATAACTTCAGCACTGAAGTGATAATCAGTTACAACCTTAAATAAATTTATCCCTGGATTCAAATTCTATCAAACTCAAATGTTCTGTGCTTGTTACTTTCCCACGAATTGGGACATTGGTATCTTTTAACTATTTATCCACAAATGAATGGTATTCTCTGGAGTCATGCACGTTGTAGCACTCGGGATAAAATTTTCCGCTAAGGTAGCAAATGCTAGAAATGGGAACAATGAGGGCCTTTCAGGGCAGGGTGAGAAGGCACTGTTTGCAGAAGAGATACAGCAACGCAGAAACTTAAGTCCTAAAGGCATTTATTGAAATGCAGGCTGCCAAAGGTTGCTTTTGCTTTTTATTTTTGACTGGGGTTGGAAACTATGGGTATGGTTTTGTTTTCTTTATTGGTACTGTTGCTTTTGGGTAGGGTATTCCTTTTAAAATTTTGACCATTATTGTCAGTATAAATGTAGCTCTTAGTGGCTTTGTTCTGTCAGTGTCCAGAGACTATTTAAGTTGGTAGATGCCATTTGTTTATAGCAAATTTCTCACAGAGAAATAGTCATAGCTTTGAAGTACAGTCTGGTCTTGAGACTAAGAGAAACCAAAGTCTGAGTGCATCTTGATAGGGAGTTAAAATAATATTTCAGTCTTACTGAAAACCAAACGCACACTGCTAGAAAAACACAAGGAGGGTTGGGGTTAGGGTTGCCCTGGTTTTATTCAAGAATTCTAAGCCTGTAAAAATCATGTCAAGGAGCCACAGATGTACTACTCCTCTCTAACATGCAAAAATAAACCAATATTTCAGACTTGAACCATTCAAAATTTTAGCCTATGGTCAACATCTGCTTGCAAAAACAATTCTGAATTTTCAGTTAAAATAATTCTACTGAGATATTTGAGATATTTCTTCTGACTTTTTTGAACTGGCTCTTTCTTACATGTTAATACTAAGATGACTTTTTAAAATTTTTTTAATAACTTTAATGCTATGAATTTCAGTGGTCTTCCTTTGTTGCTAGGTAACACGACAGTGGATGAGCTAATGATGAGGCTGATGGCTGCAATGGAGATCTTCAGTGCCCAGCAGCAGGAAGATATAAAGGATGAGGTGAGAGTTGAAAGTTATTACAGATGCCTACCGGCTTCCGAAATTCTTCTCTGATTATTAGTCATAAGCAACTCTCTGCTTTTGCAGTGGAATATGCTCATAGAAGGAAACAGCAATCAGGTTTTTTTCCAGTGACCAGATGAAGTTGTAGGTAGAAAGGAAAAATAGATTTACATGTCTGAGGTGTGTTTGTTTAAAGGGAGATTTAAAAGCCATCTTGAAAACCAAAACTGTGCCAATACAGAGTCACCATTCAGAACTGTGCAGAATGGGTAAGTGATGACATAACTTTTCAAAAACAGTGTTTCGAGTGCAAGGAAGACACAGTGAGGAGTGCAACTGAAGGATGTTTGTATGTTACTTTGTAAATTGAGAGTGACATTTTGAAGTAATGAAGTACTTAGGAATTTATAATAATTGGTGTGTTGCCATTCAAGATTATTCTTATCCTGTTGTATACATACTGACTGACAATAATTCACTAAACACATTCTTCACATTTAAATCTTCTATCTTATTAGTATGAGATTTTCTGATTATGGCTATAATAATATGAAGGCACGGCACCTGCACAATATTTTTCCTCCTTTATTTATGCTATCACTGTTAAAAAAAATTGACTTTGATTTTGTTAATACTGAACACAACTTTTAATATGCAAATTATAACAAAAATCCAAGATATAATATAATTGAATTCTTTTATTACAGTTTAGCAGCAGTACATTGGGCATAGATTAATTTTTTTTATTGCTTTAAAAAGAAGGTAAAATTCTAAAAAAGGATCAGAAATGGAAATTACAAAAGCTAGCAGAAAGAAAGGAAATAGAAGGAAAGAAGGACTCCTAAGGCTGGCATTTAAGAACAGATAAGAGATAGGAGAAGGAAGTAGGAGTGAAGAAGGGTATAGGAACTGGAGTGGAATAGAAGGAGGAGCTGGGGACTAGAACAGTTGTCCAGAGCAGAGGAGATCAGTGTGGAGGAAAGAAAAAGGTGGAAGTCAAGTGAGATAGTTATCCCATCCTGGATGAAACCACATGGGTTTGCAACTGAGAAGGATGTGGACATGAGGGAAACAAAGCTTAAAGAAAGAGAGGGCTTGGTAGTGTTGAGGCTGTGATGGCAGAACTGGCAACTGGCTTCTGCATTGTGAGTTGCTGGGAGCCCTTCCCTGGATGACCAAGAACAGTGGCAGCCTATAATACATGTCCCCAGAGTGATAGGTACTTTTCTCTATGGAGAATGACCTGGTGGACAACAGTTTGGCCATGAGCCAGCAGTTGCCTTGTGGCCAAGAAGGCCAGTGGTATCCTTGCAGGGGGTATTAAAATGAACATGGCCAGCAGGTCAAGGGAGGTGATCCTCCCTTTACTTCCCTTAACTCCACCCTGATGAGGCCACATTTGGAGTACTGTGTCTAGTTCTTGGCTCTTAAGTTCAAGAAAGATAAGGAACTTCTAGAAAAAGCCCAGCAGAGGGCCACAAAGATGGTGAAGGTCTGGAGCATTTCCTGGGCGGGGAAAGATTGTGAAGCCTAGGACTGTTCAGCCTGGAGAGGACTGAGAGGGGATTTTAATAATGCCTCTAATTATCTAAAGGGTGGGAGGCATAAGGATGGGGTCAGATGCTTTTTGACAGTGCCCAGGGGCAGGACAAAGGAAAATGGGCACAAACTGGAAGACAGGAAATTCCATATGAACATGAGGAAAAGCTTCTTTACTTTGAGGGTGACAGAAACTGGGACAGACTGCCCAGAGAGGTGATGGAGTCTCCTTTGGAGAAGGTCCCTTCCAACCCCTATTCTGTGATTCTCATGACTTGTTATTCTAACTGCTCTACCTACATAGGGAAGACAGAAAAATGTTAGATATTCCTCTAAAGTCTATCTTCATCTAAGTCTTCTGTAGTATTTTTTTCACATTTCCTTTTGTTTTCTTGTCACTGAGAGACCATAGAGATTTCTTTCCCAATAAGTAGTTTAGCTTAGTATTATTGTTTTATTTTGTTTTTCCTAACACACCTTGAATTTCAGAAAACTAATAGAAAATTTCCTAAATTTCAGGGGCGGCAGATTTTCAGGATCTGTGAGTTCTATACACAAATAGAATATTTACTTGTAATTTGGCTTCACTTGTTACATGCACATGGGAAAGGTGATTTCAGAAACTTCTGCTTTTGAAGCAGGAAATTTAAAGATGAAAAATGACTGTAATAGGTATTCTGGAGAGAGGAGAATTTGGCAAGCAGTCTGTACTCAGTGGAAGGCTTTCACCTGAAAAAAAAAAGGCTTTTTGTGATTCGTAGCATAACATGTAGCTTTCTGTAAATCTTGTACTTGACAACTTACAGTATTCAGATATCATCACCTTTTCTTTGATAAGCTCTTGTTGCAGTTGGTGCATGTTTTTCCCAAATATGGCAATAGCAAACAGGATACAGAGTCCGGTTTCTGTTACTGTTTTCTTAATAGCAACAGTAAGTCATCATAAACCACAAGAAGATAAGCTGAGAATTCTTTTGTGCTTTAAAAAGAGAAGCCATCTACATAGCTTTGCTGTAACCTGAAGTGTGTGTGAGAGAGAAACTGAACTGAAAACACTGGTAAATAACTGCATGTAAACATTAGTGAGTCAGTTTACACAGCTGAACTTCTCCATTTTGGATTTTTAACTTGCATGCCCATGAAAGCTTCAAACAGAGCTATTGCATAATTCTGTTTAGCACAGCATGTTTTGCAGTGCCCTCTGATGGTTATTTCAGTACAGGATGACTATTACCACAGCCTTCTAATGGTGCAGGTGTTTGTTGTGATGCTGGTTGTAGCTGTTCAGGTATGACCTAGCAGTCAGCATGTGGATCATCAAGGTATTGTAGGCTGGATGCTCAGAACACCGTCACCAACTTACTTCAGCAAAGTGAGTTGTTTTGTTACTGGGTGTAATAGTATGGCTAGCTGAATCCTATGCTTTTGCATCCATGTGTTAATAAAATTCACTGATTTAGCCTCACACAATTTTAATTAGGCAAAATGGGACATACTTCCGTAGTGTCATTCCATCGTTCAACCGGTGATTGGATGTAAGGGTTTATCTGTACTATTCGACTGAGCTTTTTTTTACATAGTCTCCAAAGAAGTATGTTAAAAAATACTGAGATGTGTATACACAGTCAGAGTAATCCAGCATGCTTGTCTTGAGGTACAGGTGGTCCAAATTTAAGCATCTGTTCTCTCTGCCAAGCTTTCTTAAAGTGGGAAAAATCTTCTTTCCTTCTTCTTCCTTTTCTCTCCTGGTCTTCTGGGCCAGTCACATACGACTGGGCCCATTGCTTGCTATGTGACAGCTGTGTGGACCAGATGACTTTTCAGAAACATCCTCCCTCTTTTGGGTCACACTCTTGATGTGCCAGACATGTGGTCTGGCCGTCACGCTGTCTGTTTTTATATGTTTGGTACTTATATTGCCATAGTAAAGAGCTACAAATAATAACATGGTCAACAACGTATTGATGTTCTACTAATGTGGCACTTTTGGTAAGAAGTGGCCAATGGATAATTAAATGGTAGAGTCAATGGCAACAGCAGCGGCAAAGCCACCAAATGGGTGGGCCAAATATGGTCCTGCCCTTGTCAGAGTCGTCAGGTCTAGGATCTGCTGATCCAGCCTCAGGCTACGTATGCAAAATTATTCTGATAAGTTAATAGGTGCATTTAATATAAAGTAACAGTGGTTTACCAGCTCCCAGGGAAATAGTTCTATGAGTTTCAGGCTCCAAGTGGTATAATAGGCTGCACCAACAATTTTACATGTCTAATAGAAATACTTTCCTTTTCTAATCATGCCCACTCCTCTGGGCCACACTAGAAATGTTTATACATTAGTTATTGTTTGGGCAGCAGGGTTGGGGAATTTTTCAAAGAGGAAATAAATGCCACTAAAGAGTTTCTTCTGTAAGTGAAAGAGAGTATCAAAGCAGAGAACTGGCCTCCGCCGATGTTGATCAAGGTGTGAATTGATATTTATCAGGGATTGACTTTGAAAGGAGAGCATGGTATCAGTTCCTCTTAAGTGTCAGTACCTGCTGCTGGACTTTGACAAGAAAAATTATAATTGTAAAATATTGTATGCCCTGGAATGTCCATTTGCAAACATTCTGTTTGCTTGTTTGCTCTAATTTGATAGTTAAATAATCATCTCAGCATTGCATGATGGGCCCACGTAGATCCAGGTTAGTTCCTGTGTGAGATTAATGTAAAGAGATCTATGATTAAACTGACTGGCATTACAGTACAACACACCTGTTCTGGGCTGATCCTAAGCATTTTTCTCTGTTGCCTGAGGAGGAGGCTTCTCAAAGGATTACAGTAACACTTTTTGACAAGCTTATACAGGATGGAGTTTCCATGTAATGACAAGGCTCATTTGATGATGTCTCAGTAATGCATTCTTTTTATTTTTGCTGTCAACATTTATTACTGTAAAAGCATTGACTGTTACACAGCTGGTCCAACTTGTCCACTTGTAAGTAACAGTAGGTCTCTCATCGTATTTATTGTAGTTATGCAACACTGGCACTCCTGCTCTCAAATTAAGACATCAAGGTGGAATTTAAATACCTACAATTGCTTGAAAAGTTTTACTTTTACAAATCCGACTTAAAGCTTCAATTTGCTTTAGACTGTGGCAGCTGACACACTCTGTAAAAAATATTTAAGAATTTTTAAACTGGAAAAATTGACATAAACAGTCTTACTGAAGATAAACTGTAGAAAAAATGGAGACCTGCAAAGCCTGAATCTTTGCTGTCTGATCTTAGATGACGTTCCTTCTTCCAAGATGCTGCAGCATGAGAAAAATGTTTGTCATTCCTAATTAATATCTGGATAGAGATTTTAAAAATATGTAAATGGAAGAAAGCCACTCCAAAATAGCAACATATATCAGTTCACCTTTTCATTACTGCAGCTATTTGCAGAGATATTGCTAGTGTGTCTATCTCAGAACTGTCCGTACTATGCAGGGATTTGCTGGCCACGTTCTATTTTTATAAATTTGCAATAAGGACCTTCATATCATCATGTCTTCCTTTTCTGCTTCTCTGCTGTCAAATATCAGAGATTTCCTTTTTTATTTTTTTCCTGCAGTGATGATGTATCAGTTCTGGCTTACAACACCTTGTTTTCTTTCCTCTTTAAAAATTGTATCTTGCAGCAACAAAGGAAACTCAAAAGGAGCAACCCTTGTGAATCTTCTCCTAAACTGCCATCCAATGGTCTTTTCCTGCTTCAGATCAATTGCTCTTTTCCACTCCTTTCCTGCACTTGTTCCTTCCAGTTAGAGAATGGCCTAAATGCTTCCATCAGCAATGCAGGAGGACCTCTGCAATTTCTGTTTAGAAATTGAATTAAAACCATTAGAAACTAGGCATTTTAATACCTTTAGTATATTTTGTCCCATCTAGCAGTTGCATATCATGGTATACAGTGTTCACACAACAGGAGGCTATGAGAATAAATACGTGAAATTCATTAAATTCCAAAGCACAGGAAGATAATGGTGATGACAGGCATCTAACAAAGACTGTGATATAACCTCCTGAAAACCCAATTAGCACATTTACTAATTATTACTAGTTATAACTTGTTAAACTACAGTAATCAAAATTTATTTGAATAAATTTTCCAACTTTGTATTTGTAATATGATAGCACGCCAAAGCTCCAGCCATTGGTTTCCTGTTGTGTGCCACACCAGTACACCAGCAAGAGTTCAAGAGTTTACAAGCCATTTTGAATTTGAACAAAATGCAAAGTAATGACAGTGAAAATAAAGAAAATGAAATGAGAGTATCTTTAGTTCAGATTGATTCTCAGCTGTGCATGTTGCTGGCTGCAATCACTGGATATTAGCTTTAGTAAACCTCAGCTTTCCCTGCAACATAACCCGCATCTGTAGTCATCCACAAGACTATCTGGATGACTTCCCATGGAAAGTAACTGCAGGTCTGTTTCTACAAGGTTTTGTTTTTGTTTTCATTCTTATCACTCAAGGTAAATTACAAAAATCAGTGTCTGGAGTTGAGCTGATACAAACAGGTAGGATTCTGCCTCCCCACCTCTGCTTCTGCCGCCACAGAAACTTTCCTCTGCTTTGTTTCTGTCGTCCCCATATGGCTCATGCGCTTTGTGTACACTTTTTTCTTCTACGTATTCCCCATCGTGTATGTTTAAGTTACACAATGTGCAAGTCTGTCATCTCCAGTGAGTCAAATTAATGCTTTTATTAAACTGGTTTGTTTGGACAAAGGGGCGTTTCTCCTTAACGCTCCCATGAATAGCCTAAAGCACTTGCAGTTTTTAATTTCAGGAGTGGTTCAGTGAGATGAGCCATCTTGCTGGTGAACGTTCAGCATTTGTGAATAAACTTTTTTGTTTTGTCTTTTGTAACACCTGTTTATTCACTGATGCTCTGGTAAATGTCTTCTGCTCGTGCTGATTTTCTCAAGTTGTTTTGTCTGGCTTTACTTCACAACAAAACTCATCCTAAAACGCAACGGGGAATAAAATGTAGCGCATCTGCCTTGAAACCAATCAGGTGCAAAACTAATACCTGGGGTTAAATCATTAAATCCTACCTACAAGCAACAACAACAAAAAGCCCAGCACTTCCAAGGTTGACATATCCAGCAAAATATCCCATCCAAAAAGCTGCCTTTTCTTTTTTTATCCTTGTGTATTTTTTTCCTTGTATAAGCAGCAGGAGAAGAGGATGTTGCTGTCCTAAATGCAATCAGAAATCCAGCTTTTTCATCCTCCTACATCTGGCAGTGCCTGCTGCTAGGTGCTTTAGAGGTGACTTCACAAAATGAATAAGGAATAATTATTGGAGAATGTTATCCTATATTTCTTCTTAACCTTAACTGAGTTTTTTCTTAGTCTTGTTGCTGTGAATATTACTCAAGAATATTTGTTCTGGTCCATTTTAACCCTCTCATGAATGTGTACTTACTATTTTTTTTGCTGTACTTTAACATCTCTAACGTGCATTATAACAGAGAAATTAATAACTAAGGAATAGATTCTGTAGAAAAATTCATATTCTCTTTATTGAGGATATCAGCTTTTAACTGAATGAACGTCCACCCTTACTGGTGCACAGTCAAAGTGGGAAGACAGAGACCTTTCATTCACCTTCCTTTTGAATGCTTGGGTCATACGTTGTCATCTCAATGAGCAGTCTCATTGTTTTTGTGGTATCTTTGCCCATAGAAATCTTTCAAGATCTGTGTATTGTTTGACACTAATCACTGAATAGTCTCTAGTCCTGCTGTCTGCTTTCTTGAGGTAGAAGATAAAGTCCTGTGTGCTGCAGTGTAATCCTCATATTGTTTCAATAACTTGTTTTCTTCCATCTATGAGTATAGCCTCTGTTTCTGATGTTGGCAGTTCAAGTGAACCAGGATAAGACTTTGTCTGTTCATGTCTTGATTTCTTGAAAATGGAAGATGGACATTTTGTATTCATTGCAAAAGTAATGTGGAGGTGCATTTATTGATCTTCAGGAGATGTTCAAAAACCTCAGATTTTGTTAGTAACACATATGACATGATTTTTTTTATTGCTTTTTTTTCTTTTTTTGTATGCTTTCTTTGTTAGCACAATGAAAGATTCTTTGCAAAATATTTAGATCTGCTTTTTCTGTCACCATTATCATTTTTTAAAATGTTTTCTGGTGAACGTGAGTCATCCTTACGCTTTGTGTGGTTTCTCTAGAAAAAGCAATGACAAAAATAAAAAACTAGACTACAAAAAGAACAGCATCTGATGTTTAAAATTCCTCCGAAGTGTAATTCCGAACAGAGAATACATTTGCCGCAAGCACCGTAGCTGTGGCTGTTCCTGTAGAGTGGGGTTGGTGTCAGTAAAACACAACAACACAGAACTGCGTTCCGTATGACTGATTATATCTGCTTTTCTCCTATAGAAGTTGGAATTCCAGTGCTGTTTATTCTACCTGTAGATGTGTTTCAGTAAAAAGAGTATTGTTTCCATGTAACGTAGAGATTGGTGGCACAGTCATTTACTTTTAGATGTGGCTTACATATTTTTGTGAGGACCAGGCAGTCATGCATAGCAATTCTTCACATTCCTGGCATCTTTTTCATAATCCAGTTTTAGGACGGTGGTGACTATGATGAGTAGGGAGGAAACAAGTATGTAGTTTTTAATGTCTGGAATTAATATTTATACTCTTATGGTAGAATCTATAGCATCGGTGTATTTTCAGGGTGCCATCCAGATTATGTAATTTAAACTGATTCAAAAAATTACTCAGTGAAGATCCTGATAGGTAAATGAAGCCCATGCTTATCTCACGTACCTTCTTGAGTTTTCTAGGCAGTTTCTATAATGCAAAGTAAAAGTCGGTCCGCAGTTTCTCATTGGTCAGAGGGTGGGTTGTTTTTTTATTTGTTTTTGGTAAACTGAAGTAATGTATGTTAATTGCTAGCAATGTTTGACAAAAGAAAGAGCTTATAGTTGCAACAATTACACCTGATCTTTCAGTTTTCCCTCCGGCATTACCAGACTTGTGTGATTCTTGAAATTCAGTGATGACCATGCCTGAAGTTGCAAAACATGAAAGCTGAACAGATTGTCTCCAAAACAGTTCTTAATATTTTTTTAAATGCTTGTCCCCTGGAGATTGCCTCAAGTAGTCTTTTGTCAGTAAGTTGGTTTGGGAAGACAGTTTACTGCCCACCATTTCAGTGTGCTTACAGAAAGTACCAAACGTTTTGGAAGAATTCAGTCTGCTCATATTGCAGCTCTGCTGAACTAAGGCAAAGGTTTCTCTGTCTTCTGTGAATGAAATTTAGGAGAGACTGATTGCAGAATAGTTTTGGGTCTTGTTTTATAAAGAGGAGGAGTTTCCTCTAGAAATACCTTATTACTTTCCAGATGGAAGTTGTATACTTTTTCCTGCAATTTATCCTTTTCTCTTACGGTTAAGTCAACTTCATAAGTTCTTACCTACCAATATGTTAAAGAGTTTCACTTGAGGAACATTCCAGCATGTTTGCATAACCTGACAATAAAAGTTGATGCACTCTTCTTCCATTGAGTTTTTGCCAAGTAGAGAAGTTTCTGGGAACAAATTGATTGGATTGTTTGGAAAATGATTCCTTTCTGTGGAACAATCCTTTCAAATGAATGGAAAGATTACCATAATGCTTCAAAAAGGAGTGAGTGGTAGGTTTTCATTTCTTTGAAGCCCCAGTGTAAGTGCTCTGTTGCTGCTAACTCTGGGTGACACCACAGAGCCCACCAGCAATTTTACAGCTAAATCTTCCTGATTTCTGTAGGAAACACTAGCCTCTGCAGGCTCTGGGAGGATTATAGGATGTGAGAAGAGTAAGCACAGAGCAGCACGCTCTGTCTATGGCTGCAGCAGCAGAGGACAGAGCTATGGATTGCATACTTTGCTTTGTCAGATATCACCCTGGTGCAGTTATTCCAGTTTTCAGGGATATCTGCATCTTGATCCTCCTATATATGGATGATGCCTCAGTTTGTGATTGGCATATTTTTCATGATCTCTTACTATTTGTGCTGTGCTTGCTAATAAGATATTTTGCTAGGTTTGCTGGCATACTAACCTCATGATTCTTGTCTGCCTGCCTCTGTGTGTTTGAGACACTTCAGGGCAGATCTTGTTACTTTAAATTGTTGTATTCAGTATGAATTGAGGTCTGTGGGTGATGCCATGACCCTAGGCAGATCATTCTGAGGACAAGTTTACCGAGGAAGGACCTGGGAGCGGGCATCCTCATGAAGGATGAGCATTTGCCTGCTGTCAGTTGGAGCAGAAAGCAAGCTAGAATCCAGCCTTCTTCTCTAAACAACACAATGCCTTTCCATATACGAGGCAGGCCAAGTGGTCAGCTGCATGACTGACCACTGTCAGATATCAAATATTCTTCTATTAAGTCATTGAGGATAGAAGATAGTGGTGAACATAAAGGTATGTGTCCTGGTTGTCACTGTGTGCTGCTAGTTTTTATTTTCATTCTCTTTTTCCCCAGGATGAACGTGAAGCCAGAGAAAATGTGAAAAGGGAGCAGGATGAAGCATACCGCATATCGCTTGAAGCTGACAGAGCAAAGGTGTGTGTGTGGCAAAGTGGCAATGCTGGGACATGAATCTCTTTACAGGTGATGAAATCTCCATGGGGCAGAGGTTTCCCTCACCTCACTTCTGCTTTTTAAGATTAGACCTTTGCTGTAGGAGCCATAATTGCCTTAAGTGGCAATGAAATGGTTGGACAATTCAAAATGGAGATTTCAAAATATGTGTAAACAATCATAATAATGTGGTAAATTCTTGACGACAGAAGTAGAGTTGAGGTTACTTTCCATTAACAAGCTTCAAGAGACCTATGAAGGTTTTATTCATATTGGCTTTATGTTATGCAGATATGTCAGTCATCCATGAACCATTCCTGTTCCAGCAGAACAGTTAAGAACTTTCTTTGTTTTCATATAGCTTAATGGACACCACTAAACAGAATGCTGGAAAGTGAAGTGAGCACATGCATGATTACTGTTTGTTTCTATTTATTAGAGGGAAGCACAAGAGAGAGAAATGGCAGAGCAGTTTCGTTTGGAGCAGATTCGGAAAGAACAGGAGGAAGAACGTGAGGTGGGCTGTTTTGCTTTTTCAAGCTGCTTTCTGGATTCTTGGCGCTTCTGGAGGTCACAGCTTTCATTCAGCACACTTTGTAACCTTAATTCAAAGTGTACTTTTTAATGTGAACCTCAAATGAGTATTTCTATTAATTTCTTACCATATATATGTGTAAAACAACATAGGCATACACTGCAGGTATAAATTACCATGTACACAGATTTACTTATATTAGTAGCTTCCTCTTTTTTGACTCCTGGCAAATAGAGATTATAGTTTGAAAGCAAAAAGGCTGTGTTACAGCCATGTTTCTTCCCCTGAAGCCCCACCACATTTCAAAGGATAGGTGAAACAGGCTAGTCATTAGAGGATTTTGAGCTGTTCTGTGAAGTGATCTTGAAATAGATGTCCTTATGGGGCTGCTATGAAACACAGCTATTTGAAAAGGACTTTGAAACCTGAAAATAAATTTTTCAATACACATACATGCGTTGACTGAAAGCAGAGTTGACTGAGTGTTGTCCTTTGGCTTCTAGGCATTGATGATTTTGTGAGGAATTTGCTAATGGCTACAAAGTTGTATCAACATCCCAATTGAATATATATTTCTTGAGTATAGTTTCAGTGTTACCACAAGTATATAGTATATTTTGAATATTTATTCATTTATTAAAATATGAGAATTCTTTTTTTTTTTTTAGCGGCACGTATATAACTTTTCTGCTCTGTCTCCCATCGTTGATGGAGATTTGAAATTTGGTGTTATATTCTCATTTAGTTTTCCATTTAGTTGAAGTCCAGTAGAATCCTGATAAATCACTGCCTTCCTCATCCCCCCCCCTCCCAGACTTAAATACGTACTTGACATTTCAGTCTTGTGTACTTTGCTGATGTATGAAAAAATTGCATTACACAACCGAAAAAAGTTGGCTACCAATGCATCTATTATTCCCTGAGATAAACCTGATAAACAAACTTTATAAGCAATGCATTTGCATATATATTTTGACCAAGATAATTGCATTAGAAAATCTGAACCACTTAAGCATTCAAAATCCTTTTAAACAGTTCTGCATTGTAAATACTAGATTCAGTCAAAACCATCATATTCAGTGGTTTGGTAGAAATATAGTTCACTTCTCCTATATTATGCGACAGTATCTGGTGAGGTTTTTTTTAGCTCCTGTTGTTAATAAAAGCCAAGGATCAAAAATGAAACACAACTGGGTGGGTAATGTACAGAGCTGGACTTCGAGAATTTTTGTCGAGTAATCAAAAGGCTGCCATTCTGTGAGGTTAATAGCAACTGGAAAGAAATCAGTACTGTAGCAGTAACAGACTACTGAGAAATCCATAACCAGATTGAAATAAGAAGTATGTTTTATTTATTTAAGTAATTTTGTATGCATAGAAACAATAATTCACTCTGCTTTAGTTTATCTGCTTGGGAACCTTTTCTAACACGTTGCCCTTCTGAAAACTGTTTTCTTACATAAAGCCTGCAAAACTAGTCCCTGTTAGCAAAACAGATGTGGGCTTCCCTGTTTTAATGTAGGCTGCAGTAATGAAAATAATAGGATCTGTTTGCTTAGTAGAACAAAAGGGATTTTAACAATAATGTTTACTAACACTCCCATTTTCAAGTATACAGATTACTTATACTGAATTGTTCTGCAACAGTGTTTACTTACAGAAGTGCCTTTATGTTCAGTTCATATATTTAAAGTCAGACTATTGAGCTATTCACATACCGAACATCTTTTTATCAACAAAACTGAAATTGCTTGTTCAGATTCAAGAGTTATTAATGTGATCCATCTCATCATTGTTTTCTGACTTGATTTGCTGGTACAGAATATCCATTGTAAATTGCCATTTCACGTTGAAGCCTGGGAGACTGGTTACTTTGGGGAGCGACGCATTCTTTGCACAAAGAAAAGAGCTCTAATGAGCTACTGTTGTTTATTTTTCTATAATATAATTGATTGGGTTCCGTAAATAATGTAGCATCTGTTGTTATACTGTGTGGGGAAATGTCAAAACAGAAAGACAGTAAGCAGGTGGTTGAGTGCGGAGAGAGAGAAAATTAAAATAGAATCTATTTAAAATATAATCTCATAGTAGATGAGCAAAAATGAACTCAAGTTCTATGTATAAATATTTATACTGAGCTATAATTTGCTTAGAGATTCGTGTGTAAGAAGTAGACTATTTAAAAGGCTTCATCATCTTGCTCTTGCCCATTCCTTTCTCCTCCATCAGTTTCTGTAAGTAAGTGACCTTAGGGAGATTTTCAAAGGCACAGATAGCAACTGTGTATCATGAAAGTTCCTTGAAAATCTAGGTGAATCAATGCCTGACTGCCTCTTCATTTTGAAGAGGTGCATTTTGGAGAAGGAATTATTATGCTGCTTTTTGTATTTCTTGTGATTCTCATTAACTGCTGCATTAAGTAAGGTGGTAGCTAACAAAACTGCTAAGTATGATCTAATTTGTAAGAAAAATCAGTATCTGTCCAAGAGAGCCAACAACACTTGGCATCCCTGAAAATCAAGGTTTTTTTTTTTCAATTCTGATCGAAGTGTTAATGTAGGTCCTGGAGGCAGGGAAAGAAGAATAGATTTGATTTCTGCCCTTAAAATCTTAACATCCGCAACACACACAGTGTCAGCAGAAAGACATTTTTAGATACATGATGTGCCCTGGTCACTGCAGTGCTGCCTGGTTGAATGCATGTTGTTTCAGATGTGCACACCTGTGCTTGAAATAATTGTCCTGCAAATAATAATAATGATTGCTGTCTTCAATTCTTAATGCTCCTATGTCTGTCTGCCCAGTTTTCTTCTTTGACTGTTCTGATTGTTGTGTGTACTAAGGATATCTAATACATCTTCATGATATTTTTTGTTATGTCTAGCAGTGTTTTAGTTTATTTATAGTAATTCTCCTGCATATATTTCTTCTTATTCAGAGCTGCCACCAAGTGCCTTGTCCCTGTTACAAATGGTCAATTACTCTGTTTAGGAGGAAGGCAGTTTGATAACAAACGCATTTCAAGAAATACTTTTACTAACTTCAATTTATAGCCATTAAGGAAGCAATTGGCTGCTTGACAATTGCTCTCTTTCAAATTTTTCAAGGCTGTCTGCCAAACGATTGAATTACTTCTTATCTCTTTCGTGCATTAACAGTAGACCCAATATGTGTTATAAAGAAGGATTTATTTTTTTATTAGTTGTTGTGTGGTGGGCTGTTATTAAGGACTGAATAGAAATAATTTTCTCATTGACATATAAAGCAAAACTATGGCTCTGGAACACTGTGGTGTATCTTGAAATTCTGTAAGACTTAAACAAAAAAGCTCTCCATCCTTTTCATCTCTTGTTAATATTGCAACCTAAATGGTTATTTCTCCTCAGGCTATCAGGCTTTCTCTTGAGCAGTCTTTGCCTCCAGAACCAAAAGAGGAGAGCACCGAGTCAGTCAGCAAACTGCGTATTCGAACGCCCAGCGGAGAATTCTTTGAGC
Source organism: Perdix hodgsoniae (assembly GCA_035772895.1). Classification (NCBI taxonomy): domain Eukaryota; kingdom Metazoa; phylum Chordata; class Aves; order Galliformes; family Phasianidae; genus Perdix; species Perdix hodgsoniae. The sequence continues at coordinate 19,725,036 of JAPSGF010000009.1, read as the reverse complement.
GACGTTTCCTGGCCAGCAGCAAGCTGCAGGTTGTCTTTGATTTTGTGGCTTCCAAGGGATATCCTTGGGAGGAATACAAGCTTCTGGGCACCTTTCCGCGGAGAGACGTGAGTAAATATACCTTCCAGGAATATTACTACTGCTTCTGAGTTGTCCATGTTTAGATGACCGGTACGTTTTAGGGTGGTAGAAGTTAAAAGATATGCATGTGTAAGTTAGAGTGCTGCCAAGCGCCGTGGCTGTGAGCAAGCCAGATGCTAACCTAACAGTGCTGTCTCATTGCATACAAAATTGCATTGCAAAATCTGTTTCCAGTGACATTAAAAAAAAATTGTTCCGTTTCTGAAGCAAACAATTTGTGGATCACATTTAGTGAAAATTGCCTGTAAAGTCTGACTGTGACCCTGCATCTCCCACTTCCCGTCTCACAGAAAACAGCATCAGTGGTAACATGCTGTTTAGGACTGTTACAGGCTGGTATTTCTGGTCATTTTATTTTTGCCATTTTGTTGCAATTTTATATCATGAGCAGGAGGAAGGCTCGGTGTCAGATAATAAGTGGTTTTGAGCTAATCAGTAGCCTGTGATGAATTATTAATCCACCTGTTACATCATACTAAGTAATCATTTATGCTTCCTACCTCCAAATCCCAATGATGTACTTGCTTAGAACTGATTTTCAAAGTCAATACTGCATATTGCTTACAAAAGCAAATTAAGTTCTGTTGGTTTGTCAGTGGATATTTATGTGCTGGTTACTTGATTTCCCTCAAAATATCCCTATTACTCTACTACAATTTAACTTTCACTTTTTATCTAGTCATTCATTACCTTACAGCAAAAGTAAGAGTCTAACTGCAGTGATAACAGGAGGTGCTGCATAAAGGGTGAAGGTAATGGGTGATACAGAGTCGACTACAAACTGAGCCAATCAGTGATGGGTGAAATACAGCAGATTTTGGCCATACTACCCCAGTACTGCAAATGAGTTGGGGCAGCTCTGGGCTGGGGAAATCTTCAGGTGACTGGGAAAGCCATTTTTCATCAAAGGAACTCATTATCTGAGTTGCTTTTCCATTTTCTTTCTCATCACTGCCTGTGGAGGAAGCTTACTAGGAATAGGGCTCTGACTGGCATGGTGACAGTACTATTTTGTAACATCCAGCTCTTGCTTTGCCATCTGATTTGTGAGTTGTTTCAAGTAATTCAAGTACTCCAGAAGGAGAAGAAAATAATGTCATTAACAAGCTACGACCTTGGGAGCGGATGTGATTTCTGAAGATTTTTTGGCATAACTCTGTAAACAAGACTGGAGTACTTACAGCTTTTTTTCGACCTTGTCTTATATTGAGAATCTCAATCAGTCAGACTGAGAAGAAGCATTTAAGGGATGTCATTAATCGCTAATTAACTTTACTCCTTAAGCATGTGGTGTTGTTTCCAGTGGAACCAAAGATTAGAAATCAGCTGTGTTTTCAGTATTATAGATCATTCAGTTTATTCAACAGAAGTAAAAGAATCTTTTACACTCCAAACAGTGTTCACGTGTATTTAAAATATTCTGCAAGTCGTAGCTCTCTGCTTGTAATACATTTGTCTTAGTACAATTTTACTTCTACAAAAACCTATGAAGACATTACTCTGTTTTTTTATTTTTCCAGTTTAAAACCTCACTGTCTAAACTGGCTGTATCTATATATAATCACATCCTTGTCACCATTAATTGATTGGATGGCTCAAATGAGAACAAGTGAAAAAGGAATGGAAAAGAAAACAGGCCACTAATTCAAAATGGAGTGGTACTTTCAGTAAATTTGTGAAACTACAAGGGAGAAAACACTGAGGCGAAAAAAGAATTTTATGGCAGGCTACAGAGCTGTTGGTCTGTTGCAAGACCCTGTCATCTTTTTGCTATGATTCCAACTTAATAGTGCCATGTCTGAGGAGTCGCATAAATGATTCATGCTGATTTGACTCAGTGACAGCGTATGAATCTGGTTGCCATTATGACCACCAGAACTAACAGATAGAAAGTAATCCCCAGGGGGTTTCTAACTATAAATGACATCTGCCATGTTCCACAGACTTGGAAAGCTGGAATTGTTTTAGTCCACAAAGAGAAGAGTTTTGTTTGTTTGTTTAAAAAATGAAAAGATGAATGCATTGAAAGCATGCTAACTATCTTTGTTAGTAGTTGGGCTTTGTGGCATACAGCCTCTTAAAAGTGCAGTGTAAGTTGACGAGACCCTTCTGCTATGTGTGTCACAGACATCCATTGAAGTCTGTGGAAAAAAAGGAAAAACAGAGTGTTTGCAGTGCTTGTGCTCAAGAAAAAAAAGGTAACATTTAAATTGTTTTTCTATATTTAAACTAACATTTTTGGAAGAAAAAAAGTAGTTTTGAAGTTATCAGAAATACTTTGTGGAGCATTCACTGCAGCTAGATGAAAACATCTCAAGTTAATAATCTTTCTTCTCTCCTAATCTATTATACAATAACATCCACACTCCCAGAAGTGTCTGACTTATCTAAATGAGGGGATTATCTTCAAGCAAATCAGCATTTTCTGGTGGGAAACTTGTCAGAAGAATTTTTACCTGTTTTTCAAAATACGCTTTTCAAAGCCATCAGTCCTGATACATTGAAGTATTTTCACTTCTTTGGTAAATAAAAATTCATTAGATCTTAGTTCTATGTTCCAGTTGCTTACACAGATATCCTTAGCTAACTTAAAGTGTGTATCATAACCCTACTGTAAATAAAAACTTCTACACATGAGTAAATACACAGATTAACCTTTTCTAGACACTACTTGTAGTTTTTAAAGCAGCAGTGACATTCCAAAGCATTTAAGCACATGCAGCAACTTGTTATTGGGTCTTTGTCACTGACTATGTTGTTCTTTCTGCTAGCACTGAAATTAGATATTAACCACCTCCTTTCTCAGTTCCTTAACCAAGACAGAACTGCATACCGTACCGACAAGGTATTCCATGCTAGTGGACTGAGCCAGCAGGTAATTTGTTCCTCTGCATTTGAAAATGTTTGGCAAGCACATCTTTCTGAGCAAAAAGCAGTAGTACAAGTTCTCTGCCATATTCTTAAATGCACCTGCAAAGGCTTTACGGAAGCAAATGAATATGCTGTTTACATGTGTGTGCTGATTTTAGAATTATAGTTCTTTTTCTTCCAACAGTCATTCTAATCTTCAAAACGCATTCAACTGTAGCAGAAAAGAGCTTACACTGAGCACATTAGCATGCTTAGTCAACTTTCTCTTTCATTATTTTTTTTGTCAAGACCCTTTCTCTCAAAAGCCTTCCCAAACACTAATTTCATGAGTCATCTCAGCCTGCTTTCTGCAGGGTCTTCTTCTCCCAGAACTCTGTAGGACTTCTGTATGACCACTTCCTCACTTCCTTCCATGGAGATCTGCAGAAATATGCCTGTAACCTTTTAATGTCTTGTGGGCTGAGCATTTGGTCATGCTATAGAAAAAAAGCTGAAATGTACCATATCTAGTTGAAGCTGTACTTAAAATGTGCTGAACAAATTCACCCAAATGAGTGCTATAGGGATTAATGGTACATTTGTAGATGTTTTGTGATTTGCATCAGAAGGTGAGGTCCTGGAGTGCTCTCACAAGTCCATCTCACTAGCAAATAAAGACTGAGCTTACCAATTTCATCTAAAAAATCGAAGCTACAGCGTACAAATTCTTCTGCTCATTTCCACTTGAAGTGGAACATTAGTTATGTATTTGGGAGAATGCATTTTGCAGACTGCATTAGAGACTTAAGCTTTTTATTTACTGTATCTGGAAGCCCTGGTAAGCCAAGATTCTACAGTATTTCACATTTTGTTTTTCTGAGGCAGAGCTTAGGATCAGGTGTCAGTTAAGTCACTTAAGGTTATTTAAATGCATTTAAAGTGTTGCTTAATAATTCAGAACCAGTTTGCTCTGTTTAGAGTATTAAGATTTTTTAAATCCTTTTAATTAACCAATTTCAACAGCAGTTTGAATAAACAGAAACAAAAATCTGTGTCCCTTGAAAGCACAGAAAATGAATTTAACTCAAGTCACATGTCAATTTAAATTAGGTACAATCAGGATTTCAGCAAACTTGGTGCCAAACCATTCTTCATGTTGTGTAGAAATACAGAGTAAGACAAAACCAAATAAGATTGTTCATTTCACTGTTCTAGTGGGAGAAATCCTTTTTGACTCCCATGGTGAAAATGCAGCAATAGGATAGTAAGGTAAGCTTCAGTGCTCAGCACCCATCTGAACAGGTGACTATCCTCTGATATTCCCCAGTGGGTAAAGTTGTGATCCCTGTCTGACTGTGCTAGGTAGTTTAGCAATTTTGTGTAGTTCAGTCCATTCTAGAATCCGTTCTTTGTATGACTTGCTCTGCATTGCACCCAGTGCAAACTAATTCCTTCTAATAATTTGCTTTTAAGCTCATCAGGTGGTGCTTAAACTCATTAAATAGTTCCTGAAAAAATGCATGTCCAGGACCACTTCTCAATTTTAACATCATCTTGATAGAAAGAATGAAGATATATTTAGCTGGAGGGAGGATTCATGCAGTATCCTGGTTATACCTAATAGCAGTTCTAGTATTTAGTCATTCACATAATCTGGGAAAGTAGCTTGAACAAGGAGGAATTCAGTAGAACAAAATGTAACATGGTTCACGTAATTTAAGCAGTAATATTAATTGTATTTCCTGCTATATAAAATAGTGCCTATCTGTTTTCATTCAAAATAATCGAAAATTATTCAGGGCAATATATCTGATGATGGCACGTAATTATCAACTTTGTCTAATTTGCAGGAGGCCACAGACGCTTACAGAGTCAGACATCCCTCCTCCTGGCAGTTAAAACTGTCATCATGTCAATACTACCTGCCCTTGCCTTTTCTCTCTTGGATATTATTTTATTTATTCAAGAAGTTATGTTTAGCTAAGTTAAGACACTGAGAATTTGTCTAAGTAAATTGGCCATAGCAGAATAGCATATTCCCGTGCCTCTTGTAAGTGCACGATTTCTGGTCTTTCTTCCTGTTGACTGTTAACAGTGGAACGATAGGACTGATAACTTTTGAATTCCACAGGGCTGGAGCAGGTATAATTGCAACCAGAATGCTGTAGCACTTGCAATCCTTATATTTTGTTGGTTTTGGTAAGTTTGTTGCTCACCTACAAAGGGAGTAGTTGATACTCTCATCCTGCTGAAGTTGATGGCAGTACTTGTAGTTCCTGAGGTTATAAGAGAGTAGATGCTCCTTGAAATGTAACGTCTGTTTTTGTGCAAATGAAATTTCCATATATGTAGCAAAAAAATCTCTCAAGTATTACAGAAAAGATTTCCATGTTTTCTTCCAAGAATGAAAGATTTGATCAGCTTCTTTAGACCTAGTGTTTGCATAACTATGATACCTAAAGAGAAAGATTAAACCACTTCTTATATAAAGTCACTGAAAGGAGATGTATAAGTTCGTTTACTCTAAAAATAACTGTGTTCTGTAGGTGAGTATAGTTTTTGATCTTGTATGACAACTCTGTCTGAATATGGGGAATGTTTAACTAGTTTCAGCAAATAGGAGTGCATCTCAGATAAGCCGTTCTACTGAAGACTCACTGAAGTAAGCATTCACCAGAGAACTGAATGCTCAGTGCTGTGTGTGAGCTCTTCGTTGAGTCATCTTCATTAGTTAGCCCAATGACTAATACCAGCCACGTGATTAATATATTCCAGCCAAGCACATCCCTCTGACCAGAAGTGTTCTTCTATTCAGCACTGTACCATTTGACAAAACATTTATTTCAGGGGAGGCGTGTTATTGTTAAGAGGAAGATGCCTGAGTTAAGCTACAGAGCTTTGCTGTTGGATATGGCATGATGCAGCATAAAGTAGCTCAAAGACATTTTTTACTTTTTTCTGCAGAATTTGTGCTCAATTTCAGTTTTGCGGTTTTATTCCCCTCATAGGAAGAAAATGTAATGATAAAATACCAATAAAGAGCCTTTGTAGTACTATGATACTAAGAATGCTGTGTCTGCTCACCAGAAAATTTAATGATCTCCTGCTGTTTTGGTAATTGCATAAGTAATACATCAGGCTAAATCACCAAAGCAGTCTTAGGCGCGCTTTTCATTCTATTTACCTATCTACCAATCACAATGTTATACTGTAGATACCATTGTGCTAGCTGAACATCTTAATCCTTTGAACTTGATAAAAATCCTTTTGGATTGTTTTTCCATGCAGTTATAATTAAGTTCATATGAATCCAATCATGGATCGCTCTCACGTGAGTGACTGTGCTCCTGTCTGTTCTCCTTCGGGACCTACGATGGCAAAGCAAAGTTCTTGCAGTACATTTGAGGCACTAAATGCGGTGATATATTTGCAGACTTTCAGAAGATACAGCTTGCTTTCAGCACGTCATCCGTGTCTACTGTGAAAGCTGCAGTATTTCTGGGGCTGGGATCTGTCGTCTTTGTAGCATGCTTTTTAAATAATTAAATACATAAATAATGGTTAGTTTGGTATAAGCACGTTGGCAGCAGTGCCCACGAGTAACAGACTGCTTTGCTCCTTGGCACAGCAGAAAGGATGCTTAACATACAAATGCTCTGATCTGTAAATGCCACTATTTAAATCTTTTCTACACTCAGCAAGAAAACTGAAAGTAAATAGTGTGAAGGTGATGGAGCTTTTCCTTTGTCAGGAAAAGAGGTGTTCCAGGCTATTCCATCAGCTTCTCTTTTTTTATGAGAAATCACACAGAGAATTACTAAATAGATCATTGATTTCAAACCAAACAGAAGGGACAGAAGACCAAAAAATCGGAGGAGAGCTTTGCAGCATCTCCCTCTGCCCTCAAAATCTGGAGTTCTCCGTTGCTGGTCTGGGATTTGCTGGCACCAGGAGAGCTGCACCATCAGGTGTGTGCAGGCAGCTCATCCAGCTCAGACACCAGCACTGACCTCGACTTCTTGCTCTCCGTGTACAAGGCAACTTCTGTGATATTTTAGTACTATCAGTATCACTGTTTCTTTTACGTGCATGTAAGAGTGATGAGTGTTTATGTTCTCTTAGGCATGGTTCTGCATACGTGATGTAGTTTTCCCAATTAAAAAAAAAATAAATCAGTAGAATCATGAATTCGTAATGTTGGACTTTTAAAAAGCACCAGGTAGTCCAGGCCTTTCACTGCAACGTCAAGCTTGGGCTTCTTATTTACACTGCTTATTTATACTATCATTATGCTTAGTATTTTATAAAACCAAGAAGAATACAGTTGCTATTTTTTTTCTTAACTTACTGACTTAAAAGACAAATAATGCAATTAAGGTTTGCACTGATTATAATCTATGCAGCAAATTCTCTTCTTATAACAGTTATGATAAGTTGCTGACAGTTTATACTAGATAGAGGATATGTCAGGCAGCTGTACAGCTTTTCTAAGAGCAGAAAGCTTGCTCAAAGTACAGGCTACAGCATCAGTTTTCTGTCTTATCTGTATCTGTTACTTTGCTCAGTAAATGTACTTATTAAACATGCTGAATCCAAAATAATGTTTTGAGAAAATCACTGGAGTGAAATGAGATGGAGTGTGATGTATCTGCATTAAGGCTTTGAAGTTAGAATGAGACTGGAGGTCTTTTACTATGACTTATTTTTTCCTTATTTGAGGTGGCTTTCTTCAATTCAGATGTAAATGATCTCAAGTTTATTCAACTAAACCAGATCTAATTGCATATATTTATGTGAAGTAACTCTCCTTTTGTTTGTTGCACAAGTTGGACCTATTATCTATATAAGCCATGGATATTTCAATATGTGGAAAGAATTCACTGTATTTGTTTGTGTGTCATTCAGAAAATACAGGTTTTTTTTAAACAGACCTGGTACTTTACCAGGTGTGCCTTTAAGTAATTTCTATTGCATTTATACTTTAGGAGGATTAGGAAACAGAGTAAAAGAACTCTTTGTCCATTAGATTCATTAAATGTATTCATGCGTGTGTAAATGGTATAGAGGCTGTGCTGCTCAGGAATCAGATCCTTGTCCTAGGGTGGAGAGAAAGGTGAAGGGTGTGATATTTACTGCTTGGGTAAGTGTCATAATAATTGTGTATTTGATTCTTTATTTTTAAATGACCTTCCTGGGCATTAAGCCATTTTTTTGTCTTTATTTTTTCCCTGCAGAGTTGGGAAGGGTAAGGAACCACACCTTTGAAATTGTAAAAGTACAGCTGTGCAGGATGTGAGCTTGCGATAGAACGGATAGGTCAGCAAAGGGGGAGACAGAAATCATGCCAAGGCGATACGAGAAGGAACAAAATGGTGTTTATGCTAGTAATATTTTTCACCCTATAGTCTTAAATAATTAAATAAAATAAATGGCACAAACAAGGTATTTGTTCAGAATAAAGCCTAAGTAGTTACTATGTTCTCTGAGAGAAACACCGGAATTAGCACCGCTGTCCTTTGGTGGTTTTGCATAGTCGTATATCGCAAACTTCAAAGTGCTGCAGAAATACTTCAAACTACTTTGTGCTTATTTGAAATAAGTACCACAGAACTCATTTAAATAAATACCTGTTGCAGTAATGCATTTCCTGTGCACCGATCCAGCACAAGTTATATGGTGAAGCTCTTGGAATTAAAACCTAGGATTAAACCTTAGCTCTAGGGCACCAAAGCATAAGGCCCTATGAAACTGTATGCTGTTTTACCAACTGAAATGTACTTTGAAAAGTTTCATAGCTTGATTGCAAGATTCAGCACTGACAGAAGTAAGGCCCTGTCACCGCCCTCTGGGCACCTTGCTAGGAAACCTTCCCTGAAGAGAGCGTCAGAGTTTGTGTAGGAAGTCGTCTGCCTAGAAGTGAAAACTCCTAACATACTGTTTGCTTTGGCTTTGAGTCAGTGGTAAATGCATATACGGGTTATTCTGCAGAATCCTGTGTGCTTGAATATTTAGCCTTGGTGCTGTCACTTGATGTACTCTCAGCATCTCAACATTGTGCCTTTCCTTCGCCGCCCCCCTCACTATGCAAATTTGGAACCCTGTTTCTGGGGCTTTTATTTTACTTTTCATTATAATATAATGCTATGAATTCACCTTAATAGAACCATAAAATGTGTGTTTTAAATACATTTGCCTCACTAATTGGTCTCACCATGGGAGCTGTGTGCAGACTCTAAAAATGCATGTAGGTGATTGTTAGTAAGACAAACACTGTGGGACTTCAAAATACAGAGAAACATTAAGCTTTTGGTATTTGATTCACAAGTGCTGAGTGCTTAACTCAATTTATTTTGTAACCGTAATCAAGAAGGCATGTAGTTGAGTTATGGGTACCTATGTTATGAGTTCAGTAGGAGCAAATGAGATTAAATATATGAATACATGCTTAAATTATTTCCTGCATAATTGCCAATAATATGCAATAGATCTTTAAGTAATGCGAGTATGAAGTTTATAGACAGTATAACTTAGATTTGTGCAGAGCTCTTTAGAGCAGAACACAGGGCAGTGACATGAGAGCAAAGTCTCTGCACTGAAATGGACTCCAGAATGTGTCCTAATGCTGATGAAACAAAGTACACAAATTTAAATATGAAAATATTTTAATTCTTTGCATTGTGAAATAACCCACATAAATTTACTTAATGTAATTTATTAATATGCTGCACTGGACACATCTTTGTGGGTTACAGCTCTTCTTTAATCTTTATTATACATAATTCTTCGGTTTCTAAGTCTATTCAAAAATACTTTCAAAGCATCTTAGGTCTTATATTTCATACATTTACAAGAGAAACCATTTATTTTGGTAGGAGGTGGATTCACTAATAAGGCTGCTATTCTTTGTAGTGAACATCATGTTTACAAACCACAAATAACAAAGTAGAAGCTGCAGAAGGGTTATGGTGTGATAATTAAGTACAATGGCGACCTATATGAACAGAAAATGCCAAGGAGCTAAAACAAAGCAACAACAGCTTTGTTTGTTGACAGATGCATGAGCCATATTGTTAGTTAATTGGGTAATGGTGTAAACATTTGCAAACTCTGCTGTCCCTCAGTGAATTAAGCAGCAGACTGAAATTATGGTGAAAATCTGCACAGTCCTTTTGCTGCAGGTACTCCACAGTGCTTTTAACTACCTTCTGAGCTTAAGGTCTTTGAGGAAAGAGCATTATGCGTTGTTAACATTTGAAGTGCTTGAAGTCTGCAAACCTTAGGGTTTAGATTAGGATATGAACCTTGAATTAGGAGACAAATAATAATAATTTAAAAATAGAAATAAAAATACTAATAGCGAATAATTATTTTCCATAAGCTTACAGTCTGGAATATTGTTTTCATTGCCTACGTTTGCTTTTCATTGTTTTTTTTTCATCAGATGTAGGGAAGATTTGTTTTTGTTCTCTCCTGCTTTTTCCTGCAGAAAGAGGTTGCAGGGTTTTAAAGCAGAGAGATCTAATTAGATAATGGCTTTAACTGAAAAGGAGAATTGCTTCTATCAGGTGCACAATACATTATGTGCAGTGAATTGCAGAGACTCCTGTTTGCCTCCCTTTCTGTGCTGGAGCGCAGTGGACTGTAGTGGAATACTAAAGCATCAAAAAATGCAACAAGATACTTAATTAGCATACTTCTGTAATCACAAACTTAAATGCACTACTTTGCCTGTTTTTTACATAACAGATTTGCTTTCTAAGATATTAACCTTTCAATAATTTAAGCGGCACCTCTGCAGGAATGCATAATTGGACTGTAGATAATAGGAATCTAAAATTGACTCTGGTGTTTTTACAAATTATTTTTCTCTTCAGCCACTTAGCAACAGCTCACCACACTACTAGAAGTGTAAGAAAATATGTCCCTGCTTTGGAAAACTAATTAATGAGATGCGCCTGATATATATATGTCAGATATGTATATATATGCATCTGTCTCATATATATATGTTTTAAATTCTGTTGCAGTCAGAAAGGTGAAACTATGTTGATTTTAATGGACTTAGGAAGTGATAGGCTCTTCAAAGGTAATTCATTATTTAAACAAGTATAGTTATCCAGTGAAACAAGTGAGATACAAATATATTTTAAATTTGTCAGTTTTAGTTGGGAGGGGAAGAGAAAAGGCAAAGTACTGTTTCTGTTACTTGGTAACAGGAGTGGTAAATTATGCATTTAAGAAAAATATTACATTTATAATTTCTTATATTAACTCAAGATATTGTTTGATTGAGGCTGGTTTTTTTTTATTTTTTTTTCCCAAAGAATAATTTTAGAAAGCAGTGGCATGAAATGATATAAGCAAACTTAACTTAAGGAAAAACGTCCATGAGTATGGATTTGCATTTATACCCATAGCATAAAACCATGATCTCTCACTGGAATTCTGCTGTGTTCCCACCTACACTTAATGCATAGCTTTACAAATGTGACAAGAAGTCAAGACTCCAGTAAACAATCCTATAACATGAATGTATGCATGTAACTGTGTAAATGTGAATGATAGGTAGACATATTCCACTCACACATACATATGCATGATGTATATACACTGTAGTAGTTGGGCAGAGATGCAGTTCTGCCAGATGGTGAGCTGATGTAGCATCTCACTGCCAGTGAAATGAGGGAGGTCCTGCTCTCTCCCTTCTGCTTACTGTGGAGCGCTTTTACTGCTTGCCGTACACTGGACTTGATGTTCAGTGGATTTGTGTGTCAGTTCTACTCATTTCTCCACCATATTTTGGGAATTAGTGCTGACAGCTTCCACTATGACTGAAGATTTCTTATAGTAAAAAACTCTGAAGATAAGCAGTTGAAAATAGTTTACTTACATGTCTCCTTTTTGTTCTCGTCTTTACAGGTGACCCAGCTGGATCCAAATAAATCATTACTGGAGGTAAAACTGTATCCTCAAGAAACCCTTTTCTTAGAGGCAAAAGAATAGATCAGACAAGATTGTAGGACTACTCATCTTTCGACAAGCCAGAGGCACAGCATCAAGAGGAACACTTCATCAGCGCCATCTTGTACTATCATCCAACTCAACTTAATGACACAACTTTGCCTCTTGAAAGAATCCTGAAAATTTGAAATAACATAGCTACTTAAAGTTCCACATACATGAGTATATGTTCCAACCTCATTGAAATGAGCAGAGGATAAAATTCTGCTTTGAACACTGAACATTATGACTATGTTGCTCACTTATCATCCAGCTTTTGTTATAATTAATGCACTGTTAAAATGTGAGTGATTGTTAAGTAGAATTTTTACTCCTCAAATGCCCCTTTTTCACCAAGAAATCTTGGACATTTCTGCCTGTACTTTTGACACTAGAATGCTGTATATTTGATATCTCGCTGAGCCAGTGCTCTCATATATATGCATTTTATCTCTGTGTTTGAATTTCTACTTTATCACCTAATTTAAAAAGGCAGAAAAAAAAAATAAAAACAACAGGACATTCTCAGCCATGGAAATTTAACAGTATTATAGTAGAAAGCATATAATTTTTGTTAGTACTTTCTGACTTCTTTGATAAGATGTAAGGTTTTGTTTGAAGAATATAGTTTGACATTTATGCGAGGTATTTATTTACTGGTTCTGCTTTGGGTCTCAGTTCTGATTCAGTTAGGAAGTATTTTCCATTATATTGCAGTGTGTGAAACTGCTTATTGCATGATGTGAATATTTAAATAACATTAGAAACGGCCAGGACCAGAAAGCTGGTATCTTGCCAACACTTCAGGAATCAGCTGATATTGAATATCAGCTGTTAAAAACCTTTCAAATACCAGATACAAAAGTTCTTTATTTCCCATTGTGAAAGAAATGGCAGTTCCCATTTTGGCGGTTTTCCTTCATTCTGGCGCTTGTTTGTATCCTATTACTCTGTTGTTCTAAAGCACCTTGTTTGTTTCATCAAACAATGAGAATCTCAAGACGGTGTAATACGAAATCTGCCTTACTATTGCACATCTTGGACATTTTAACAATAGATTACTGATCCCATCTCAAATTGAAGAAATCCTAGTTCAGTTGTCTGAAATGTATGCACCAGCTACCTGCTGTCTGATGAGGAGAAATCTGGTACTTTAAATATCTCAACCACGGAACAAACATACTGAGTCTAAGATCAGAAAGTACACTTAATGCCAAATGTGCATCAAAACAGGTCGGTTTGGGGGAGGTTTTGTTTGTTTTTGTTTTGTTTTTAAATCTGGACTTCCAGGATAGTGCACCAGAGCACTGCAGAATTGTCATCTACTAATCAAACTTGTTTGGTTGTGCCTGGCACATTGTTTTCCACGTGTTTCTATGTAATACACTGTGCTTATCGTAGCAGGAGTTCTGTTTTGGAAATTTCATGCTGCTTACATCTTCTAGTCTTTAGTCTTTTCTTTGGAAGGATGGTGATATAAAATTATATGTATGCCTATTATTAGGGTGTTAGTGAAGCTGATATATTGTTACCTTTACCAAAAATATAAATTTTGGAGCAGGGGAAAGCCTTATTCTACCTTTTGTAATTCTGTAATTAGTCAGTGCTACATCAGACACTTTTAGAAATGAATTATCTGTGACAAACAAAAGGTTTGGAAGTGTAAGCGAATCTTAACCATTTGCAGTTCACAAATAAAAGAATTCATAGCCAAGAGAAAGATAAATGTACGTGTAATGGAAGCCTGAATGCAGATGCTTCGTTCTGAACTTTTGTTTTCTTGGTAAAAGATCCACTGTTTATTAAATGAGACATTAGCATAGGTTGTAGATTGGGGTGACGCTGTTTCTACAAACAATCACAGTAACACATACAGGAGGATTTTAAAGTGATGCATATCTTCTTGTCTTTTTTCTTCCTTCTTTTTGAGCTGCTATTGAGGAAAGGAGTTGCTGAAATACTGCTGCAGAAGAAAAGCAACCTTTCAGCTAACTTGTTTCTGTTAACCTGTTCTGTTTAACTTTTGTTGGATCTCATCGGGCTGTTTTCTCTCAGTCAACTTTATTTCTGTATTTTGACTTTATATTCTTTACTTTGATACGATACTAGTTTTGTAAAGTTATCGAATGTGACTTGAATATTTGTTGAATATGTTGAAGTCAGTGCTCCCAGGTTTTGTTAGGCCTTTTTTGTTCTAGGACAAGTTTTAGGGCTTTTCCCCCCTATTTTGTTCACATTGAAAATTACACTGTTGTTATCCAAACACTGTGGTGAGAATTAACTGGAAGTGTTGAAAGTGGTGGTGTTACTGCCCTCTGGTACATAGATCAGGAGCAGTATAGAAGGTGCATTCTGCCAAAACAAGTGTATCACTCAATTTAAATAAAGCATTTATGATTTTGGTCCTTAAATACTGATTTCAAAAAGCAGACATCTAATCGTCTAAATTACATCCTCAGTGCAAGCCTTTTTCTGTGTAGAAACGTTAATATTCTCTGCCATCATTTTCTGCTCTCTCAAACCATGGTATTCACTCCATGTGCTCTGCTGACATGGTTAATGCGCTCGTCGTTCTACAGACTAATTTTCTAATTCAGTATTAACCTAAAACTGTAACACTTTTATTGCAGAAAGTATCCCTGATTCTACATTTTCTATCTCCAGGTTCCTCACATTAGTGGATTATCATTAATGTGATTAATGCATTAGTTTTAAGTCTTAAGGAATTACTGTTAATGAATGGAATCCTGTACGATGTGTTGGCTTTCGGTATTGGCCTTCAGCGCATGATGGTGAAGTTGGGGCTGTCTTTGGCTTTTGAAGAAACTTCCTGCCTGTAGACATTGCTGTTCTAAGTCTCCATTAGAAAATGTGCAGAGCACAGGTGTCTGTTGTGTATTCTGTGCATAAGCACTCTTCAGTTTAGTGAGAGTGCCGAGGGAGTTTCTAATGGAGCTACGTTGGGGGTCTGTTTATTCTTTTTAATGTAGCAGAAAAGGACTTTGGCTTTCGTAAACTGTACGTACTCAGTGACATTAGAAATTTAAAATAAATTTTCAATTACAGTACTATTTCTACTAAAAAGCTATATGATTTCACTCTTCCGTGTGTGGAAAAAAAAAACCAAAATCATTGTGACCCGGATTCACAGAAGGACTGAAGCATTTCCTTATCGAGCCTTGTGGTCAGACTCCTTAAATGATTCAGAGGAAGACACAGGTTCCCTAGATCAAGATCCACAACAAAAATGAATAGGTCTCCAAAGAAATCAAACCCAAAACCCTACAGAATACATGTGAAGAATCGCTGCCAGGCAGAACCAGAAAATGGGTACGTGGGCTGACAGAAATGCTAAAGGTGGAGATGTCTGATGGACGCTGTTACTCAGTGGAGCTGAGGGTTCCTGCGCTGTGCCAGCCCAGGGTGCCTCATGCCACTCGGGGTCCACAGCTCAGAGGCCTCCTATCAGGATAAGCATCGAGTCCTTTATTCCAACACCTGGCAGCACAAGGTACATCTTTATTTCAGTAGTGGTGGTCTTTCCATCAGTCTCCCCTGAAGTTTTTAACTGAATAGTACTTGACACAGAAGTTTTCCCAAATTGGGCCCGGGGAGAAACAAGCCTTGAATCTTCAGTGTTTCAGATGACTACTGTAAGACTGCCATAGCACAGGCTACTTCTAATGTGTGTACTCACTCCCCGCTGTCAAAGCTCTTTGACTGCCAAACAATGTAATTATTTAAGCTTGTTTAGAGGAAACATGCAAACAGGAGCACAGTTTTTCAGGTGAGTGGCTGAGGTGCTTGCCTGGGATGGGTTCTGCAGTCCTTTTCCTGAGGCTGTTCATTGCAGTCCACTGCTTGGTGTGTGCATGAAGCAGAAGGTGAAGCAGAGAGTGAAGATGAAATGGAGAGGAGCACAGGAATGTTGCTGCTCCTGACCGCACTACTCGTTTATGTTGGATTACACGGATTGTGGGCATGAGCAAAAGCTCATGGATAGCCTTGCAAGAATTGGGGTTTGGTTCAACACCGTTCATAATTTTGAAGACCTCTGTTATACCCTTGTAGTTCTCTCACCTCTAAATTTGAGGAGCTCTGGGATAATGGGTCTGCTTCATGTATAAGGTCAGGCTGGGTGGGGCTCTGAGCAACCTGATTAAGCAGTAGGTGTCCCTGTTCGTTGCAGCAGAGTTGGACTAGGTGACCTTTAAAGGTCCCTTCCAACTCAAATGATTCCATGATTCTCTATTTGTATGTTTTTGCCCTCCCTGTATCCTTTCAATTTTAGTATGTCCTATGCTGAGTTTCCCAGGAAAGACAGGACTTGTATCAGGAGCTTACATGCTGTCCTGGTGACACTGGTGACATCTTTTTATACTCAATTCCTTCTCCACTAATTCTTTTTTCTATTTGCCCCTGATTACTACTACACTTTCTCACATAAATATCCACAAAAAAACTACAATACCTGTCTTAGATGGTAACACCTGTTTTAGGAGAGACACCCATCTATAGAGTCAAGGCTATTCAGACTTTCCCAAATACACAAGCTTTACACAAGCATGTTACATGATAGCTGCACATCAAAATACTTTTAGAATGCCTTGTCATTACCTTAAATTTAGCATTCACTTTTGAATTTCAAGCAAATAACGCAAAGGGTGTAAAGATTTTGCTAGCTGAAATTTTGTGAAAGTAGGCAGCCCAAACACTGAGAAAGATGCAAGATATGGGGTGACTGCAGGGAGGGCAAGGCTCGCTGAATCTGACTCTAGCAGTCATCACAGACCTGGGAGAGCAGCCCGAGTCCCTGCCTGCAGAAAAAGCGTTGGTGGGATTTGATGTCTCATTAGATACTAGAGAATTTGTACCTTAGTCAGGGCTTTTCTCTGTGGATTCTTTTTTATGTGTAATAAGGACTGAAGTCGTGCTGCAGCCTTAATACAATTCAGTTAAAGTGATGCTCAACTGCTAGTTATAAAAGTAGGCTTCATTACTTTTTGTACTAAAAAGAAAACTACTGGTTAGCAAAATCAGTGTTTTGTACTTAATAGCAACAAATTTTGTGTTCTGTTTTTCCAACTCCGTGCTGTGACAGCCTTCCATAGTTCAGTGCTATTCATTTTTGGTCATCTTGAGTGAGTCTGTATCATTCATTAATACCCTCACCTCACTGCCGAGAGTTTCCCAGATACTCTACGAGCACCTTAAATAGCACAGGTCCCTGCGAAGATCCTTGGGGACACTGCTGGTGACCCTTCTTGCTGTTAAACCTTGCTTACTGCTTCCAGCTATCACTCTCTTATTTCTCTCAAGAAAAGATGTTTCCACTGCAGTAAATGTTACTGCAGGCGACTAGCTTAGCTTTCCTGCAATTGCCCTACTTTCATTAAATGCTCCTTTTACACCCTGAAAATATGTGAGTCCAATTATCTTTCTGGCAGGCTTCCTATTTCTGATATTTTTAATTATCTTTTACACCTTTGGCAGTAGTTCCTCAAGGTCTGTAGGTTGTTTAGTTTTGCTTTGGTGTCTCCAAAAGTGAACGGTCATGTTCTCTTCCTTCTCCTCACGTGAGTCTGTCTTGCAGTTGCATCTCTCACTGTGCTGGCTTACGTGGCTCAATCACTGGGACCTGGGGGGGGGGGGGGGGGGGGGGAGAGGAAGAGAAGGGGGGAGATTCTATAGTCTTTTTTAAATTAAATGCGTATGTATTCTGAAGATCTGGGACATTATCTTCAAATACACTTATTCTTTTAATTGTGCTGATTCAATTTCCCTTCAGTATTTTTCTCTTCTTGCAGTTTTCTTTGGTTTATTAATTCTGATGATTTTTTTTTTTTAAGTAAAATACTGAATTTGAATGTTTTCATTTACCATAAAAAGTGTTTGGCATCGTTTTTATTGCTTCTGTACTCATTTAAGATATTGTCACAGTCTCCATTAGTGTGACTTGGTAGCATTCATAACTACATCCTATTCCTGATCTTCCCAAAATTTACTGAGATTGAAAACTTGTTGTTTGAAGCTTCAAGTTCTGTGTAAGCCATTTTAGATGTTTCCCCATTATTCTAATGTGCACACAGAACGTTGAGCATTTAGTCAGGTGCATTTGCCCTTTTTATACGCCCTGATTAATTTGTACTTTTGTTTGTGTAAAGAAAAGGAAGCGTTTCCTAGAAGTGGTGGCAAGAGAGAAGAGATTTTTGGACCACAGTCATAAACTGTCATTTACAGAGGAACTGAAATGATTTGGGGATCTGTTTCCAAACACCCTGGGATCTTTTCAGCTTGCATTTAGGTGTTACTTTGGCTTTTTTGTTTCGGTTTGGTTTTACTGTAAGTATAATCAGAGTTGCAGAGAGCTCTTGGTCACTGAAAAATACTTCTACATCTCTGTGACTTAGACAAAGAATAGCAAGGCGTTGTGTGGCTGTTGCTGCATTGTGCAGTGCAGCAGGAAAATGAAATGAGCTGACACTTAGAAGATTACAATTCCTCGTAAAATTTGTTCAATCCATTTTAACTTTCAGTTTACTGTTGTTCACTGATCACATGTAAGAATGTTTTATGCACGTGAACTGAGGGCATCAAAGTGTTCTCAACTGGAAAGGCTCAGTGGATGCAAAACTCTCCTTTCTTGGTATGAGCAATTTCAAGGCAAATGTGCCGTTTACTCCTCAGACAAAATACTGTGGCAGATACAGAATTCCTTCATTGCTACCAGTATTTTCAGAGGTATTTTTTTTCCTTCAGATAAAGTTTATTATCACATTTGCCTTCTTTTCATCTCACTGTCAGGAGATACATTTCATGTCAATCAAAAAGGACCGTATTCAGAAGAGGTTACATTTTAACCTCTTAAACCCCTTCTCTTGAGAACTCACAAATTTGCTTAAGAAACACCTTCCTGTTTTTATTAGTGTTTATTCAGCTCCCATTGCTATCTGCTTCTGGAATCAAACTGATTTCCTTCTGTGTGATTACCATAGCTAAATCCAATACTGCTATTTTTATTATTATTATTATTATTATTATTATTATTATTATTATTATTATTATTATTATTGTCAAAACGAAAAAGCTACTAATAACAGCAGTAATAATTGTTGAACAAAGAAGAAGTGAAGTTACCACTATTTAATTTCAGTCTAGTGGCCATTTGGTGCCTGACTCACTGGGGTCAAATTTATCAAATACTACGACGATGTAGTGCAATAATTTCCCATCAGCAGAGCTCTCTCCTTAGGAGACCAATTAGACTAACTTTGCCACATCTACGCACTCCTGGGTTTGTGAAAGGGGCTGGGCACAGCAGGACAAGAATCAAGCTCACAAATGAAGAGCAGTCAACACAGGGTTATATGGAAGGAAATTGTACTGTCACAGTGCTACTGAAGAGTAAAGCATTGTTACAGAAACGTTGTTGTTTGATCTTTCCCTTTAGAATTCCAGTTTCTGTTGGGTTTCTTCTTTGAAGAAATGGTTAAAAATGTTATACACATGAAGGTTATTTTTTTTAATTGCTGGCTCATGAGAATTTTATAGCAAGGAGGAAGTGGAACTGATTGCCCTCAAAGAGTAATTTGGACTTTTCTTTTAAAGTCTTTCTGTTACCATAATCACAGCTATTTTTAATTGCGGCCAGTGCACTTGTTTCAAACGGGTGAGGGAAAATAACAACAAAAGGAATTGTCAGGTTATGTAAATATCACCAAGGAAAAGACCTAACAAAGGTGGTAGGATCCATGTTAGTTTAACAGAATAAGACCGAAGGCTTCGTGCACTCTGTACAACGTGGTGGTGTCTGTGTACATCACTGCTTAAGCACTCCAGGAAAAAGATGTTCTCAACTGAAGGGGAAATAAATGATTTTTGGAGGACATATTGTTCTTAATAAGGAAAAAGAGGTCCTGTTCTTACATAATGGCATTATCCAAACCTGTAATTACATGAGAGAAAACCACATTTCGACATGGAGCTCCTGTAACTTCTCAACGTGAGCCTTACATTCGTAGCGTGCGGCCTGGGGACTGAAGGCTGCGCGGCAGCACTGCTCGCAGGGAGGGGAGCAAAGCCCAGCCGCAGCCCGCCTCTCTCTGGGGGATCCCTTTGCACCTCGTGCTGTCTGCGTTCGTGGAAGACCTCGCAGGGCAAACTGCGCCCTTCTTCACCCGGAAGGGAAAGAAAAGAAGCAAAAAAAAAAAAAAAAAAAAAAGGAGATCAGAACAAAACTTTGTCAAGTTCGCCTGCTTTGCTTTGCTTTGCTTTGCTTTGACTTTCTGTGGGGGTGACGCCGTTCAGCGTCTCTCGCGTGCGGCCCTTCCGAGCAACGCGGGTACCAGCAGCGCCCAGCGCGACCCCTCGGGGCTCCTACGGCGGGCTGTAACCACGCCCCGTCCTTCCCTGTCCGCCGGCAGCGCGTGGGGGAGCTGAGGAGCGGGGTGCTGCGGGACCCCTGCGGCGTCCCCACCTCCCCCCGCCCCCCTCCCGCTTCCCCCCCCCCCCCCCCCCGGGGCCGCCCTCGCCCTCCGCGTTTTCTGCGCCGACCGTCCCGGAGGGATCGCGGGGCTGCCGGAGCGACGGGCGCGGCGGGGCGGGGCGGGGCGGGGCGGGGAGGGGAGGGGAGGGGAGGGGAGGGGAGGGGAGGGGAGGGGAGGGAGGATCCTCCGGCAAACCCGAGAGGAACCGTCAGCGGCGTGAAGAAAAACGGAAGGCCGAACGCGCCGCTCGGGTGGCGGAACGGTTGGGCCGGGCAGCAGCCAGCGCTGCCCTTCGCTGCGCCCTGCGTCGCTCCTTCGTTCCCCGCAACCCTTCGCGGCTCGACACGCTCGGAATCAGAGCGGTTGTGACATTTCGGTGGCGGCTCATTGTGCGGAGCACTTAAAGTTTAAAAAACAAGCCCCATAGAAGCGGAGGGGCTTAAAGCAGCCCCCTTTGTGGGGCGAGACATAGAGTTTTGATTCGGGACAATGGTGTTTCTCAAATTTCTTCCAAAAACCTGCACCCCATCTGTGATCTCAATGAAATCGCTTTTCTCTCTGCCTTCAATTCATTTGGCAAAGGCGAAGCAGATGCGTGGGACGGGGTCTGAATTTTAATCATTCCGTTTTACCTGAAACAAAAACGGCCGGTCCTTTTTACCATGTGTTTGAAGTTAGGGGACGGGCAGGGGGAATATAAAATATCATTAAAAAGCCCTCGGATCGTTAGAGAGCTGACAAGAGCCTCGTTAATGAAGCTCGCCCAGTGCCCCGTGGCGAAGTGCCGGAGCGGAGCGGAGCGTTCCCGGCTCAGCCCCGCGCCGCCGCTGCCCGCTACCTGCGCGCCGTGCCCGTGGGGCTGCGGCACCCGCGCGTGTCCCGGCGGAGCCCCGCAGAGCCCCGCGGGCTCCGGGCCGTGCTGGGAGCGCGGAGCCCCCCCGGCGCAGCGCGTTTAGCCGGCGATAAGGTGCGAAGGGAGAATCGTCTGTCGCTTTAATCCGTGCCCGAGGGGCCGGGAAATAAAAAGAGAGAGAAGGGAGAGGGGGTGGGGGGCGGTAAGGGGGGGGGGGGGAAGGAACGGACTCAACGAGACGAAAATCCACGCAACCGCTGGGGGGATGTCGGGGCGCAGCTCTGCTCCCGTTCGCCCCGCCGGCTGGCACCGAGTCGGCCACAAACGCCCTGCCAGGGCCGGCAGGGAGACAGAAGGATCCCGCCCAGCACAGCACCCCATTGCCGCTCCTTCCTCTGCCCCGGGAAGCCGCAGCCCCGAGGGACGCAACCCCGGGTTGTGGGTTTTTGCTCCGGGGCGCGGCGGGGGGAGGGGGGGGGGGGGGGGGGGGGTGAGAACAACTTCGCTGCGTGCGCCGTTCTCCTGTCCGTATGCGTGCGTGTGGATGGGCACAAGCGCCGAGAGAAAAGAAATTTTAGAGTAACAACTAAAGGCTTTCTTGTGCAGTTATTTTAAGGGCTTTGTTCAGTGCCTGAAGGGGGATGCGCCCATTTGTTCGGGAGGGGATTCATCACATGCCCCTTTCATGTGAACCAGAGGTTAACAACCTAATGAGCACTTGGTGAAGAGATGAAGCGTGTAAAGAGCCCGATTTTCCCAAATCCCGGCCTGCCGTCTCGGGGCTCCGCCGCTCCAACCTCTGCCGCCGGCTCGGCCCCGCAGCCCCCGGCCTCGGCGTTCGGCCGGGCGGCGGCAGCCAGCGGCCCCCGC
Organism: Perdix hodgsoniae; assembly: GCA_035772895.1. Classification (NCBI taxonomy): domain Eukaryota; kingdom Metazoa; phylum Chordata; class Aves; order Galliformes; family Phasianidae; genus Perdix; species Perdix hodgsoniae. Next base: position 19,702,836 of record JAPSGF010000009.1, on the reverse strand, counting down.
GCAGTGCCCCGCCGGGAGCCGGGGTCGGCCCCGCCGCTACATATGTTGGGTCAGGTCTGCCCATTGTCGGCGCGTAAAAAGGTGTAAAAACTCCATCGGCTGTAGCTTTTTTAAAGGGAGGGCTTACCCTGGATTTGTTGCATAATGGATTGTTTAAAAAAAAAAAAAAAAAAAGTAGAGGGTTGAATTAAAACTGTTCCCTAGTCACTTTTAATTAGACCACTCTATTTAATTAGCGAAGTTGAAACATGCAATTAAAATTAGCTCAGTTTAGCACATCTTAAAGGAAATGGGGGACACGGCTCCGGCTCGTGTTAAAGCCAAGTGGAGGCGAAATGGCGCAGTTCGCGTGGAAGCGGCGGTGCTCGGACTGCAGAGCGCGGGCCGCTCCCGGTTCCGTAACACCCGTCCTGGGCACCAGCACCCCGACCCCAATTGCGCCGTCGGGAGACGGAAGCGACTCCCTCCAGGCTGCGAGCGCAGGGCGGGGTGTCGGTAAAGCCCGAAAGACCCGTGATGGGGTCAGCAGCCCGAGCGGGGCGACGCGGAGCCCCGATTTACCGCTTGTTCCTTTTCACGAGTTTCCCTCCCTCGTCTCCTTTTCCTCCCCCACTGGGAGCGGGGAAATGGAGTTAATAATGTTTCGGATAGAGGAGAAGTCCGGGCCGACGGGACCCCCTCCGGCGCGCCCCGCCCGGGACCGGGACTCGGCGGGGCCGGGAGGAATGTGCGTCCTTCCTGCTGGGGGAGGGTAATTTCCATCCGTGTAATATTGGTTTGGGGATAATTACTTTTAATGTCAAAAAGATTTAGTTTAATATCATCTCTATTAGGCTGCTGGGCGGATAATTAAAAGTGAAGATGATAGCAGCAGGGAAACAGATGGCATTTGCTTACTTTGATTCAGTAGGTAAATAATGAAAAAGTCAATGGCAAACCCCCTAGAACAATTGAAACCTTCGAGAGCACCAACATTAGCGGGTACTTACAAACCGTCTTCCGCTAAGAACGAGATGAAAATACACGAATCGAGAACTATATTTCTCTGGGCGGCTTCCGGCCGTGCGTGTCTGCCTTCCCGGCCCGGCAGCCAATGGCCGCGCTCTTTTTAATTAAGATTTTACGGCTGTAATTGGGAGAAGATGCGGCGGCACCGCCGCGTGCGGCCCTCTCCAAGTTTTGCACGGAGCTGCGGTGCACAGGGAGGGTTTGTGGGGAAACCGAGCGGGAGCGAGGAGGGGGATAAACAGCGGGGAAACAAAAAATATGTACTAAATTATCGAACGAGGAAAGAAGAAAAAAAAAGAAAAGAAAAGAAAAAGAAAGAAAGAAAAGAATGAAAAAGCTCGTGTTGAGTTGTGTCGAGCTGTCAGGCCGTGCAGCGCTGTTCTGGACGCTGCCAGAGCCCGGCACAGCGGATCACGAAGGGCACACGCGGCTCCGCAGCCGCTGCCGGGACCGCTCGCCCTCCGGCCGTCCCGCGAACGGGACGCGGCCGAACCGCGCTGTGAGGCTTTGGGGCCGCGGTTCGGTGGGTGCGGAGGTGCATCCTTCCCGCCTCGTCCCCGCGCTGCGGGACCCCGAAGCGAGCAGCCCCCGACACAGACCCCAGGGGTGCCCCGACGTCGCCCCGTGCCTCGTCAGGGGATGCGGGGCAGCGGCCCCTTCCGCACGCGCACGCGGCGCTGCGGGCCGGGACGCGGCTGAGGGAATCCCGACCGCCCCAAAGCGCGGCTTTGTGTCCGGGCTGACCAGCAGCCAGCGCGGGTTTTGTGCGAATAAAACCGAGGTGCGCGCCGCTCGTCCTGCTTCATAGGTCTGGGGACTGCGAGAGCTCACGAAGCATTGGAAGGAATGGTTACTGTTAAAATACCGCTGAAAAGTGACAGTCAGGGTCCGGGCTCATGTTTATTCGGGACAGTTTGTACGAAAGCGGCGAGAATCGTTGGAACCCGTTTGGAAGCGTCGCTTTGGGCGGCCGGGGCTGGGAGGAGGCGGCAGCGGGATTCGGGATTCGGCCGGGGCCGCGCTGGGACGGGGAGCGGGCCGGGCCGGTAAGGGACAGCCCCGCCGCGGGGAGCCTTCCTGGGGCTGCGGACAGAGCAGGGCGTGGGAACCCGTTAAAATGTCGTGGTGGAGCCGGGGAGCTCCGACAGACGTCTGCGGCGTTGCTGAGACCCGGGGCTGCAGTCTATATTCTTGCGACGAATATATACATTTTTTTCTAAATCACAGTTGAATATTTCGGTGTTGCACTCGCACTAAGAGTAATATTTGAAAACAAACAAACAAACACAAACCAACCCGCGCCCGGGGAAGCGCTGGGGATGGGAGTGTCTGCAGGGCTGCCCTGGGACGGAGGCGAGGAGGACGCAGCGGTGTCCGAGCGCAGAGCGCTGCGTTCCGCCGTGCCGAGCCCACACGGGCACCGCCGCGCTGCATCAGCCCCGGAGCGGTGCGCGCTGCCGGGATGGAGGAGCCGCGCAGTGCTCACGGTGCTGAAAGCCCATCGCCGTTTGCAATGTGACCTAAGAGTGAGGCTCCATCAGCAATCGCGGCGTCTCGCAAGCTGCTGAGCAGCTTCGTGACTTTCTTTTATTTCGTATTTTTTTCCCCCGTGGCTATTTCCAAAATAGATCACTTATAACCGCCGTGAACGGTACGAATACCTTAGCTCTTTCGTTTATAGCGAAGTTGAAAGAAAAGAGAAGTGGGAAGAGAACCGCGTCCGGTGGCACCGACTGCTGCGGCAGAGCGGGGGAAAACGGGATCAGCGGGAAAATAACAGCAAAACCACAGCAAAGTGCCGGGAGGAAGAGGGGACCTTTTCCTGCTCTCTCTCCGTACTGAGCCGACACAAGTCAATATTTTAAATGTTCCTCATCTGCCTGATGGAGTTCTACGAAATCCCACTGAAATGGGTTGAGCGGAGAAATTTTCCCAAGAGGGTAAAATAGTGTTTGCAAATAAAATTACATCGGGTATTTTCACGGCTGTGTTAAATAAAGGTGTTATAACACCTACATCACGGGTGCGGGCGGCAGCTGCACACACGGAAAGTCAGTGGGAAAGTGCTCATTTCGCAAAAAGAAAGAAAAATAAAAGCAAGAGAACGATGAAAGTGTAATAAAAATATCAAAAGTTGGAGGGATGCGCTGCCTTGCAGAGGTACTTCTCGTAAGCACGGGCTGTGACAGAAGGGAAGGGGCAGCGGAGCGGCACCGAGCGCTGCCATCCCTGCAGCGGCCCGCCGCAGCTCTCCGCGGAAAGTGCGCGGCTGCGGGCCGGGGGCAGCGGGGTAAGGTGCGGGGGAAAGCAAGGGAAAGGGAAGCGAAGAGAAGCGGGGCACGGTAAGGCAAGCACAGCAAAGCAAAGCAGAGCAGAGCAAGTAAGGCAAGGCGAGGCCGGGCGCTTCGCTCGTGCCCGTTCCGTGCGGGCAGCGCGGCTCCGGGCGGCTCAGAGCGGCTTCCAGCCGGGTCCCATTCTAGGAAAGGAGCTGCGGGCCTGGGAACGAGGGGCAAAAAATGCCGCGGAGCCCGGAGGCGTCCCGTGGGAAGCGGAGGTGCGAGCCCTCGGGCAGCGGGAGCCGACGTTACCCGCCGAACCTCCCGAGCTGTTACCTCCTCCTCGAGCGGCGAGGGTGACGTCAAAGCGGAGTGGTTAATGGTGGTTAATGGTAATTAATGGTGGTTAATGGTAAAGGCGCACCGCTCCCAGCCCCAGCTCGGCACCGGGCCCCGCGGAACGGCAGGGGGACGGCGGGGCAGTGCGGGGTGCGGCACGGAGGGTCTGCGGGCGCTGCAGCATCCACCTGCGGGGCGGGGGGTCGGGATGAAGGGGAGAGAGAAACAGAAAGAAAGAACGAAAGGGAGAGAGAGAAGGGGAGAAACAGGGAAAGAGCAGAAGGGAGAAAAGAGTGAAAAAAGAAAGAAGGGCGTCGGTAGATGCCCTACAGATGGAGAGAGCTGTCGTTGGATTCTATTACAAGACAGGATCTCCAGGTGGAAGGGAGACCTCGGCCTGACTTGTCACTGTATTTCCCCCTCCACCCCTATGACAAGTGACACTGGGAAAAAATGTAAGAAACCCAAGTCGTAGGCGAGGCGATTACAATTTCAACGGGATTGAAGGGAAAAAAAAAATAATCGAACTCAGGTAGCGAGAGATGGAGCACACTTTTACACGCACGCACGCACACCCACGCCCGCTCCGCGCTCCCCCCGGACCCTCCCGACTCTCCGCGGGCGCGGCGCGCTCTGGCAGCCGCCGGGCGGACGCGGCGGGCCCGTCGGGCGGCCAATCAGAGCGGCGCCTCCCGCCCCTGGCCAATAGCAGGCGCCACATTGTTGTCAAATGTTGCCTAATGGCAACGCGGGGCGCAACAATAGCGCGAGTGGCGGCGGGCGGCGAACGCGGTCTCCCGCTCTCCCGGCAGATCCGGCCGCCAGGGCCGCACGCGCCGAGCGGTGCGGGGCGCGTCCCGAGCGGGGCCGAACAGAGCGGAGCCGGCCCGGCTCGACCCGACCCGACCCGACGCGGGAAGGGGGTCCGCTGCCTCAGCCGGGCCGGGGCTGCCGTCCGAGCCCGGCATGGTGCGGCGGCTCGTGGGGCGTTGTTTCTTTTTTACCATTTTTTAAATTCCTGCTGGATTTTAGTCGGCGAGATCGCGTCGTTGGAGGTGCCGCCGTGCCGTGAGGGTGTCCGCAGCTAAAGCGGGGAGCGGGGAGCCGGGAGCCGGGCGGGACCGCGGCGGGATGCGCTCGGGGCCGCCCCGCCGGGCGAGCGGGGAGCGGCGCTGAGCGGCCGGGGTCGCTGCGCCGAGGCCGTATCGGGCGGGCGCGCGGCGGGAGCCGGGATGGAGCTGCGCTCGGAGCTGCCCAGCGTCCCCGCCGCGCCCCCCCCGGTGCCCCCCAGCTCGGTGGCGGCGGCGGCGGCCGCGGCGGCGGCGACCCTGCCTGTGAGCGTGGCCGGGAGCCTGCTGCGGGCCCCGCCGCTGCTGCTGCGGGCGGCCGAGAAGTACCCGCGGACGCCGAAGTGCGCGCGGTGCCGCAACCACGGCGTGGTGTCGGCGCTGAAGGGCCACAAGCGGTACTGCCGCTGGAAGGACTGCATGTGCGCCAAGTGCACGCTGATCGCCGAGCGGCAGCGCGTCATGGCCGCCCAGGTGGCGCTGCGCCGGCAACAGGCGCAGGAGGAGAACGAGGCCCGCGAGCTGCAGCTGCTCTACGGCACCGCCGAGGGCTTGGCCCTGGCGGCCGCCAACGGCATCATCCCTCCCCGGCCCGCCTACGAGGTCTTCGGTTCCGTCTGCGCCGGGGCCGGCGGCGAGGGAGGCGCCGGCGCCTCAGGTGAGGCCGCGCCGCGGGGGGACGGGGCCGCGGGCCGGGGGGCTGCGGGCCGGGCTCCGTCCTCCGGGCGGCCGCGCTGACGCGCTCTCTCCCTCCCTTCTCCTTCCCCCGCGCCCCGCAGAGCCCAAGGTGCAGAAGTTCGAGCTGTTCCCCAAGACGCTGCTGCCCGGCCGCTCCGCAACCCCGCAGCAGGCGGGCGGGAAGCCGCCGTCCCCCGACGGGGAGTCCGCGCCCGGCACTTCTTCCCCGGACGGCCGCCACGGCTCGGGCTCGGAGAACGGCGACGGAGAGTCCTTCCTCAGCTCGCCCGTCTCCAAAGGGCCGAAGGAGGGCGAGGAGAGCCCGGGCTCCATCAGCCCGCTGGGCTCGGACTCGGGCTCGGAGGCGGACAAGGACGAGCGGGACCCGTCGCCCTCGGCCGGCGGCCGGCAGCGGACTCCCATCGACATCCTGACGCGCGTCTTCCCGGCGCACCGGCGCGGCGTACTGGAGCTGGTGCTGCAGGGCTGCGGCGGGGACGTGGTGCAAGCCATCGAGCAGATCCTCAACAACCGCGGCCCGGAGAAGGGCCCCGAGGAGAGCTGGGCTCGGGACGGCGCCCTGCAGGGCCTCCCGCCCGCTCCCGCCGCCCACCACCGCCCGCTGATCGCCGGCGCCATGGCCCCCGCCATCGGCGCGCTGGGTAGCCGCTCCGCCTTCTCCCCGCTGCAGCCCAACGCCACGCACTTCGGGGCCGAAGCCGGCGCCTACCCGCTGGGCGCGCCGCTGGGACTCAACCCGCTGCGCCTCGCCTACTCGGCGCACGGCCGCGGCCTCGCCTTCATGGCCCCGTACTCCACCGCCGGCCTCGTGCCCGCGCTCGGCTTCCGCCCGCCCGTGGACTACGCCTTCAGCGACCTCATGCGGGAGCGCTCCGCCGTGCACAAGGAGCAGGTGTACTCCGGGGGGCTGTACGGGCCCATGGTCAACAACAACCCCGAGAAGCAATAGCGCGGCGCGAGGTGTGCGCGGGAGCGTCGGGCCGTGGGTCCCGCTGCGTGCTTATGGCCATAGGCACGGATATCCGCGGTGTGGGGCGCGCGCTCCCCCACACGTACGTATATATATGTATACTAGCAAGTGTATAATGTTATAAAATGGAAATCTAAGTTATTAATGTAACTCGTAGGTGAACTCGGTATTAACGTTAAGCTAAGGGTTAGGCAGCGTATCGTAACGCTTCCCGGCGTAGAGGCGAAATCTGTCTCCGGACCCAAATTCCCCGCCGCACCACCCTCCGTCCTGCCCCGGAGCCGTGCACACACACGGAGCGGGGGTGGCTGTCCGTAGGGGCCGGCGGGTGATTGCCTCCTCCATGTGTGATCCCAAGGACATTGCTTTCTTGTTCCGCTGTAGCGATTCTTGCTGTTCTAACAGGTAACTCTGTGTTTCCATTTCATAGAAATAAATGTTATTTTCTATTAAAAAAAGCAAAGGTATAAGTGGAAGTGGTGCTTTGTCAGACGGTGAGGGTGTGCTTTGGGGAATGCATGTGGTGAGCGCAGTATTTAAAGGAGTTTATGACATTTATACAAACAAAATTAAAATTACATTTTTCATCGTTAAAGCAGAAAGCTGTTGGAAAATGTACAAATAAAAACTCAGCGTGCAGATGAGAGTGACTTCCTATCGCCTGCCATTGTCGAAGGCATTTGTTTCCAGTTCTGCTCTTATTCACACCCGCAGAAATAAAACCGGCAGCGCACACCCAGCCGGGACATTTCCCTGAACGCCTGAACTATTTTGCCGACATCCTGCTTTTATTTTGTCATTTTCATACAACCTGACGTTGCCGAAGCGCGGTTACAACAGGCGTGTGGATGTGCAGCACTCCTTCGCCCCCCGGCCGTGCGTGATTTGTTTACTATTATTTATTAACAGTATTTTATTTTTTCTTGCAATAGCGAGCGGGTTGCTCTCCAGGAGCGGCCCCCCGACGGCAGGGAGCGCCGGGCCCGGGAGAACGATCCCTCCCGCAGGAGGAATTCGGAGCCGACGGAATTCAGGCTGTCAAAGCTCCTCAAGCCGACCGGTACGGAAGCCCCATCCCGGCCGCGCTGTTGGCGTTCTCCCTTCGCGAAGAGCTCCGCAATTACCGCTGCGCGATGACACGGAGGGGCGCGGGGGCGGCCCCGCTTATTGCGGAGAGCCCCGGGGTGAGCGGGGGGGGGGGGGGGGGGGGGGGGGGGGGGGGGGGAGAACGGGGGGCAATGGGACGGAACCCGGCCGGCCCCGTGCGCTGGGTGCGGTGTTCGCGTTCCTCCGGGCAGCCAATAGTGCGGATCGCTCCTCGGTAAACACTGCTGACCCCGGTCCGTCTCGGAGCGGCCAAATCAATATCGAGAGGGAAACTTCGCGGAGTGTCGTGTTCCAAGGGCGGGGGAAACTTAATATCACTACAATAAAACGGTTTAATAAAGAAGGGCTTTAATAGTGAGCTAATTTGATTGAGTTTCCTAATTCCACTTTAATTGGAAAAGGAGTTGTCTGTTTGGCTATAAAGCGCCGGGGTTAAGTTAGACTGGAAAAAAAAAGAAAAAAGAAAGAAAACAAAAAAAAAAAAGATGGACTTTGAGCATCTGAATAAACTTTTTTTTTGGTGTAGGTCGGCTGACTTAGTGCAGGATGGGTTTCATTGCTCAGCGCCATGAATGGGCCACAAAGAGCCACGTTCGAGCCTTGCTGGAAAGGACTCGGGGGCTGCTGGTTTAACCCGGATCTCTTAGTTAGAAAGGGCCGTGGCGGTGGCAGAGTGGGGCGTTACCAGAACTGCCGTGCCTTGGGCTCGGGTTCGTAAAGCCAACATGGGATCACAGCCGTTAATTCTCATATGGGGGGAGCAGGAGGAGGGCGTGAGTCCCTACGGGTGTCATTCCTGTGGGCATCGCAAAAATCCCAAAACCTTGAGTTTGGAGATCCGCATAAGGAAGCCTCTGGCACCCAACAAATATTCAGCGCTCTTTCAGAGTGAAATAAAATGCCGTCACTTGAATAAAAATCCGCGGAATCGCCTATCAATTATTTGTGAGCCGGCTGCTCGTAAACTTCGCTGTTAATTAAATCTTAATCCAGCGGTCTCAGGGACGGAGGCGGCTGTACATACAGCGGGACACGTTCCGCAGTTACATGAACTGCTGCAGTGTTTAATATGAATCAGCCCTAATCCACAGCATAATAAAGATCAAATTAGACTAACCATTTAGTAGCGAAATGACATTCCTTCACCTAAAATGAACCGCTCGGTGCCCGTTCGCGGGAGGCGGCCCGCAGCAGCTCTGAGCCCGCTGGGGCCGTTCCTGTCCTACCCTGCGCCAAAGCCGCGTCCCCACACGGGGGTAAAGGGGCCGAGGATCGCTTTCCTCCGGCTCCGCGTTTTGCCCGGCGCTCCATCCGAAGCTCTGCGCAGCGCCCAGCTGGGCTGGGAGCGGCTCTCCCCATCCCCTCACCCCGCTGTCTCTGCGGGACGTGTCCCCTTCTTTTCCCCCAGCGGCGCGTCCCTGTCCCGGTCTGATCCCGAGGTGGGAGCACGTAGCTCGGTGCCGTGCCTCACACCGACTCGTCACGTTCCCCGGGAGAAGGGACACCCCCGCCTGTCCTTAAGTAGAGGGCACCACCCGTGCTGCCATAACATCCCCATAGCAACTGCAGCAATCACCCCTCGTGCCAGAACAACGATGACCCGAAAGCATTTCCTATGTCCCAGTGTGAATAGCAGGTGAGGACCCCGAGGAGGAGCAGCTCCGCGGCCCGAGGGCGGCCCCGGGGCTCCGTGCATCCCGGGGGGCAGCGGCGCTGCTGGAGCCCTGCGGCCGCTCAACAGCTCGCTGCCGCTTTTAGTGTCCGTGAAGACACGTGAAGGTCCATCGCGATGCCCATCTCGTTTCAGCTGGGTTACACCAGAAATGCCAGCTCTTTTTTTGCAAAAAATATTCTTGTCTCGTTGCTGTTGCCGGCTCTACGAACCCGAACCCGTACTGTTCTTCCTCCCCACTTCCCGTCCACCTTTCTAGTAGAGGAAGAATGAATACCCGCTGCTGGGTCCGAGTTAGAAGAAAAGAGACACAAAACTCAAAATAAATTTACACAATGCTTTGCCTTTTTCATTTCTAAAACGAGCTTCTTATTCTCAAAAAAAGAGAAAAAAAGAAAAAAAAAGAAAAAAAAAAGAAAAAAAAGAGAAAATGAATGCTGGCAGTCGTTTTCATCTAAAAGCTGTCCCGTCACCCAGCTCCCTGCATTTCTGCATAAGTAGGAAAGCCAAACTGAAGGAACTCTCTTGACCCGAGGGCCAAACGTGCTGCCGGGCACTGAACTGCAAGGCACAGCTCGGCACTGCGTGGCTCAGCACTGCATACCAGGGCACTGCCCTGCATGGCACAGTTCGGCTCGGCTCGGCACGGCACTACATGGGCACTGCAGGGCTCTGCATGGTACCGCATGGCTCGGCGCGGCACACAACGCTTACAGGCAGGAGCAGCCCGTACCGACAACCGCCGCCGATCCCGCCGCGGCTCTGCCCGCTCCTCGAAGTCTCGGGATTTGATGGGAATTACTGAGGGCAATGTCAGTGTGGGACCCGACCGGGATGAGTGCGGGGCGGGGCAGGATGCAGGATGCAGGATGCAGGATGCAGGTCCGCCCCAGGGAAGGTGCGAGGGGTTTAGCGGGGGGAGGTGGAGCTGCGTGGGGGAGTTGCTGTGCTGGTGGAAGGAGGAGGAAGGTAGGAAGTAGAAAGTAGCGAAAGGCCTTTCTTTGCACGGCTCCTGTGCCGAGCAGTAACTGCGAGGCGAGTCCCAGAACAGAATGGCAGCTCAGGGAGGGCCAGCAGAGAGTTGGGTTTATAGGAGCTAAGGGAGAGCTCAGTGCAGCGGGTGGGGGGCTGGGAAAGGCAAGGGTGAGGCTGTGAGAAAGAGTCCTGCCTGGAGGAGCCTTCAGAATTTGATTGCGTGCTGTGCTAAGCAAGAGGAGGAAGATGCTCTGTGCAGGATTTTCTTTTTCAAGGAAATTTAGAGGTTCTTAATTTCAGTTATAATGGCGGATTGGGAGATTCAGTTACACGTGCACTCACAGGGCAGACTGAGGAAGTGGTCGCCAGTGTAAAATGGTGATGGGTGTTTTTACAGTGACTCATAGAGAGCTCATGTGGAAGCAAGTAAATGGGAAAGATGGAAATGCTTAGAGACAGGAAGGCATTACTAACAGTCCCAGCTACAGTGGGTTCTCTGCTGTGCGTTTCTAACCATGGCAAAATTGGAGGCTTGCTCCATCTTAATATGATAGTGAGCTCCCCTTTGTCAGCAAGTCAAGCAAGTTTGGAGATGTTATTCCTGTCTTATGTTCCCTCCTTTCTTTCATAATGGTTGTTTTGGACTTTGTCAGTTACTGTAAAGCTAGTAAGAATTATGTTAAGGGCTCTCTATTGTGATTATTATTATTTCTCAATACAAGAATGGATAAGAAGTGACTGGGAAAGACACATCTTGATTAGTTGCAGAAAATCATGTAGAAATTCCCAGAAAACAGTCACCTAGAGTCTCATTGTCCCTCAATAGTTGCAAATCTGCTATGTGTATCTTTAGAAAGTAGCTGACTGTTGAAGTTGGCATATGTGATGGGTAGGATCTGTGGGGTTGTGACAGCAGGGCAGATGCTTGGAGGGAAGAAGGAAATGGAAAGGAAACCAGCAACAGAGTAAATCTTTTGGTGAGGTCTGACAGGCAGATGGAAAGCATGAATTACAAAGGCTTTTAAAAAGATCTGTTTGGGGTTTATGTTTACAGAGAGATTTAACAAGACTGGCTGGCCTTAAAATGCAGAGGTCTACTAAAATCAGATGTTTGGAAGTGCAGTAGGTTGCTCACTCTGACCCAGAATATAGAAGAGGCTCACAGAGATTCAGCAAGACATGAGCAAGGCTGGTGAGGCAGTGCCCCTGTAAACCATTTGGCAGATTCTGAAAAGGGCTTAGAGGTCAGCGGGTTGTGGAGTCAGGGAAGGGAGGAGGGCATGACCCCTACTGAAGGGAGCTGCACCTTGGGACCATGAGCTGCCAACCGAGAGCATCTAGGGCAGCGGGAGAAGGAACTGACAGAACAAGCTTGGATTTATGTAGCAGGGACTGACTTGCTGATGAAACGGCTTTATGGGGAACAAAGGTATAAAAATGTTACCTTACTTTCTTGTAAGTGGGATATAGGATATTGATTTCTTCTTATGTCTTGGGGAAGCCCATGGTTTTCTTGGGTAGAACCAATGGATTTCCCCAGTTTTCTAAATCTCCCTCTTGAAAGGTTAGCCACAGCTATTTACAGCCAAATGAAAGGGGCTAACACTGGAGATTATAATTTAAAGAGCTTTTGCTTTGCAAGGGAAGACTTGGATATCTCACACTGGTTATGAGAATTTAATTAAAGACCTGTTCAATAGGAGTAAATGGCAGGTGTTCATGCACACAGAAGATGGAATAAAACTCAGTCTAGTGCACTAGAATGAAGCTACAAGATATTGCAAGATATGTCTGGCCCTTTCATGCTAGAGGGATGAATTATAGTTATTTTTGCTCATGATTCCTTGCTCCTTCATAGAAAAGATAATCCTAACACAGTGGGATCAAGAGTAAGAAAATACTCTAGTACATCTGGCAGGCAAACTTGGGACAGTCCCTCTACTCCCTCTATAAAATCCACAGCCTTCTTCATGAAAACTTTGCCTTAACCAATGCAGCTCAGAGTTAACAAGGCCTCTTTACAAGTTATATCTCCTTGTGCAATGGGCGAAAAGGATCTCAAAACTGCAGCTTTTTTGATTATCGTTCTGCCCCCCACCCCCCGGATTCACTGGAACGTAGTTTTGAGAATGAAGGAGAGAAATATAAAGCTTGCTGGATTTGGGAATTCATCCATTGTAAAGCTTCCAAGTGTCATCTCTACACCACAGGCATTGAAGTATCCACACCTTTGGCAGACCCTGGAGGAGCTGGCAAAGGCGTTATGCTGTGCTTCACCAATCTGAGTTGTTTCTCAAGTGTTACATTAAAGTGTCTAAGGATTCTGAACTGTCCCAGTGGGAAATTACCTATTTTAGCTTATTATATCTAGCCTTGGGACTATGCACAGCTGTTTTTTTAGTGCCTGGTGCTCTGGTCACAAAAATCCCCACCTTCTTTTATCTTAATGTGGGAGGATATGTATATCTTTGATTTACAATGAGCTCAAATCCTGTGCAATGTGTGTTCACCAGCATGTTTGGAGAGCAGGGTTGTTCCTAACTGTAGAACAGAGCTGGCAAAATGAGGTATTCAGCTATCAAATAGGAGATGGTTCTGTTTAGCTGCAAGACTGTGGTGATGAGGGCAATGAGCAATACTTGCATGTACTAAAATCATGGCTGACCTGTAATCCTTATCTCCCATGTTATTTTACGAGCGTTATTTTTCACTGAGTTAGTTGTGTTTAGGTGGGCTGAATTGAACGAGATCAAATGATACGCCATAAACTGTAAAATGCTAAAATTGATGTGGTGGAGTCACTGGTAAAGCCTCTATTTCTCTTGGGTGCCTCTGCAGGGTAGATGCTGCATCTGATGGATGTGGAAGATATTGGGCAGAGGCTCTCTCATTAAGAAACTGCCTGCTGGAACTCCCTCCAGCCATCTGGCATCCAAAATGCAACACAGAAAGGGATCCTGTTGGTGATTTCAGTAAATATTTTGCACAGAGCCATCTTTGTTGACTGTGTCTATTGCTTTGCAGATGTTTATGGCATCATGAATCTTTTTTCCAGCCTTAACTGAAATTCATGCTTTACCAGTCCAAGAATTAACTTCATCATAGCAAAAATTGCTTTTTATCTCAAAGAGGACAATTTTTTAGACAGATCCTCAGATCATTTTGTCTCAATTTTTTTTTCTTTCCAACTACTATTTTTGTTAAATTTCATAAGAAATATTTGAACGGATGAAAACTTTCAATGTATTTCTTTGTTTTCTGAGCTCTTTTTAATAATAATATGCTGTAGTTATTTATATTAAATCTTTGGAAGGCCTTGTGAACAATAAAAACAATTACAATATTGTGTTAGCGTAATGTCCTAATTGGCAATAATTGGGTTTTATTTTGATGAAATGGCAGTGATTTAGTTTCTTTTCCTTCAGTTTAATTTTTGGTGCAGGTGGGGGTCCCACATATTATTTTTACAGATTCTGGACTCGCCTTTGTTTCTTCAAAAAACCAAGCACTGAATATTGCCTTGAAGCAGGATGCAAAGCACAGAAGTTCTTCCTGTGGTAGCACTATGCTGCTGGTGCTCAATGGGTGTGGGCTCCTGATCTGTTCAGAGATTAATTAAATGAAGTGATTCTCGAAATAGGCAGGACTGACATTTCATCTGAGTGTGGTGCATTTAAAGTGAATCATGTTTATTTCTTATACCAAGTCTTCAGAAAGGTACAATTATCCCTTCTCTTTACAGGTTGGTTTGTTTAACTTTCTCTGGCTTATTCTCGTGGAATAAGAATGAGATACTGCTGTTGCAGAGGAGCATTGGGACCTTGTAAATGAAGGAAGCTGTGAGGTTTTGTAGTGAAAACTGCACATGAGTCTCAGAAGATTTGGATTGTGTACTAAATTCTGCTGCTTATTTATCAACACTGTGACCTTGAGCTACTCAAAACAATTTCTATTAAAAATAAATGTCAATTTTCAGTTTTAACATGAGATGTATAGGGCTTGAATTGCAGACTCCTGTGTTACCTGAGTATTTATTTTTAATAAGGGTCCTAATTAATCGTGCAATCTCTATTACAGGAAAGCTCTCCTGGACTCTGTCTTCATTCATTAAAATGTGTCAAATTCCTCAGAGTTTAGAGCAGAGCTCTAACAATGGCAAAAGAGACCCTACGTCCTGACTATATACTAACATGTGCCGAAGAATAAGCTTGTTAATAAGTACTTGTTCAGTGAGAAAGTATAGCAACAAGGGGTTACATATTTCCTCACTTCCCACTACATGAGCAGAGCCCCGACTTGGTTCAGGAAGCTATACTGTTGTGAAGCATGGAGAAGTAAAATATGTTCTGCTTTATAATAAGTAATTCCAGCTCTGTCTAATTAACACTTCTTAGTGTTAATTGTAACCCTTTGTTCCACGTTTTTCAGGGACAATATTTCCCAAGTACAGCTGATGAAATGTCAGGCAGGGGTAATAATTTTGTTTTCCTTGCTATTATAACATTGTGCCATAGATATAGTTATATACAGAGATATGTGCCAATCAACCAACAGAGCAAACAAGATGAAGAAGAGCAAACTTTCTCCTTAGAGAGCTCCTCAGGCAGACAATGATTTATGAGTTCTTCACCTAGAGAACTTGCATTGAAAATGGCTATTCCTACTGGCATTACCTTACTGAGATGAAAAACGATGAATAATTATAGGCGGCTTGTTTTATTAAGTCAGTAGACTTAACAGAATGGAGTATGGAGTGGAGAACAAAAATAATAAAACTTTTTTTAAAAACAATCCTACAGGCTTCTAACAGTAATGCTACAGAAACACCATCTTGCAGAAAGGCATTTGATGAACAATAAAGACATTCATGTTGATGGATGTGGGAGAAATCCTGTTGGCTCTCCAACAAACCTATCTGTCTTGATTATGAGGTCTGAAGGAATTAGAAAGCACTCAAAGAAAGCAGGAACGTGAAACCTACTGTTAAAACATTGTTCCAGTGCTGGCAATGCTGTAGAACTCTTTAAAAGACAAGAAAATAAGAATATGGGGCCATGGGTTGAGAAGGTTTTTTTCTTATGGAATAAGACTCAAACATTGAAGGTGGAATTTAGTCTGCTGAGAGAGAATGTAGGAAAATCACTGTCTCATCCAAACAGTTCTGTGTGTGATAGCTGAGGAGACAAATACTGCTGTGATGACTCAGTGTTTTATAAGAGGATGACAGTGAGAGGAAAACCCCACTAAAGAGAAAAACAAAACCAGCGATGAACAACCCCTGTGATGAAGCATGAAAAAAACATAGTGGTGATGCGAATGCCAACTATAAGATGACAACGTGGTGTCCAACAGTTTTAGTTGCATCCTATGCAATGGCAAAACAAGCATTTCAGCTTTTATAATTTTATAAAGTTATCATCCTTCAATAATCTCACTGGAGCCAAAGCCAGCATTTTGCTGCTGCGTGAGGTAAGGTGCAGCAGCTGCCTGACTCTGCTTTGGGTGGGGAGACCCCCCTCAGTGCCACCCTGGTGATTGCACCTGCCAGGTGCACCTGTTGACGAGGGCAGCTGTGAGTGACCCAGCAGCGCTCCACTGCCTCCTTCTCCACCCAGTGATTCAGCTCGAGGTCCTAAAGCTGCCTCTGCACCCCCTGCCCAAACTCTTGGCTGTTATTGGTGGCTATGGCTGAGGCAGGGGGTTCATTTGGCTTCCCGCCATTTCCTGATTGCAACAAAATGGCGGCAGGGCGCCCTGTGCTTCAGCTCCCTCAGCAGCTCCTGCCCCAGAGAGGAGCTTCCATCTGGGAAGCCTCCTCCAGCCTTTGCAGTCTGGAGGACCCAATTTTTCATTTTGTGAGTATTTGATTTATTTTCACGTGTATATCTAGAGTTCTATCTTCTATTAAGCAACTTGTGTTAAGTGTGGGTGTGATTTTGTTTTCCTCAGTGTCGTAGAAGCATGCTGCAACTCATTGAATGCAGAGGGGTGGTGGAAACAAGATACGGCAGTCTTTTTATTTGAGATTTTGGGTTACTGTTGGCTTAAACGTATTTTAAAGCATCAGCAGGCACACCTGCTGTATCTGAGATAAGACAGGTCTGATAGGCGGCACTGACTCTTGCCATGTGAAATTGCGTTACTGTTTTCTGTTTTCATTGTGGTCTTTTGAGACAAGTGTTGAAATCAGCATGGGATATTACCTGTGTCTTTTTGCAGTGCGTTTCTGACTTCATAAGCAAGCAGCAGGTTGCACAGAGCCTTGCAGCCAGGTACAAACTACCCTGGCTGGGCTCAGTGGCACCCAGGGACCCAGAAAATGTGTTCTCAAGAGATCAGTGAGAAAGTGGTGTTATGTGAAGGTTGTGTTGTGTATGTTGGGAAGGTAATGATAGGGAGGTGATCCTCCACTTCTACTTTGTTGCGATGAGGTTACAGTTAGACTACTGCGTCCAGTTAAAAAAGGACAGGGATATCCTAGAGAGAGTCCAGCAGAGGGCCGCAAAGATGGTAAGGGGACTGGAGCATCTCCTTATGAGAAAAGGCTGAGTGACCTGGGTCTGTTCAGCCTGGGGAAAAGAATACTGAGAAGGGATCTGGCAAATGTTTATAAATGTCTAAGGGGAGGGTGGGAGGCAAATGGATGAGGTGAGGTTCTTCTCAGTAGTGCATAGCAATAGGACAAAGAGAAAGACCTAAAACGTGAATGTACTAATATGTGGAAGATCACTTTTATGGTGATGGAGTATTGGAACAGGCTGCTCAGAGAGGTGGTGGGGTCTCCTTCAGTGGAGATATTCAAGACCTATCTGAACACCTCTCTATGTGACCTATTGGACTTGATGATCTCTTGAGGTTCCTTTCAACCCCTGCGATTCTATAATACGTGTGAGAAATTGGAATGTGACATTAAGACCAAAATCTATACCTGAACCAGCTCTATGAAATCTATACTTTAAAGGTAAAAGAAAAAGTACGGTAGTAGACCTGATAGCAAATTTTAAACTTGAAATACCAAAGGCAATGTGTTAGACATGAACTTGTAAATTCCTAACAAATCTCTCCTTTTTTTTTTTTTTTTTTTTTTTAATGTGGGGAAATAAAGAGGGTATAAGTGACTTTCATACTGACTTATTTCCTGTGTCTTTGAAGATTTCACAGTCAAGACAATGCAGGAATACTTCTTCCATGTGTCTACAGGTATTCACCAAAACTCAGTAATAACAACTTAGAACTTTTTTTTTTTGTAAACATTGGTGAAGAAAAGCAGCTTGGGTGCTAACCTTGTGAATATGTTGCTTTTTCATGTACGTAGAAAGACTAATGTTTTAAGTTATCAGTGTAGTAGAACTGCTAGCAAAGAGCAAAGTAATTTATAGTCAAAAAAAAACAAAAAACAACCACAACTGAGAAAAAGGAAAGGCTTTTTTTTTCTTTTATTTCTATTTTTTTCTTCTTTCCTTCAAAGATCTCTTGGGACACTTCATGTTATTGTACTGATAGTGAAAACTAAAAACCAAACAAAAAAGTCACTAGTCTTATTTTTCTTGCATCCTTCATGTAGTTCTTTCTTGATGACTAAGCAGATTTATATGAATATAACCCAATGAGCTCCTTACCCTTCCAGAAATGCACTGCAGAATATAAACAAGGAATTGTAGAAGGGATGTGCAATATGCATATTGAATTTCATCTTATTAACTGGAGCTCTGTCAAAATGAAATCTGATGTATTTAAGAGAAGTAATTTCTTACAAAGGGAAAAAAGAACAATTTTGGCAGACCTCTTAATATATGTCTTAGGGTTATCTACTAATAATTAGAAAAAAGCATGTGGGCCACAAGACTATAAAATGAAGTTACAAGCATATCTGGTTTCTGTTAGTGATCTATCTTGGGGTAAGTAAAAATTAAGTCATCTTAAGATGCATTTCCCCCCCCCCCCCCCCCCCTTGTCTTTTATTACCTCTCTATTTAAAAAAATCATTTTCTATATTACTTATTTATAAATATTTTTTTTCTTTATTTCAGAAGTAAGAACTGCATTCCTAGAAAAATATTAAGATGGGGGGGGGGGGGGGGGAATAAAGAAAAGATTTCCTTCAGATATATATCGCAGTTCTATAGGAAGGCAATCCAAAACCTCAGACCTTTTTTAGGAGTCTGGATATTAGTTTAGATCTTAATTTTTTAAAAAACATTATAGTTGTTATCCAGTGCTACCTTTTTTTTTTTTTAAATACCATTGCTGTGAAAGGCCTCTAGCCATAAAACTACATGCTAAGTTTTGCACTGAGAGTTTTTAATGAACAGCTCATAATCTAGTTAAAAGAAGGCATTTTTTTTTTTGTCCTTCTGCAGCAATACTGTTTTCTCCTCCATGTGCTTTGTACTTTAATTGGCATGTCTGTCTTTAACAGAATCTCTTCAGCAACTCTTGTTCTGCCTCCTAAAACTTCAGCTCTCCTCTTCAGGTTAGGTAGCAGATTCCTGCGATTGCACGTGATACAGTTTTCAAAGTGTCTTCTACCTAATTGCCATTACAATCCTTTTGAAAATCTCACCAGGCACTGTGTGTCTTCAGCCTGTTTTTTCCTTGCTGAGATTTAGTCACAGAGCAGTGGTGTAGGATTCTTGAAAGGGCTCAGGAAGCTGCCTCTGCCCTGAGAAAGGCTAAAAGAGTGATTAGGAGAATGCAGGAGATCAGTTTGTAGCAGTGGTAGTTTACGGTAATCCTCTTTGTTTTAACAATCACGGCTAAAACCTTAAAGGTGCCATCCGTCCATGCTGAGCTCTTGTTCAAATGTCTGTAGTGGAAGTGCAGAGGTTAAGAGGTGTCTCGCTTACAAGTAAATTCAGACAGCGGTGCTGTGGTTTGGGCATCTGGCTGAAACTCAGAAGGCTTTGGTTAAACTTCCTGCTCTGTCAAACAGTTCCCATGTGTGAGAGAGGGGTCACCAGGGGACCGGGGTGAATTCCTGCATCCTCAGCCCAAATTGTCACATACAGTAACTAGCTGAAGTTTGAAAGACAGAAACAAGAATGATTACCGCACCTGTGAGTACTGGTCAAGGTGACCTGCAGAGTATCTTCTACTGCTGAAAGGATTTCTGTAAAATCTGACTTCTGAAGTCCTGGTAGTCCACAAGAATCTCTGTTTTCAAGGAAACTTTTAACCATCTGATTGAGGGAGAAAATATGAAGTCACCAACCATAAAGGCTTGGCAAAATTGAGGGAATGACACTGCTTTAAACATCACACTCTTCCCTAGTCCAAGAGCAGATCTGACCTCTTGTTAAGGAACCAGGTTGGAAGCACCAGAAGACAGGCTTTTGCCAGCTATCAGAAACTGACAGCAGGTAGTGTCTCACACTGACTTCCAGGATCCTTAGTCTTAAATTTAAATTATTTATGTGGTTAATGAATAATAAATTTAATAGTAATGATTAAGGCAGATGACTCCCTCTCCAGTTAAAATAGTCACAGACAACTGAAAAATGTGTGTGGTGCATACATGCTGCTCTGCCCTTCTGAAGTTTGTGTGCATTGATTCCCTGACAATCCTGTTTAATGCTGTGGATATTTCACTTTTTTTTTTTTAAATTATGCTTCACCATTTCTCACCACACACCTGGCTGCAGCAGCATGCTTGGTTCAGAGGAAAACAGCTCATCAGTGTACAGCATTTTGCTCTTCTGTGCAGTGAGGATCCAGAAGCCACAGTTTTCCTTCCTAAGAGCTATGGAAGCTGATGTGCCATCCCATGCTGGCTTATGCACATTGCCTGCCCTGTGACAGATTTCTGGGACAGGCACAGTGTCCTAGATGCTCTCCTTTCCCCTCCAAGTTGTCAGCCCCACTGTCTATCCTGGTTGGAGCTGGCACAGCTCAGCAGGGGTGTGCAGAGAAGGGCAGCGCTGGCTTTGGGCAGGGTCCCTGCAGGACTCTTCAAGAAGAGGGAAAATACTCTGTCTCTTACCTCACCCTTCCTTCCCCTCTCTGCCATTCTGCTTGCTTCATCAGTGAGGCTTTGTAGAGTCTAAAGAGCATTTTTTTTTTTGTTTTGTTTTTCCACGCACTATTCCTCTTACCATTCCATCTGGTGTTTGTTTTGCTGAACTGCCTCTTGTTTGCCCCATTTGAATACTGTAGGAGCCTTTCCCTGGCTGCTTTGACAAGCAGATGCTGTGTAGCAAAGGCCATGTAGATCTGCAGGCTCTAAGATACATTAACTTTCACTGTTACATGACAGCTGAGATGCACTGGTCTTGTGGGTTATGATATTTACTCAAAGAGACCCCAGACTGTCCTGGGACATTGCTCTTTTGTAGAATACTATCCATGTACTTGGTGGTAGGGAGGAGATCTTGTGTGCTATCTTTTTCTGATGACAGCCAGGAATGAGCTGGGCTCACCCTGCACCAAGCTTCTTCAAGTCCCACTGGCTGTGGGAGGCATAAATAGTCGCTGAGTTGGTCGCTCCTGACTTAATCATGCGAGTGGAATCAGGCTCTCTGCTTGCGTTTCTTGTTACAGCATATTTATCAGTTCTGCTCTTAGCTTGGATTTTACTTCTGTCTATTCAGCAGAACTCCCACTGTTCCGCAAGGATCCGGTGCAATAACTGGGCCAGAGCATTAGAAAGTTTGCTACTGTGGCACCAACAGCAGATCCCATTTGTTAAAAGGACTCTTGAGCAGAGTCTTGATTCTGCTGCCACTGTGTGGTCAAAACTGGGTTGCTGCTTCAGGTATTGCTGTTTTCCACCAGGATTTGCGTGGAGCCATCAGTTGTGATCCAACATGTGATTCTCCTCCACAGCACTGAAGGTGGAGAAATGCACTGACTTAATGGACTCTTTATACGTGTTACTGGAGCAGAATATACAGAAATAAGGGGCTGTTGTGCTGAGTAGGTATTAGGCCAAATCTGACAAACCATCCCTTTTTCAGCTCATGATTTGATACTATGACCATATGTAGCAAACATAAAATGGACACGGCAAGGAAAGAACCTTCTCGTAGACATATGCTTGAAATCAGGGCCTTGATGAGCAGCTGTTCTTGACTGAGCTGTTTGAAATATAAGCAAAAAGGAAGGGTTTTCTTTAATGTCACAACTCCTTCCCACCCCCCAGAAAAATGCTGGTTTCTCCTGTGTTTGTAGGGTTCAAATGTAGTAGAACTTTCATAGCCTTGCATGTTTTTGAGGTTTCAACAAAGCATGCAGCAGAACCTGTCATACTGAGCAGTAAATGACTGTAAGAAATAATCAAATACAGGTGTACTTAACACGAAAAAAAAGGCTTATATTAGTTTTGCTTCAGAAAATAATATAGTAATCACTTTGTTTTTCCAGGTTAGTAATATCCAGGAGGTTTCTCAGTCATTAATTCACTTGAGTGAATTAGAAATGTTTTATTGTAGTAATAAACAGCAATATGTCTTCAGGGTCTTTCAAAGCAAGTAAAATAGAAAATGTAAATTACTCTGTGGTTTTGTTCTGCATTCCTTGTTCATTCAGGATTTTCATTGACTTCGAGGAATGCAGGAGCAAGCCCCAAATATTTGTAAGGAAATCAGGTTGAAAAAATGTGCCTTGAGCTCAAAGATTAAAAAGAATAAAATGTCAGCTCTAGAAATTGACAGAGGGAGAGAATTCCAGCTGCTAAGGGAAAAGCAGGCTGAGAATGACATGCAATACTTTTATTAATGCAATGTGAAAGGCAATTTAAATAAATCAAAGAACTATGTCTGCAGTTTTAAAAAGTCCTTCTTCAATTCAGATGAAAACAAATACGCCACAAATGTAAAACTGCCTTGCAGTCATCCAGTGACCTCAGGTCCAATCTTGGCTTCATACTTACCATGTTCTCTTCAGCTTCCCACTTTGTGTTGTGGAATCCACTGTGCTTTTGGGAAGGGACTGTTTTTGCAGGGCTATGCAATATCTCAGCTAACAGAGACTTGGCTGGAGTGGGATTTCTGCCCACCACTGGGACACCATTGGCTGTTCCTGGCCCTCTGTCCCTAACATCTTGCCATAACCCATTTCAATCTCATGCTGACCTGCTTACTTTTTGTCTCCATTTGCTCTGAGGTAAAGTGTGTGAATTACTTTGCATTTGCAGCATAATGGCATCCCAACACAAATGGGTGTTTGATTTTTTTTTTTTTTTAACTGGCTTATTACTTAGCATTTCATTATTTTTATTATAAAATAAATAGGAGTTAGCACCAAAGCCTATAGCCTTGTGTGTAGGTGTGATATTGGTTGGCAGCTTTGCAGAGGAGGCACTTACAGGGACTCTCTCCTATAAGGCTGCACATACCAAGTTGTTTTGAATTTCTGTAATTTATGAGGCTTTGGCTACTGCTTGTTGTTTAGACAGTGATAGCGGATAGTGATAGCAGCGAGGGTGACCAGCACACAGCATTTGCATGTAGGATGGTTGCATAAAACACATTTCCCTTGGAAACTGGGTTAAAAATAGAAGCCCTTTGCAGTGCCAAGCTCATCTCTTGTAACTAGTAGAGGCTTTCTGCCTGTTCATGGATGGATTGAGCTACCCACTCTTCTTCTGTGCCAACGTGCTTGTCACCTCAGTTATACTTTCATGGGATTTTGTGAAATGCTTTTATTAAGCATGAGATGAGAAATATAGATGGGTGAGTGAACGTAAAGATGAATTTATAATGTGACCATTTTAAAAGTACTTGTTTTCTTGTTGTTTAAGGAAAGCCTTGGTCACATCTTAGGTAATATTTCCAATTTCCTGGGTGTTTACAGTAAGGAACAGCGTTGTGATGTTCCCCTCTGGAGATGCAGGCTACAGTATGCTGCAATCAAGGTGTTTCTATATATACAAGATGATGATAATTATTACAGTAGCATTGTGTTAATTCATAGATGACAGTACAGAATAGAGGATGTCGGGATTTTCTCTAACTCAAAGGAGCCCTGGAAATAGAATAAAGTAAACCTATAAACCTGTACGTTAATAATACGTAATAATGTAAGTTTCTAATTGCAGCCAGAATGGATCACTGCTCCTACGGCTGAGCGATTGCTGGAGAGGCCACTGGAGAGCAGCAGAGACTGTGTTAAAGCCGTCGGTTGTCCCTCGTCTTAAATGACTTTGAAGAGGAGGCAGCGTCTGACAGCTGAAGGTTAGACGATAGCGGCACGCTGTTTCTTTTTTAGGAGGCACCCCTCCCCGCCTCCACCCCTTTTTTCCCCCATTATTTTGTTTAAGAATCAACTTGACGTGTCCTCAGTTCAGTGGGATGAGTACTTTTTTTTCTTTTTTTTTTTTCCTGCTTTGATTTGTTTTAGCTGCAAATAGCAAGTTAGGGAAGATGTTCATCTAAACATGCTTTGGGCACTCATAACCCAAACTGGATTTCTGATTTCCCTTCCCCCTCACACCCATTAACTGGAAATGTTTTTTTAAATAATGGCTGGTATACTCCTCTAGTGAGTCTGTCTGAAGTGATATCTGAGGGATTTTATTCCTTCAGTTGAGTAGGTTCTCAGCAAAAAAGAGAATGAAGGTACTTGAATGGAGCAGAACTATCTGCATTTCTAAAACACAATTACTGCAGTGCAATTAATGTGGCTGCCAGGGTTCTTGGCACCAACCAAAGAGACAGCAGGTGGATACAACAACCAGGTAATGAGAAACAGTGGGCACTGAAAGGGCAAGTGGCATCAATTCCTGACCCCAGTTTTGCACAGACCACTTCAGACTTTGTCTCGGGGGGAAAACTCAGGAGCTTTTTTATCTTATTCCTCAACATGAGTGAAAAGTGCCAACAGAACTCATCTTTTTTGGCATACTGAGTTTTTGTCTGATGTAGTAAGAGAGAGTGGGTGAAGTGATTGAGACTTGTCCACTGTTTAACTTCTTAAAGCACTGTTATGATTAGTCTGGGGAAAAGGAGACTGAGGGGAGACCTTATTGCCCTCTTTCAATATCTGAAAGTGCTTACAGTGAGAGCAGGGCTGGTCTCTTCTCATTGGTGACAGGACGATGGGAAACGGCCTTAAGTTGTGCCGGGGTAAGTTAAGTTGGATATCAGGAAAAACTTCTTCACAAAAAGGGTTGTTAAGCACTGGAATAGGCTCCCCAGGGAGGTGGCTGAGTCACCATCCCTGGATGTGTTTAAAAACCATTTGGCTGTGGTGCTCAGGGACATGATTTAGTGGAGGGTTGTTAAGAGTTGGGGTAGCATGGTTAGGTTGTGGTTGGACTCGGTGATCTTTAAGGTCTTTTCCAACCTGAGCAATTGTATGGTCCTATGATTACGCAGAAGTTGTTGGGCATTTTGATTGACAAATCATGGTTATTACCCCCACAGACTGCATTGCTGTACCACTATCTCTATACCCAGAATTCCCAAATTATACAGAGGATGTCACAGACCTTGTCACTTGCTGAAGGTGATGCCACCTCTATATTTGTGCATATGTCTGATAACTGAGAGTTTGCAAATTCTGCTGATTTGGTGGTGGAGGTAAGAGTCTTGATGCTTCTGAAAATCCCTATGTATTTTTTTTTTTCACTTTTAGATAATTTAAAACCTTTGAAAGTACACCTCACAGAATACTATAACTTGACATATTATATTTCAATTTTGAAGAAAACCAGCTCTGAAGTCTGCAGAAAGTAACTGTGGTGGAATTATTATTGGTGGCATTTATTCTGTATGAGCAGCTGCAGATTACATTATTTAATATCTGTTTTATCTGTGTTTCAGAACTGATTTTAGTGTTACAACAAAGGCAGGCTTGTCTTATGAGAATCAAAATTATACTTAATTGAATTCTGCTTTGGGAGTTTCTGTCAATCACACAACTGTGTGAATTGGGTAAGACACATGATTGCAACTATGATTAACTTCTTCAGAGTCGCTCTGAGTACTGTATATCACATTTCATAAAGAGTTGTAGTATCTTCAGAATAATTGTATTCTTCTGAAGGGTATCTTTTGAATGTCAAAATAACTCCATTTTCTTTGAGGGGACGTAAGAGGGATGAGATGAAGAGACGTTCTTAAACTGAAAGTTGTAAAGATTTCTGAAATAGGCTCAGCTAAAATAATATTCATTGACACATGTAAACAATTAAGAGGAAATTAATGAAGAGCATGTCTGACAACAGGAAATAACTTATGGCCAAGTGGGGCAAATTTTCAGAGATTAATGCTTTGCTTGAGGGCAGGAAGGATTGTTGGAGGGATTGGCTGTGACACCTGCACTAAACGAAAATGAAGATGGCATAGTGAGTCCATGGGCATTCATAACAGAATTTGGAAAACTTGATTTAATATTTGGAAAATCAAGTTGAGTGTTTTTTTTTCTTTTTGCCATTGTGTCATTGTGTTACATTGACTCAATAACAGAAGTTCTGCATTTGTTTCTAAACTGGATGGAACAACATCAGAGACAACAAAATTAAAGGGACTAAGAGAGGAAGACACACTTTGATCTTAATTAAAAAAAATAATATGGTGAGTGTAAGGGGGATGAATGTTTTAACAACAAATCAACTTCAGCCTAACTCAGGGCTGCCACTTGAGGGTGCAGTTCTTCACAGAAGCGCCCTTAAAAGGAGACAAGTCCATCTAAAGTAGTCTTGATCACCTTTCTCCGTGTGTACTTCCTACCACCAAACTAACAATAGTGTAAATCAGCAGTGAATTTCCTCCCTGAGAGCAGCCTACATGTGAGCTAGCTTTGCAGCATCTCGAGGTGGGCAGGTGTTAAATTAGCAGTAGATATAAGATGTCAGTGAGTCATTAAGAATGAATGTTTATGATGCTGGTGTATTTCAGCCATGCATTTGAAGTGTATACACCAATGAATTGAGTTTTCCTGTGTTTATGCAGTTTGGTAAAGGGAACTATCTTTTCTTCTCTTATCTTACTGGTTCATCTTGCTGAGCTGAAGTTTAATCTTCTTTTGTTCCTGGCTCTTAAAACTTAACAACAGAGAATATAGACCACTTTTACTATAGATCATGAGCCTTTATAAGAGCTTTGAGTAATTTGCTCTGAAAATAATGCCTCCTATTTATTTTGATGGAAACTATAAAAGATACAACAAGCACGTTAACACTGATAGAGCAAATTCTCAGCTACAAAACACTAACTTTCAACTAGTCATCACCATTAGCTATACATTTTCACCAGTGATGAACAAGAGCCCTCATGCTGCCCTTGTTTAAAAAAAAAAAAAAAAAAAAATTGTCATGGCTGTCTGGAGTGTAGCTTGTCTTTCATCTTGCTATTGCTACTACTGAAACATACCACCCATCCCTCACTCTGCTCACAGCCACTGTTTGATCTCCATAAGCATTCAGCAAGTATCCATATGTGGGTGCATTTTTTTTCTGTGTGGAGGAATTCAGTGATGCAACTTTTACTTCATCCACACTTGTTGGACACCATTGTGTCACACTGCTCCTCTGCTGCCATCTGTTGCACAGCAACAACATGTAATGCAATGCTGGCAGGAAGGTTCAACCCCTACTGCCATACCACCAACATTCACCTGCAATGTCATTGGCCAACATAATGGAAACAGGAGGCAGTATTTTTGGAGCATCCTTCATGCTAAGATTTGTAGCTTACCAACTTAATTCTTACTGTTGTAAGAATATATGTTAAGAAGTGCAAGTGCTTAGTCCAAAAATGACTGTGCTGGAGATCTCTAACTTTGGAGGGCAGCAATAAGATTTTGCACCCCTGTTGGTAATTACCCAGTGTTAATATTGTCTTAGCTTTTATCTCTAAATTGTATCAACTGTCTCCAGCGACATTTAACTTACATATGTGAAGGGATTGGCATTTTTAGATCATCAGAGTGTTACTGGATGAAAAAGCTGATTTTGTCACGGGACATCTGTTTTATTGTTAATTAGATGAAATAGGAAAGACATCAGAAGAGTACACACAGAAACTATTTCATAGTTCCTGCTTAAAATCTTGCTTGGATCCCTTGAAATTAATGATGCTTTACAGATTTTCACATTTTGATGTGAATTTCATTTAGAAAGTTTTAGGAACAAATGACAGAGAGTAGTTATCCATCTGTGCCTCTGTCTTTACAATTCAATTGCTCCATGTCATTGTACAGTCTCTCCTTTCAAAGCAATCAGAAGAAAGAGAACAACTGAGGAGTTCATTTGTCATTAAGAAACAAAAACAAAACAAAAAAAACACCTAAATCTAACAACTTATAGCATCATGGCATCTCAAGTTTTGTGCTTACCAAAATTAGAAGTGCTGTCTACATTGTCCCATCCAGCTGAGTTGATCTTTTTGATATCTGTCAACTTGTGGATGCTAAGATTCTGTTTCCTGAGCTTTTACTCCCATTGTGCATTTTTTTCCTTCAAGGTATAGTTTAAAGACTCAATGTAGACTGGCTTTTCTCTATTTTCAGTTGTTTCGGTAAGTTCTGTCACACTGATGTGCTGCAGAAAAGGAAGCAGGTATAAAATATGCTCCCCAGGAGAGACAGAAATTGTCATTTGCAATAACTGGTGGTTATATGTCATATTATTTCAGGATGAAGGAAGACAATGTTTCTCAAAGGAATAAGGAATTAAGAGCAATAATGAGGACTATTATAATGATATAGAAGTGTAGCTGGAAAAAGGAAGATATGTCAGGTGAGGCTGAGGTGATTTCATCTTTCTCACTTGCAATAACACATCTGCTAGGCTGGCACTGAGCACCCGATGGTTGTAGTAGAGCAGTGAGGTGTGTGGGAAGCCCTGCTCTCTTTGCTCTTGAGCCCTTTGACAAGCATTGACAAATACTGGTGTGGCTGGGCATAGGGGGAGCATTTGAGGCAGTGGGCAATAGCAGTGCCATTGGGAAGAATCATGCTGGTGGGAGCAAGATGATGGAGGAGGAAAGAATGCGCAATGGTTCAGTAGACCCTTAGTGAGTAACTCTTAGAGCTGGAAAGGAGAAAAATCTCTTTTGCTGTTCCTGTCTTAAGAAACATAGGGAAAGGAATACATAGAGAATACAGAGCAAGTCATGGGCTGTGCAGTTGGCGTTAGACTGTATCAGTGCTCACTAAGAGCTGGTGTGGGGAGCAGATAGAGCAGAAACAAGGAAAGTAGAATTTGATTTGGGAGGGGGAAATGGATTTTAAATCCCTAAAGTGATGTTAGCAGGAAAGCGAAGTGACTTTAAAAATGCAGTCCTCAGCTGTGCGCACAGTGCTCGTATTAAATTAGGATTATAGGATGGAGTTAGACTCCATCACTTTATTATTCAACTTTTTTTCTTTAGCGTAGCATCTGGCCGTAAGATGTGCAGTGTATTGAAATGAGGGTGTTAGACCATGTTCTGGGAGCTGTGCTGACTCCTGAGTTGAACAAAGTTGACTTTCCCTATTTGTAACATTAACTGATGAATCAAAAATCGATCTTTGGAGAGATGAGAAAATATTTGAAAATTGGAAAATACTTTATTCTGAAAAAAAAAAGAAAAAAGAAGGGACACGTGATAGGGAAAACTTAAATGATGTCAAATCCTTCTGATAAATAATGAAGGAAGCTTTTTCACTAATGCCAAAGTATTGCAGTATTTTAACATTTTTCTGAAATAACTATATAACTGTATTTTGGAAAGGTACTTAAAAATTGTTTTCATTTTTTTTTAAAGTTTTGAAAAACAGCAGAATCCGGTGAAAACTGTAGGTTAAGACAAAGGCAAGAGATTTTTATCCTTTTAAAAGCATGAACTATGGGAGTTGTTTCCATTAAATTCAAACTGATTATTTGCAGAAGAGATTTAAGATATTTGGACAAATATTATTTGCCTGTTTCTGCTGTTGTGCTTTGAATCTATGAAGCTCTTTGCAGCAGAGGAATTGAGGCAGGTGAAGAGATCCATTCCAGACCTCTCCAGTACGTAAGTGCCTGCTGAGGGAAAAGCAGAAAGACAGGCTAACAGTCACAAGTAAGACTCTTATGCAGAAGATGCTCTGTTGTTTTTTCCATTTTGCCCATCATCTTGTCATTCTATGCCATAGTTTCTCTATTAATATTTATGTTTACAAACTCTCAATACCAGGTTATGCATGCACATTTGCCACCCCAGCTCTGCTAAGTGATACAGAGGTAGATTTCACTGGCCTTTGTAATGAGAAGTCATCCTTTCAGCTGATTCCCAGATGCTGCTGGTACATCAGGAGTTCAATGCTGTGCCCTTGTTTTCATTGTATGTTAGCTTTTTTTTCTCTTTTTTTGGAGGAAGCTTAAGATCTGTAGTGTTTGATGATCTTGATAAGGTACTATTTACTCAGCCCTTCTCACTCCCCAACAATCTCCAGCCTAGAATATAACTAAAAAGAAGGTAGAGCTTCTTGGTTCTCCAGACATAGTTCTTGTCCTTTGCTGTGAGGGCCTTGCCCATGCTTGGAAAGTAACTCCTCCTCTCCTGAAGAACTTCATAGAGACACTTCCCTCCTTGTACACGGGGAGTGTATGTGCTTATTAGTGGGAGCTGCAGTTCCTGAGCTGCCACATGAGAATAGAGTAGCATCAAGTTAGGCAAGTGTTTTGTGATGAGTATCAGCAAGAGGAATGAAAGAGAAATTGTGAGGACGGATGTCTGAGCTAGCTGTGTTCATTTCTCCTGGCTTTGAAGGTATAAAACCCTTCGAATTATGGAACAAAGTCCCTAAAACTTCCCAAGGCTTTTATAGAAGTGGTCAGAAAAGAATTGCCTTCTAACTGACCTCATGAAATATTGTGGAGTCTGCAGAGCCGTTATATATGCCTCTTAGAGTGAGGGCCCTGGCCCTTTGTTTCAAATACAAAGTACACATTATTGTCCTATTTCTAGTACAAAAAAAAAAAAAAAGGTTCTCAGTTCTTCTAATATGTAATATCCATTAACTAAAAAGATACGTTCATTATTCTCAATGCTGTGCCCCTTTCCTCCCCTGCTACTTGGTCTGGGACTCATGCTAAGGATAAACTTGGCAAAATACTTTCATTAGTGTGACTAAGAGAAGCTTACAACATGTTTCATTTAAAAGGGAGCAAGATTGATACCCTTTATTAGCGAGCTGGAGCAATCTCTGCCTTTTCTTCTAAAACAGCTCCATATCTGTTTGGCTCTGGAGTGCACAATCTTGATGAATTGTGAGTTAACTTAATGGAGAGGAAAATGTGTGTAGTGCTGTGTGAGGGCAAAAGGGAGAAATACAGAATAAGAATCGATGGAAGAGAGGAGAGACTTGATGGAAAATGAAATGGCCTCTTCCCAAAAAAGTTGATGAAGAGAAAATAAACAGACTGGCAAGCAGGCTCAGAGAGGGAATAAGAGAAATAAGACAGTCATTAAGGTGAGAAATGGATCACAGGCATAATGTATAGATTTTGATTTGGAAGAGCAGAAAGTGTGGGAATACTTGGATCACAGGCTTTGGTTCTGGCCCAACTTTGCTCAAATTAAATAAGAGAAGGTCAAAACAGCAAGAAAGGTGAAAAAAATTTTCCTCTTCCCCTTAAGCATAGGATCTGAAATGAATACCACTAGAAATTTAAACTCTATTGGCAAAATGTCAGAGTACTTTAGTGTATTTTCCATGGTTTCTGTTTCCAAAGCAATTGCTTATGAATGGCTGCTTTTTTTTTTTTTTTTTTTAATACTATAGTTTTCTGCTACTTGGGTATGTTTAGACTTATCCTCTGTTACTTAACTGGCTAAATCAGTGTTACTACTCCTGCTGGGACTTTAGTGACAGTCCAGACTCTCCTGGTATCTTATTAACCAATCTGATTTCACAAAATCTGCTGCTGCTAATACATAAGCCAGAAAAGACCTTGCTTGGCTTTTAGAGCTAGGTGATCTTCATGAGTGGCCACTGGGATTGAGGTGGGGAACATGTGAAAATTGAATTGATTTGAGGAGGAAATCTCTGGGAGATGGAGCAAGAAAGCAGGACTCCAAATACCAATGTGTTTTCACGGTGTTCCAGGGGAATTTTCTCCAAACGATAATGTGTAGAATATAAAGATCCATCCCAAATTTTAGATGCAATAAATCAACCTCAATTTCCTTTTACTGACTGATATACAAGACTGTTGCATCAGTACAATAGAGTATGTATTTCATAAAACCTGAATATTTGGTTTTTGGAGATGATGAGCGAGGACTCTGGAGGATAAAGATGTGTGTTACTGTGTACACGGCAGCTGTACCAGGGAACAAGTTATAGAAATCCTAAACACAAATCGATGCCAATGTTTAGAAGCCCTTTCATCAGAGTACCAGCATTTAGTAACTCTGTGGTGTGTGCATATATTCCTGTATATATTGCATCAACATTTAACAAGCTTTCTAAGAAATTTGGTAAGAAAGAAATAGGGCTTGAAATAACTACCAAGGTGGAGAGAGAAAAGAGAGAAAAAGGAAAAAAAGACAATCCTCTACCTTTCCTCTGCCTACCTCCAAAGCAGATGAAAAGAGACTAAATTTTTAAAGATAGTCTTGGATAAAAGACTAAAATATTTATATCACCTTTTTAACCTGAATTTTATAGCAATGAAGTTTCACATGCATCTTCTATTACCTTTATCAAGTTTATGAGTAGCTCTCATTTATGACTCCCTTAAATATGTATAAGACAGTTTTACTTATCTTGTTTACATGGGTTTTCTCTTTGGGCATTTGTCTCCATCACTGCATAGCATGTTTATGGTAATTTACTATAATACATGTATATCAGAGGCAGTTTAAATGACACTTAGCCTTGAATATATTTGAGTTTTTTTTTTCCTTTTAGCCAGTAGGAAGTCAAAAGATATATGAAAAGCTATTAATTTTCAAATGATAGTAACATAAACAATATTAAAATTTGTATTTGCTTTTGGAACAGTGTGAGCAAGAAATACATAACAAATGGGGCATCACACAGTCAGTTATTAAAGAAGTAAATAAAAAGTAAATTCAATCTTTTCTTTTCACATGTCAAGGGTAATTTGGACAGTAGCCTGACGACTAGAGAGAACAAAATGTGTCTGATTATTTAATCAGTGAAAGGATAACTTTGACTCCTCAATAAGTATTTGTTTTCAGTGGGCTTTCTTTCTGGGCCTGTGTAAGTAGGTTGCCTTGTGCTATCTAGAAGTGTCCATGTGTGTGCATGACAGGTCCTTGCTTTGCTGCCACTGTGTCCCAGTACAAATTTCCTCTGTGCTAGGGGCCAGTGCTGTGCATAGTATATGCTGTGTCTGTGCAGCAAGGAAGTGTTTTGATGCTGAGGTATTTCAGTGAGTAGAAGTGGAAGAAAAAAATAAATAAAGCTGGGACCCTGTGGTTTAGATACCCAAAATTGTTTTCCCTGCCTGTGCTGTCTATTGATGTCAGAGCTGGAATTGAGCGCAGATGCTGCATGGCCTGGGATGTGCTTTACTGAGTGTTCTGTGTTAATTTCAGCTATGTGGAATAGTATGCTTTCACCTGAATATCAGTGTTTTGAGGTGAATAAGTCACTGTTTTTGTCTAGGATCCTATTCATTCCTACTCCTAAGTTTGGGAGTACCATTTACATATCTTTACAAACACAAAACAATGTCTGGGTGCAATGGAAAATGGATTCACTGATGCATTGCAAAAATCTCTAGATGCTTATCTGCTCTTTTTGGTGCTGGAGCGCCTTTAAAAACCTGCTTACTCTTATTAATCATTTAAAAATTATTGCTATTAGAGAGATGCTACGTAAAGCAGGAAGCTTGTTCAGAAATCAAATTCTGAATATCGGAAAGCCCAACTGTTTGTCCTATGAGAGGTAGGAACCTTTCAGTACTGCAGAAATTTGACAGAAATCTGAACTGCTTCCCCTCCTCCTCAGTCCAGGTACCTGTGCATGCTGGGGTGCTGACAGAGAAAAGATTCCCCTTAGACATCACTTCTCTGGAGTGTGTGTGTTTAGAGAAAAAGCGAATTCATTTTTACTTCTAGAGTGGGTGGGTGTAGCTTTCATAGCACACGTACACAAACGTGTAATTGTGAAGCATTGAAATTTGCTATATTGCAAATGCAAAAAGAGCCATCACGTTGCTTCAGAAGCGGAAGCAAGGAATTAAATTCTTTTTATGAATAAACCCAAATTGAATGATTGGGCATATGCATTTGTATTTGCTTCCTCTTTGTTCTTTGTTCTTCCTTTAGCAATTCATTTACATGCAGACTGCTAGTGATCAGAATGCAGAGCTCCTATACAGCAGAGCTGCGTGCTGGCATTGATCTAGTTGTCTGTGCCAGCTCAGCGGTGCAAGATTTACTTTAATTTCCTTTTCCCTTTGTTTTTTTTGACTCTGTGCTTTAAATAAAGACTTTTATTACCTCTAGAAATCTTGAGTAGTCATAGCTATTTTATATCTAAATAACCATGGCCCATTTCTATGTGATGGATAATTGCAGACCTCCCAGTTTGGTGGGTCCCATTCTTAGATATGTCTGAGTTTCTCTGAACTGTTAGGTTTGGGAGAGGAGAGTGAATGTTTTGAGGCTTGCAGAGAGTGTAGCTGCAGGCTGTGTGCTTCTGGGGAAAGCCTTCTGGGGAAACCGGCTCATGCGGTTTTGATGGAAGGTCTCAAAACTGAGTAAGGAAGGACCAGGAGTATTTCCTTTTCACTTAAATATCTGAGTTGATCAAAATTAGAAAGTACATGGAAAGGCCCTAGGGAATGATGAAGCATACATGGCGTGGACATCCTTTTTTGTCTTGCTGATGACATAGGGCAAGCAAATACAGTAAAAAATGTTTTTAAGTGTCTCCTTTACGCTGAGAGAAATAGAGTAGAGGTTGTTTTTTACTTGGTCATTTTTCTTGGCAAGAACCATACAGATTCCTTTGTAAAGGAGAAAGATTTCATAAATGCTGCTATAGTTGGAATGTATTTGGTATGCGCTTTTCTCTTCGAATTGTAATTGCATAACTGTGCAGTGGTGCAATGTGTATTTACGTGGAATGGTACAGGGTCAGGGGTTTCAGCCACTTTGCCTGCTTTTGGCATGGCTTTCATTAGTGAATTTCTTAGGAAGATGTCCTATTTAGAAATTGGAAGAGCACATTAGATTCTCTTCTTTAACTTTTCACATAAAGCACGCGCATTTTATAAAAGAGCAGTGTACGATGGCTGCACTAATTTTCCAAATACATTTTTTACTGATTATTTTCAAGGCTGCATTTAATGAAATCTCATATAGGAAAATGTGGAGAATGTTCTTGGGTCATGTTTTGCACTTTTTTTTTCCCCCCAGAGTTATTTGTAAACCTTGCTTATCTCTATGCTCCTGCTCTTCCATCAGTTTCCCCTGTCCTTCACACTGAGATGCTAACAAGCCATTTTAATATTCTTGCATAGAGCCATTCTTGTTGCTCCACAGGTGTGCAGCGGCTCAGTAAACAAGGCCGTGCAGAGCTCCTCCTTCAGCATTCTGATTTTAGAAGGTGGTTCTGCTGAAGGCTGGTGGCTTTGTGTTGTTCTTGGAGCTTTTGACCTCCTCCTTTGCATCTGGGATTCTCAATCTGTCAGCTGTTCGGAGGTAAAGCAAATTCCTCTTCCAAGCT
Source organism: Perdix hodgsoniae (assembly GCA_035772895.1). Taxonomy (NCBI): domain Eukaryota; kingdom Metazoa; phylum Chordata; class Aves; order Galliformes; family Phasianidae; genus Perdix; species Perdix hodgsoniae. Next base: position 19,668,111 of record JAPSGF010000009.1, on the reverse strand, counting down.
GGCAAATGCATAGATCAACATCTCCTCACACAGCAATACCCTCCTCTCAGTGTGTAGACCAGACTTCCAGTATGTTGGAGCTTTACAGCTGGTGTTTAGCTGTGATGGCTGGTTAGGCAGCAGTTCCCCTTGCTGCAGGACCTAATGATGATGTAATGGACCATGACTGGAGTTGTGCGTCTTGGTGTTGTGATGCAGGTGAGCACAGCAAGGAAGATTATCTGCTAGGCAGAGTCTGCAGCAAAGGAGGACGAATGGTGCTTTTAATGAAGAAACTGAGCAGAATTACAAGCAGCAGATTAATTACTTTCCCAAAAGGAAAATGTGCTTAGTTTCAAACTGGTTGTTCTAGTGAGCCTTGTATTGTATAACACTCACCTGAGACAGAGGCTGACAGGCTGTCCCAACCTTTAATTGACTAATTAATAGTTATTAATTAGTATTCCCTGCAGTTGTAATCTCAACCATGAGTTAATTGATTCTGATGGGGAATTAAATGTCCCATGTCAGAGATGAGTGCCCATAACAGCATCTGAGGCAGTTATTTAGTGTAACAGACTGAAACAAACCTGTTTTGTGTGTGTGTGTACGCTGACATCAAATTGCGTAAACTTTTGGTTTTGTTTATTTAAACCTATTGCTCTGTGCCTGCTGGATAACATGGTTTGTAAACACTTAATGGAGACATTTAACTCTTATGTAACAGAGAGGGAGAAAGGGAAATGCAATTTTCAACCCCTTTGCTCTGATATGGGATCTGTTTCTTTCCAAAAAGCATTGCAAAAACATCTGCCTTCCTAGCTCACTTCTGCCATGAGTTAAAAATCCTCTGTCAGTGAGAGCAAACTATTGGATTTGGTATTCAAGATCTCCAGCACTGACAGGCAGCACTATTTCATAGGAACATAAATACCTTTGTGTATATTTTTATTTTATAGATTATTAGGTTAAGAGATTTTGGAAAGTAACTTCTAATGGGCAACGTGACTTGATAGGCAGGTATGGCTGACAGAACAAACATTAATTTTCTTGTTCATTTTACACTGTTTTCTGCTGTTGAGCCCTCTGTGAGGCAGCAGCAGCAGGATGGCACTGCCTTTGGTTTGCTGTTGCTGTGCTGTCTGAGTCGACTTGTGGTGCTAGAACATCTGAACTCAAAGCCTTTCTGAAGGCTTTTCAGCCAAGTTATCTATTAGCTGCTTGTTAAATTCAAACTGTAAGCTTTGATTTATATAAATAAGTGAAGCTGATATTTATATTTCTGTCAGCTTCATGGTGTTGAAACATCTCCTGGCGTATCCATATCTTATGGTTTAAAGTAGAAACATGGCAAATATATACATACATGTTAATAGGAAATATGCAAACTCTGGAGCAGCGTGGATCAGTGTCATATTCTAGGCGGTGTTTTAACTATGCAGGATAAATCCTGACCCAGCCAGTGTTGATAGGTGTTCGCCAAGCAGCAGAACCAAAATACCACTGGGAGCATGCAAGGAATATCTGATAACCTGGTGTTCCAAAGGGGTACGTGCAAGGATGTGGAGCTCCGTGGCTGCTGCTGTTATACAACAACGGTGTGGATTCCCGGACTTCTCATGATGACTGTGAATGGTAAGCCCAGAACTGAAATTGTGTAGCCCATCACAAAGCGCACCAACAAAACCTTTCTGTCACCCAGACATGGAGCATTTTATATTGCTTAATTTCCTTGGTTATTGATTAGAATTCTTGATGGAGGACAGTTTGATCTTCTCTAACGTGATGATTGAGAGATGAATGGGAAAGTGAGAGAAACTGATGAATGGTTCTGAATTTAACACTTCAGGCTAAACCACAGAACTCCTAATTTCCATTTAAAAGGAAGAGAATTGCCCTGCAGGTGACAAACGGGATGCTAAATTATTTTGAAAAATTCAAGTGTCAGGCAAAGATGGGGAAGATTTATATGTTAATGGGATCCTCAGCACCTTAGAGTGGTGATGGCAGAAAAATAGATGCACCTATCTGCACCTTCAGATGTTATCACATAAGTCCAAACAGTCTCATGCTTTTCTAGGACAAAAATATAAATGAATAAACATGTGATTGGGCAGAGTGCCTGCAAATGAACTTCACATTACTTTCAAAGCCTTTCTCTAGGATGCGCTGTCCCACCTGGCCTGACAATGCAGTGGTTTGGGATATAACCTCTGCCTGCTGTAATGTGGGTATGGGCTTGGGTGCTCACAGCTAAGGCTGGAGCACCGGGGAGGGTGCTGGCTTTTGTGAGCTTGAAAAGAAGTGACAGAGACCAGGAGCATTTCTGATGGGACATGACATGCAGCTGAGCCCAGCTCAGTGCAGCTCTGAGCAAATACTTGCAGAAATCGCTGTAAGTGAGCTCCAGGAGAATACTGATCTGGTTGGACTTTACTTTAGGCCTTAAACTATATATATATGGTTTATATATAAGTGTGTGTGTGTACGTGTGTTTGTGTGTATTTCTCTTTACAACTTACGTATGTATAATTAAACAGAATACAACCATTTCTGTTTATTTCATATAGTTTCTTTCTAATTTTTTTCCCCTCAACTTGAAAATCTTTGGAATGAACCAGATTTTACAATGGAGTAGTACAACCTGCCTGTATCTTTTCTCGAGATGTACCTTGTCCTGAAGCATTCCACCAGGGAAAACTACAAAATAGTTGCATTTTATAAGTTTATTGAATTTCTGACTCCAATTTACTTTAATAAACTTTGAATTAAACTGAGGCTGGTGACAGAAGCTAAAAGCAATAAAGTGCTCTGCTGTCATCTTTGTACTGAGGAATATTTTACATGAAGGATCCAATAGCCATGGCAATAGTGTTTTTTTTTTTTTTTTCCTTTGTGTTAATATGCAAGGGCCTAATAAGCTTGCTAAACATTTCTGCAGAATTATCTGCTATAGCTAATTCGGCCTAGGCAAGGCATTTGGGCCTGTGGAGAAGCTCTTAGACGATGTCAAGCATTTTATAAATCAGATAATTTTCCTTGGTCAGTGAAAGCCATGGAGATGCAGTCTCTGGGCAGACTGCACTCTTCAATTGAGATGTTAAAGTTTGTTTCTTTTCAGAAGCTGTATGAGTCAGCTCCAGGCAAATCTGAACATTACAGCGGAACTAAAACAAACATGAAGTGGAACCAATCCTAAATATATTTGCATCTAGATTTTGGCAGACATTGTTATGGCTTTCTGTATTTTATGTGCCTTTTTCATTTCCCTGTGAAATATTTTTTGGTAAACTGATAAGGTTTTTAAACCACTTTAAGTTGTTGACTCTTCCACTTATGCTAATGATATCTCTTGCTTCACTACTTTAATTTTAAAGAGAGGATGACTTAAAGCTTTGCTTTTGCATTAGCCCTGGCATCTGCTAGCAAGAATTTGTGCTCTTGAGATTGTGAAACAATTAACAAAAAAAAGAAGAAGGAAACAAAGATTTTTTTTTTTCTTAAAATGTGAGGATGGGCAAATATGGAGGTTTTTGAGGTGACCAAATAGTTCTGAGATTGAAGCCTCATATTTAACTTCACTGTAAGCAGGATAGAAGTGTAGCTAAAAACAAAAACCCTTGTGCAACCTTATACTATGAAAGAGAATATAGGAGTGGATAGAATTTATATATATGGGATTGTAAATATTCAATCAATGTGAGTTAAGCTTAAGCTCCTCCTTGCTCAGATACCCCAACAATGGGGGCAGCAAACTCAGCTCATGGAAGGTATTAGTTTGAAGTGACAGTAAACTGAGACTAACCTTAGTGCTGGCCCAGAGCTCGTAGGTACAATTCTGTTCTGTTCTTAATAATGAGTTTAAATGTATTGAAATACTTCAAATTAACAAAGTGGTTATCGGTCCAGTTTATTAGACTGACTTTGGCAGTGAAAGCACTGCACATAATGTACATTATTGTTAACCTTTCTTTTTTGTCACACCCTTTTCTTTTAAACTCTGGTATCCAGAAGATGGCATTGAGCTAATGCAAAGAGAACAGTTATGTCTCCCTGTCTCTATCCTTCAAAATAAACAGGCATCAACCTTTCTGGCTTAAACGAGCTCTTGGTAGATATGAGAATGTTTTTCAATGATTATGAAGATTGCGTAAAGAACACTTTGGTTTGGTCATCTGAGTAGGTGCATAAAATTCCAAATCCACTTCTCTTGTGATGGTGAAGTGGTCTCACACTTGGTGGTGTGTTTTCCTTACAGCTTTTCAAGGGCTAAGTTAATTAAGAGAGCCAAGTGTTCAGGTACTCTGTGAGGGATTCTATTTATTCTTCCTTCACCTTTTAGAAGTATGTTTACTCAGAGTTACAGAATTGGAAATAATGGATATACTATTAAAATTTGTTTTTTTTTTTTAGGACAAAAAAGCCTTCTCAATCTATATATAATTGTTGAATAATTTCTCATCAGTTATTCATTCTGTGTTCCAAGACAGAAGAAATTCAGTTTCTTAGTTAAGGTTTTAAATCGGCTCATCAGTCTCGCAAGCATTAGATGCACAGCATATGTATTTGATGAGTAGCCTTGTTTGGCAATTGGCACTGCTTGTATGAGTAAAGTTACTTGTGCTTGCCTACTTGCAGGCTAAGAAAAACATAGAAGTGTGGTATATTTATAACAAGGCCATTGTGGAGATTCCTGGTTAATGTGCAAAGAAGTTATTTCTCTAAATAATAGAGCAGACAGGAGCAAGGGTGTTTACTAACTACAGATAATCAATGAACAAAGTTTTAAGCAAATATTTTGATATAATCCTGCCAATAGAAATAGCTGAGCTGTTAACTGGTGATGTTTAAATGAAAGAATTTAAATGAAAGAATATGAGTTGCAGCCCCAAAGTTTTGTTTAGTTACAACAAGCATAAGGACTAAGATATGCCTGCCTAAATACCTTAGAGTTTGCTGTCATAGAAGCTCCACAAAATAGAGCTTTTACTGCACTGTTCTCAAGATTTCTTTTATGATTAGAACTGTCAGTGGAGACCCCATATTGTTCATCACTGAATACCTGCTAGGGGATGGTAGACAAACATGTACCATAAGAATAATAATAAAACCTCAGAGATGCTTGATCTAGCTAATGTGTAAAGGAACATAAAATACTTTTGCTATGACTCTCTCTAATTATAACACAGGCGATACAGTTTTTTGCCATTAACAAGGGCATTCCTGAATAAAACTATTGCAAACATGTATAGTATGATCTTTATCATAAGGCTTTTTTATACCAGTTCTATAATATCACCAGCCAAGGCTAAATGTAGGTGACTAGTTTGCAATATAGATTCCTTTATGCTGCTAGAAAAGTACAGAAAAGCTGATATAAATGATAATACAAATCTAATGTATTTTGTTCTCTTATATCAAGGAAGCTTTCTGTGCAATAGAAAAGTTCTTTATGGACATGAAAGCTTTAATAATAAAAATCACTCTATTTTGGTGCAAATTTATTACTTTTTGACATGTTAATTATATCCTGCCCCATAAAGTGATGATTGGTAGTGTCAAGATTCCTAATCTGTATCCATAAAATACATTTTCATGTTTTTTTCCCCTCACTTTCATTTTTGTGTAATATTCATTCCTGTAGTCAGACATCAGATTGCAGAGAGGGGCATCCCATCCAGCCTTCCCTCTGCAGGAGGTGACAATACAGTGGAAAGCTTAAGAAATGACTCAGTCTCCAAAAGATTTAAGGGGAGCAGACTGAAACAGTGCCCCGTCCTTGTTTTGGTGGAGGATAAGATGTACTGTACCAAGTCATAAGGAATTTTGTTTAAGTGTTAGTGTTATTAGGTGCTAGTTCAACCGTGTCTGGTGCTCTGCTTTATGCCCCAGTGAAAAGTCCTTTACATCCATGAGAATGCTTTTCAGAACAAGGGCAGAACAATAAAAATGAGCCTATTAGTTTCTAAGAGGCCTTATTCCCACGCAATTAAAGATTTTTAAAGAATTTGGCTTGTTCCTCTGAGAAACTGTTCTACTGAAGTTTTGCAGATCAAATGTACCGGTCTACAGCTGTACGAATTCTCTTTCACAGAGCATGAATGCTGCAATTTGCTAATGTACGTTTTGCTTTTCATAATATTCACAAAACCAGTTTACGGTTCAGAACATTCACAAAGCTGCCATTTTTAAACTTCTGAATACATAGCATGATTTTTCCCACTTTTAGTGCAGTTTTTTTCTTAAGGTGTCTTTTTACACAAACAGAACACTCAAATCTAGCAAAAGTTTGAAGGAATGATCCAAAAGCCTGAGCTCCCCGTACAGAATGTCATTCTTTTCTTTTCTTACTTAAATTCAGTATTTCTGGACATCTTCAAGGATTCTTTTGCTTGACTTTATATCCTCTTTGTTAGTGCATGTTCTAATAAGCTTAGTAGGGTGAGCGAGGGATGCTGCTGTTAATATCCTGGTCATGAGAAAGCACTTCTGATGTCTTCCCTAATTACTTGACCACTGGATAAAATGAATGTGATGGTCTTTGCATGGACCAAGAGTTAAATTCTGCTTTTCTTTCTTTCATTGATTATGATTTACCAACAGGAATTTCAAGTGTACATAACCCTGTACCATGCTGTGCAAATAGTGCAATGGAGGGAGAATTCTCTTGTGAAAACCTTGGTTAAATATTCTCTTTAAACAGGAGAGGATGAGCAGTGCCACTCTACTAATGCCTAGGGAAAAATGGTGGAGAGTTTTGCCCTTACTGTTGCTAACAGCAATAAATAACTGTTGCACAATCTCACAGTTCACTTCAGTAGGTGCTTTGAAGCAGATGATTAAGAGGAATGTGAGTGAGTCAGAGGAGAGAGTTCCAAAGCAAAGTGCTGCAATACCAGCTGCTTGGATGCCCCATTGCAGGAATTAGTGTATTGTTTTAATGATGCCAGAGCTTGGATGCATTTCTTTGAAACGCACGCTTGAACTGTTGTTTACTAAAGTGTTGCCAAGGCGTTATGCATTGGGGATATTGTTATGGAGGGGAAAAACACATTGCCACAGATGCAGCGTGGTTTTTTATTTTATTTTATTTTGTCTGTCTGTATTGACTCAGCACCATGGCAGCTGTTCTCTTTTCAAATAGCTTTGTTTTCCTGAGGCACAGTCTATACTTATTTTTGGAAGTTGTAGAGGAAGGGGAACAAGTGAAGGACTCGAGATGAATTTCTGAACACAACCATTCTCACACTGTTCAGGAGTAAATTTTACACCCATGTACATTTTGCAGATGGCCTGGAAAGAAACAGAAACTTTACGACTTAAGCTTTAAGACTTAACAGTATTCTGAAAGGATGGAGTTGCATGTACCTTTAACTGTATGTGTGGCTCAGACCTTGAGGTAGAGTGTGCAAAGGGGAATTGTGCCCATTTTACAGGTGGGGAATAGAGGGAGGGCATTTGAGTGCTTTGCCCAGCATTTCAGAAAGTCTGTGACTAAGCTAAGGATAAACTCAGCCTTGCCATTAACAAGAAACTGCCAAGGAGTGCTTTTAGGCTGAGGTCTGCATTATTCCTTTTCTAAGCCTGAGGCCATCTGAGTAAGGTTTGTTAGGCCTGCCGTAGTTATTTGCAATCTCACTCGGCTGTCTGCTCCTGTCTTCAAAAAATGTACTACTTTTCTCACTGAGGCAAAATAACACAGACCTTGTTGCAAACTCATAGGGAAAGCTCTTAATGCTAGAAAAAGAGCTCCTTGTCTGCATAGTGCATGCTCCAGAAAGAACATTTAGTATCTGATTAAGGATTACTTTCTTACAATAGATTATTTTTTCCCCTATTTGTCATTTATTTTGCTGTTCAGGGCCGTTCCTCACATACCATTTCTCTTTCTTTGAAAGTTGGGAGGAATGCTATGTAGCCTCTCTTTAGGTGATTTGTATTCAGTAGATCCTCCCTCTGTGTCCTGTTATATGCAGCCTGAGACACTTGTCACAAGTCACCCAACAGATTAAGAGAGAAAACTTTGAGTTACTCAGAATTTCCTAACCATATGCTTGGCCTTAAAGGATGTGTTAAGTATCAGATGATTCAAATTGGAAAGCTCAGCAGCTTTATAATCTCCTGGCCTCTACAGTCACTCCAGCTACTGATGCCAGAAGCAGAAGCTCTAAGACAGGCTCGCTGTTGTGAGCATTCTGTACACCTTACCACTGCTGCTTTAGGAGCAAAGATCCAAAAAGAAAAGGTCTCATTCATTTCTTTCCTGTCATGGAGTAAGTACCTGAAAATAATTATACCCCTTTACTGGAAACATTTGGCATCAGTGCTGTGGCTCCACCATTAATATTTTCTACAGTTTCTTTCCAGACTGCCAGTTCTTTTCTATTACTGTCTTGTTAGTGTGATGAAATGATGACAGACTTCTATCCTTGCTGTGGATGCAGCCAAATGGCATAAGAACGTTTGTCCACAAAAGTAACTGAATAAAAGACTGAAATGGCCAATTAATAATAACATCTGCCTTGTGTTATCTGTAGAGACTGGCCATGCATACCCCACAGTCTCTCAAGATTTTGTACGCTGCATCTGAGGAGATATGATTCTGTTTTAACTAAATCCAAGTACAGTTCTCCAAAATATGACTTATTCTTTAAGGCCTCCCACTTTATCTCTTTCCAAAATTTCAGGCAGTTCTGCTGTTTGGATACCAAGTCTTTGGCAAAACTGTCTGTGTTTAATGGGCCTCAGAACAGAAGACAATCTATATAATTGAAGGCTGAGCTTAAGCCATATTTGCTTATTGCCATCACAGAAACATGCAGCAAATACCCTGGAACTTTGAAAGGGCCTGTCTTGGACAATACAGGTCTGGATCTTACCTTCTGCAGCAGCTGGTCTTTTATCTGTATAGTGTTCTTACCCATAGATTCTAAGTTATTCTTGACTTTGTTGCCTACTTTGCCTTGGACTTCATTCTCTTTGAACTAAGCACAAATGACTGAACATCTCTTAGAATGGCTCCATGTCTCTGCATTAACTAACTCAAACAAACGTGATGCTATTTAATAACTGTCAGGAAACAAAGTCATTTTTCCACCTGAAATGACTACTTGTGTATCTTCTGCCCTTCTGTGGCTTACTCGCTTTCCTGATCAAAAGCTTGTTGAACTAGAATGTGAAAGCACCTGTGGTGTCCCTTTTTGCTGCTATCATTTCAGTGTTGTCTGTCTCTTTATTCTTGCTCTAACACAGGTATTTATATCAAAAAAAAAAAAAAAGACAAACCCAGAAACCTACAAAAGATGTATAACTTGCTTTATACTTCTCAGCTTTTGTCTATCCTCTATTGTTTTTCTTTATCTTCCCTCATGTTCTAGATTTGTCCAATTTAAACTGCATGCCCTTAGGGCAGGACAAGTCTTGGTGTGCATTAATTAATGTTTGAACCTTTCTATTCACTGCAGCATGTCAAGCACATTCTCTACTGGCTGGCTGAGACCTGATGAGCAGTAGGAAGGTTATAAAGCACTGTTTGAAATGGGTCTCTCTGTAGTCATTAAAGTGCATTGTCTGTCTATCTGCCTATCTCCTTTCTTACTGTTTTTTTCTTCAGTTCTCCTTGACCCAAAATTACACTCTCATTTTCCATCAATTTACTCTCCTCTTTACCTGGCTAACTTTCTAATTTAATTCTGCAACAAAATATTCAATAGAACAGAGGCACGATTACATTTCCCTTTTGAATCAGTTCTGGTATTCTAAGGACCACATTTCCATCTTTATGTGTTTGTGGATGAAGGAAAGAAAGATGGAATTTTGTGCTAGCTTCTCTTATTCACATTAGTTTTCTATAGTGACCTCTTAAATCCTGCAGATTCTCTCTTAAAGGATTTATTTGGAAAAAAGTGTGTTGGGACTGCTAGACATGTTATGTTCCTCTTGTTGGCACTACAGAAATGGACCTGGGGTGATACTTTCCTGCATCTGTTTGCTGGTTTGCTGGAGCTTTCTTCCTCTCTGGCATTTATTTTAACTTCTTCCTCTGGGTGTCTTTTTTTTTTTTTTTTTTTTGTTTATTTTGTTATTCTGTTTGTTTTCTAGTCATTCCAAACTCAGCTGCATTACTATAGTTTCCTTTTTTACTTTCCTACTTTCCTGTATAAATGTACTTTCTTAAGAGTGTGTTTAAAATGTTGAAAACTGCTGTGGTGAAAAATATTTTTCTATCTTGAAGGCATCTTTGAAAGACTACCTGAAAGAAAGTATCCAGTAAAACTGTAATGATAATTGCATTATGCAAAGTAACTGTGTGTTTTGATTTGTGAAGAACAAAGAATCATGTAGGAGATGCCCAGTATAAATAAAACCTCAGGACTTTATGTGGGAAGTTCTCTCATATCTGCATGCTAAATAGGCTTCACTTTATCCATATCTGCAAACACCCTCATGTAACTGCTTCTCTAACGTACTGCAGTGAGTCCTCTATTTAAGAAACATTCTAAAAGCAGAATTGCCCCCTGGCCTTATGGGTGCCTATTTTTCCCCAGGTTGGCATTAACTAAGCTGCTTGTGAGGTAATGCCATTCTACTGCTACCAAGCTTTTTGCTGTTCCTGTTTGAGCTAAAGCCCAGTGCTCTTACACCAGGTTTCTGAAATGCAACAGGAAAATATGTGTCTTTTGAATAGAATGCAATTTCCATTCCCTACATCTAAAAGGATAAGAGGAAAGAGCTAAGTTAAAGGACAGTATTGTGACTGCTTTGAGCAGGTATGAATGAATACAGAGCAAGGGTAAGAGGGTTATTATATTTGCTAAGATGTGGTCACCAGATGCATCTGGCTTTGCTTGAGCACAGAGCTGTGAGAGAATAGATGCTTGGTGAATGATCCACACAAGGCATGGGGGGAGCAGATCTGTTTAAGGCTCCTCAGTCTGAAATCTCAGTTTGGTTCCTGGAGCACTTCAGCCTCATTCCTCTCCTCCCCAAATTCCTTGGTTCCTCAGCATCATGTGCATTCTGCCTGAGTGCCCAGCTTGTCATGGAAGCTCCTGGTCAGCAGCTTCAAGGATCAGAAATACAGTGCTGAGTGAGAGCTGGGTCACTTCTGAGAAAAGGGTGAGGATGAGGATGCTCATTGAGCTCCTCACCAGGTGTGCAGAATCCTTTGGGAATCTTCAACATAAAATGCACGGATGCTGAGAGCTGTTGTCTTTTATGTTCACAACACTGTTGATGTCTGGTAGTTGCATTTCCTTACTCCTCTGCTCTACGTTTTCTTGCAGACATTGATGAACTGCTAAATGTCAGAGAATGGGTTTATTTCTGTTAATTTCTACCAAATTCCCTCTTCTGTCATCATCTGAGAATGAAACCTAGCCGTTACTTTTTATGAGAATAACGATAAATTGAGTCTTTTAAAATTCGAGCCAGTAGATGTCAGCAGTTCCTTTTCAAACAGCTCTGGGAATGCAGCAGTAAACGAGCTGACTTGTTCGCATCCAAACTTATATCATATAAAATATTTGCCCCCCAAACCAGGAGCTGCATAAAATATAGCCAGCAAATGAGCACAAACAGCCTTCTCCTAGCTGCTTGTGAAAGTGGCATTAAGAAATGCAGAGAAATTCTTGGCAGCTATAAAATATTAAATATACTCTGTTTTAAAGATTATATATAAAGATAATCTTTGAGGCCATTGCATGACACACTTCTATGAATGCTAAAACTCTGGCATATATTTTTTTTAAATGTGAGGGCTGTGTTCCTACATGGTTATTTTTTAGTACCAGAAGTGCAGCAGTTCTGCCACGTGTTACAGCTGATGGATGAGATGGCAGGGGTTGGCCTGCAGTTGGATACATATTTTGTTCATACCTAATTTAGAAAAATATGAGTTGTTGTCTTTTAATGACAACATTTTAAAATTTGATATTTCTCTATATATATTTTTTTTAGGAGTGTGAATATTTTATTAAATGGTTCTTTTCTGTTCCTCTGTAAATCAAGATCAGTTTCTCCAAAATTGGTAGCCACTGTAAAAGCAGCACAGGGGGATAAAAATAAAGCAGATAATGCCCCTGTTGCTAGCTTTTGGCCTGCGTTGTTAGCTGTGCTGAAATTAACTTCCTTATCCTGGTCCACTCCTTTGACCTTGAGCCAGTATCAAAAGGGTTTGCAAAGCTTTCTGAAGTGGTTTCATTTCTTTTGAGTCAGCAGGGGGAGCTCACACCCATTTGGTTCAATTAGTCAAATATTGGTTATTAAAGATGCTCTAAACCAGGCCATTTTATTTACACACGCACACACAGCCACCCACACACCTCCTTGTATCTATGTATATGGAATTTGCAGAGCTTATAATCTACACCTTAGCAGACTGTTTAAAAAGTCTCATTACCATATTTACCATATCCTCATCATAAATACCAGTTCTTATTAAAAAGAAGGGTCAGATGAATGAATGTTTAAAAACAGCACTATAAAACGATTCTCTTTTATTATCTCAAGGTGGGTGGAGGGCAAGAAGGCTTCCCTACAGCTCTCCAGGAGCTGATGCTCAGCTGAAGAAATGCTGTGAGCTGTGAGCGAGCCTGGATCTCTAAGGCAGCTGGATGCTTTGGCAGCAGTCATTAAGAAAGGAGTTAAAACTAGGCTGTTGTCAGTTCTTTAACACGAGAAGAGTAAAAGCAACATTTTTTTCCCTTAAATTTATTGGGAAAAGACACAGTCTGATCCATCTGACTGCCTTTGTGCAGAGCTGCTTCATTTTTATGCTGTGTGAATAAAAAGTAGACTTTTACTGTATATTCACAATATTTTCGAGAATATCATTTGGATGTTAGTGCAAATCAGAGAGTCTGTGGAAGTTCTTTCCTACTGCAGCGTTGTGCTAAATGCTGTCACTTTATTAAATTATGCATATACTCTTGATATTTAGAGGAGTAGAATTATTGTATGTAAGAGAAAGATGATTTTATGTCCAGATACTGAGAAATTTTAGCAAACTAAAAAAATAATAATTGTTATTAGTAGCAGAGGACAGTGAAATGACTTGTCCAAGGTCACGGAGCAGTAAGACAATCGGGCTGGGCACAGACACCGTATCTCCTTGTTTCTGTGTGGTGCCATGTCTGTGCCTTGGGCAAGCAGAGAGATTTTCTATTTTCTGAAGGCCTTTAAGTTTTCAGATGTTCATTAAGGTATCGTGTATTATTTCCCCAGATACTTTTTCACTGTAAATGAGAATGTTTTAACTTGTTGATTGTATTGATTTTTGATGTGGAAATAGCGGACTGCTCCATTTCAAACTGAATTTCAAGGCCATGAAGACTGTTAGAATGGGAAAGCCGCTTAGCTCAACACTCTTGTTCCTTTTATTTTTATCTCACTCAGGCATAGGAAGAGCCTGAGAGGTCCTATCCCTATCTTCTCTATCTTGGATAGAATCCTAATTACTTTAGCTTCTGGAAGAATTAGGAGGAAAAAGCAAACGTAATCTGTGATGTAAGCAGATATGTAGCTGGCTGTGCTGGTGCTAGCGATATCTGAGAACACGGCAAGCACATTCAGCTTCCACATTCAGCAATATTCTGGTAGGTGCTGCTGCACCACTTTCAAGTCCTCTCTGAATCAGTGACAAATGGTGGCTGTCCCTCTGATTGTCCATTTGGTACCTTGCTAAGCTACAGCAGCCAGAAGTGCTTTGCATTTTTCTCAACTCTCAATGCATTTCTGGATCCTGTATTACCACCTACATTTCTGTGTTATTACTTTTATTTGTTATTTATTATTGTTGTATTTTTTATTCTGAAACTGTAGTCCTAAACTGGTATTAGGACTTTCAGGAATTGTCCTTAAATCCTTTTCCTACAGTATGCTGCATAATTCTTCCATTTAATATGGATTTCTTGTTTGGGTCAGTTGCTTCTAGTCCTATTTCCTTACAGTTATCTACATTTGACGTACATTTCCCTTTACAGGCCCAGTCATCTCCCTCAAGTAAGTCATTCCCTGATGATGACGGGCACGAGCCAACACTCTGTGACAGCGTTCTCGTTGTTTGCAGTGAATTTTGAGCCTGATGCTAAGGATGAAAGCCTTTGTCATCTGTACAGGTTAGTGAGCAGCTTTCATGCAGACATTGGGTTCCTGGGTGGAGAGGGAGAAAACACTTGCTGCTGTCATCTTGGTGCATTTCTGTATCACTGCTCACACTCTGCTGTAGACACTGCAGTGTTTTATTCAATTTCTTTTTTTTTTTTTTCTTTTTTCTTTTGAGGCTTTTGCAGTAGCCTTTCCACACACCCCTTTCCTGAATCCACAGGAAGAATCACTGGTGTAAACACAGAGCTTTGCTCTGCGTGTTTGCAGGTTACCCCAAGTAGCAGAGCTATTGCTGCTCTGCTGCGCTTCTGGAGCTCTCAGCCTGCGGAGGGCAGTGTTTTTCAGCTATAAATTTGGTCCAGATCTAAGATGTAGGAGTGTGTGGCAAGTGCGTAACTGGCTCCAGTTCTGCCGATCTCCAGCTGCTTCCAATGAACCTGTGAGGATGGAGAGGGTTTTATTTTATGATTGTAGAGCAGAGTGAAGGAGTGCAGCAGGTGAAGGAACAACTGTATCTAGTATAGGCGTATATTCTTTTTATTTCTTTTTTTCAATGTGTGTAATTTTAATACATTGCCATGGCATTTAAAAAGCAGAGTCAGGGGGAAAAGGAAAAAAGTAGTGGTGGTGAGGACTTGAGGACTGTACCATTTACGCTCTCCCTCCTTCTCAATACCCATCAGCAAATTGTTAAACCACTGAGTCGCTGGCAGCTGTGGTGTGGCAAAATGATGCTGTTTAGGGTAGCTCTCTCTTTGGCACAGGATTGAACGGTATTGGGGAAGACATGAAATTAAAAAGAGCTCGTTTAAAATTGACTGCTGATTACTCACTTCCATAAATACATTGGAACACAAGAATTTTATTGCACTTGGACATATTTGCAAGCTGCTTTTTGGAAATGGACACAAATACACTCTGAGTAATTCACTTTTGCTTCTTGATTGGCAGTCAATCTCTTTATGGTTCTACTGAAAAACAAGGCTAGATTTTTTCAGTAGGATGGATGTCAGAGTTTTGTTTTCATTTTCTATAATGGTTAAGAAAATTTGAAAATACAAGAGAACTAAAAAGAGATTTATTCCACTGTAAAATGCAAAACTGTAGTACTTTTCAACAAATGAGGACTATAGAAGATGATGGTCTGGATACTGACTGAGCAGACTGAATTTTCATAAGCAATCTGAGTGAGAAAAGTGTAGCAAAAAGACTGAAGACTTATCTAGACTAAAATAGTCTAGATAAAATTCCTTCTCGACTATTAAGTGGAAGAAGTAGATCTCTATAAAACAAAGACGTAACATTTCAAATCCTTTTATAGAAGTTCTGAACAAAGGGACTAAGATCTAAGCAAAACGGACAAACAACAGAACCACGGGGTAAGAAGTCTGGAGGACTTTTTTTTTTCCTTCCCCTAAAATTGATGCCATTCTTTCTGAATGTACCAACTAAAAATTGACTACAAGCAGGAAATGAAAGAAGTTATCTCTGAATAGTGTGTATAAAATACTCTAAAATAAAATAAGCTAACAGAAACCAAATTAGAGAGTGATGTGAAGCCTTCTGATATCACACAGGGCATCATCTAAAAACAAAACCTAACACAGGTCTGTAATAGTCCACACTGTAGTCTGAAAATTCTTTTTTAATTGCCTCCAGAGCAGAAAAGAAAGCCCAAATTGTTGCTGTCCCACTGCCATATTCTTATCTACTTTGTAATTACATGGGGTAGCTACAATCTTTTGTTTTCTTTTTTAAAAATAATACACCAAATTTTTTTTGTGCTTATAGAAAATTGTATAAAAATTATTAAGACCTGAATGGTAATTTGTATAATGCCTGGAAATTAGGTATAATCTCTATAGGGTACATACATAGCTGTACATTGATAGTATGGATCTGTAAATGAGGGCAAAGAAGTCTGAGTGTTAAGGACAAAGTCACGTAAGTCATGCAGGCAGTGACAGAACTGGGAACAGAACAAGTGGAGCTGCATGCTCAGTCCTTTTGGACTGTTGGAACAAACTGTTCCACTTACAGGCAGGGGAGGAGGCTGTGACTGAAGTGGCTTACTAGAAGTTATAGGCAGAGTGCAACTCTGCTAACAACAGAAAAAGTTGGTGTTTTACCTATTCCACGTGTGAAGAGGTTTCATTTAGAAAGCTCTCTCTCTGATTTCATTCGTGTTTCTCTGCTCTGAGGAAAAGTAAAGGTGGGAATGATCTGTCCAATAGCTGCCATGAGCCTGAAAGAAAATTCATTTATTCAGTACAGCAGGTACCTTTTCAAAGCTCTGTTAAAACACAGAAGTAGAGAAGATACGTTTCTACCAGATTTCAGGGACGTCATCTGATATTTATTAATGACTTAAAAATTTGCTTCTTCCTCGATGTGATTTAAAGTGTTTGTGCAATTGAAGTTCTAAAATTTGTTTTAAATCTTCTGCAAATTATGACTCCAACAGCAAATTTGTTTTCCATTTGACCTGTAATGTCAGATATCATTGCACTGAGTCATGCGCTGCATCCAAGCAAGAAGACAAATTCTGGCTCCTTATTTTTCATTGACATTGTTTAAATGCAATAATTTTCAGCAGCTCGGTGATGCTGTTTGTAATACTGAATGATATTTGAAAGATAACTCAGCTCAGTATCTCACATCCTGTTAGATCCCATGTGAATTAAACAGTTTCACACTGCAGTCAAAAGAAATGTAAAAGTACTGTGATGCACTATACAGAAACTGAAGAGCAAACACAATTTTCTTCAGCCCTGTGGTGATAATGTTATTGTATAGGCATGAGTGTAGATATCTGCATTTTACAGACTGGGAAACCAAGGCATGCTGGAATTGTTTGCTGAAGATCTCAATGAGTTAGACCAGAAGAGAAGTTGCACCTCCCAGTGCTTTCTCCAACCACTGATACCTGTAGCTCTTTGGAATGGTTTAGATAGGCATGTGACCATTTATGATCCACCCTTGGTATAAGCATTAATCTCAGTGATTGAAGTTCAGCATTTCAGTCCTCATTATGCCTTTGGCAGGCCGTGTGTCACGTGACAGAGCACTTCACTTCTATAGAAGTCATTTTTTTCTATCTGTTATAAGCTGCAGTTAATAATGGTTACCCAGTGTCATGACACGTTTGAATTACTTAGAAAAAATCTGAAACAAATGCCAGGTGGTATTACTAATTGTTAGGCTTTTATTTTAATTATTGCATGGATATTCGTAGAAAGTACTTCAAGCTAAGAGAAAAAAGCACTTCTGTTAACAGAATAAAGCAAATGGGAAAACGTTCATTGCAATTTGACAGATTAAAGGTGCATTGCTAAAATGGTGTGGTAGCCGACTATTCCAAGCTATCACAGCTTAGAATGTTTATGTATAAGTATATAAATGACAACATTATAGAAACCTTGAATTTCATGTAATCTGCCTATGATCTTCCATTCCAATGAAAATGAAGACTACGGCAGGAAAAAATACAGATTTATTGTACCTTTTTTCCTAGATTTCATTCTATCTTTAGGAAAACTGAGTCAATGGCAAAAACTACAAAAACTGTTGCACGCTATCAGTTATATCATAGAATATTGAAGAGATTAGAGAACAGACAACAATGATTCTTTGCTGAAGGATAAACGCTCTTGATCTGCCAAGACAGTGCTTCATCTGCTTTCTAGCCTTAGGAATTGACTCCTAATCGGTGAAAAAATATATTGTTCTATTTTTTAAACCTGTTTCTACGTGATCAGCTGAATCTTGTTTGTGAACTATTGTATTAGTAATTAAACTAATCATCATACTAACACATCTGAAAGACGTAGGAAGTTAGGACCTGGTTGCAAGACTAGGATATTCAGGTCAGTTCAGTAGCATGGTAGGATCTACACAATGAGAATCAGGGCCCTATTTATAAGTACCTAACCATTCTGGGACTGAAGTGATTCAGTTGTTTTCACTGAAAGAAAAAGCTTGTGCATACATCAGTTAACTCATAGAAATCTGCATCTCAAAATCTCCCTGGCTAATAGGTCTACTATTGGTCTTTTAAAAGTACTGCATAAAGCAAGTAAGTGACATGCTTCTCCTATAGTACATTGAAAAGTTGAAAATCATATTCACCTATACTTAGGAAGCAATTTGTTGCAACAAAGAAGGAAATTGTAGTGATACTCTTTCTGAGCAGTTTCTGGAGTGGAAAAAAGGCTTTTCCAACTTTTCTAGAGAAATTTGCCCTTTTCTTCATTGTTCAGTAGTTTTGCGTGTACCAAAGAAGAGGGTTCCATGGCTTCTGATATCAGTTTCACCAGAGCAAGTTGTTCAAAATGAGAAAGCTGACTGTCAGTGGACTTACTTTCTTCAGTGAGCATAAACAGAAGTGAGCCCTTGACAGTAATTTGAGAGTGATGGTTAATGTCTCTGATGATGGTATGAGGCTGACCTACCAATACTGTAATTGTGTGACTCTGACTTGTTTCTGGATTATTTTCTAAATGTTGTTAAAGGATTAGTGGGTCTTGTGCCTACATTCTGCTGGAAGCTTCTGTGAGATGCTTTCTTAGTGAAAGTTTGAAGCTTCTTACCTATTCTGCTATTGTCTAGAGTGCTGATTGTGTTCATCTGAGATGTTCACCGAGCAGATGAGTGAATTCTCGGAAAAGATTAGGACTCAAGGCTTCAGCTAGAGCAGCATTTAATTGCAAGGGGAATGAGAGAAAGATGGTCCAAAAGAGAGGAAAAGGGAGAGCAGGCAAAACAGTCAAACAGGAGACCTTTCAATAGTAAGATCTCAGTGAGCTTTGAAGACAAAGAAGGGGCTCTGCTGAACACGTAGAATTTCAGACAGGGACCTGAACTGATAAGACCCTGCCTGCAGCTCTAACTTATCCAGTCTTAATTTCCTTGGAGACAGCTAGCAAGATAGAAATGTATCTGAAGCAATGACATCAGTGATCTGTGGTGTTTGGTGCCAGGGTCCCAGTACTATCAAGGTCAATGTCTGCATGAGGTTATCCATCCCATAAATCCAAATTTTCTGGAGGCAGCTTTAACTTGCATGTTTGCCTTTTATACCTATATATATGTAATGTGTATGTACATTCACCAAAATATGCATACATACATATGCGTATTCCTTCTTAGTGTTTCTGGACATAGCACTTCCATTGCTGATGTGTCTATTTTCTTCCCCTCACTTCTTTGCACCATTTCCTGCACCTCTGGGACTGCGTTCACCTTGCTCTCAGAAGGGCAGAACTGTGCTCATGTTGCTGTTGCTTGTGCTTGGAGAGAAGTCTGGTGGACAAGTTTTACTTGACATAGAGACAGTCTCCTATGATGCACCGTGTATGCTTTGAATGACATGTTGTCTCTCTGGTTTTAGGAAATATGTGATAAAATATAGCAGTAGTGAGAAAATGGTCCAAGAGCAGCGCATTCTGAAATGACCTGCTCTCCCCTTTTTAAAAATTGCCTTTAGTGTGGTTGATGGTAGTATTTCAAAGGCAGTAGTTGATAGCAAATAGGAAGAAAAGCAACAGCGAATTAAAGAAGATTTGAAGAGATAAAAATGGTAATTTATAGGTGAGAAAGTCTGATTAGAGATGTTGTTACTTTTTAGTTAATGAAATGACCTATCTAGTCAAATTGGATAATTCTCGTAGTGAGATATTTTTTCTTTATTGCAGATTAGCAGAACCTCTCTCTTTCCTCAGTGAAAATGAAATGGCAATTTTAGCATTCTTAATTGGTTTGGTTCTTTTCCACAGTAGCAAGTGAACTGAAAAAATACTGCTTATGAACAGGTTATGAACTTAAGTCTAAAATCCATGCGCTGTCTGCATCAAATAAAAAAGTGGCTAATGAAACAGTCTTCAGTTTCTAATTTCACAGAGAGCTGATGTTGCTTTAAGGTGTAGTTCCTGCATAGAATGCATGCAGTGAAATGAATATTAGTAATGGGAAGCAGAGTTAATTTGTGGTTGAATGGTGTGTCTGTACTCGGAGTGACAGAATGCGTAGCCAAAGCTATATATTATACCAGATTCCACTGAAAGCAGTAGTAGAAGTGTAGGAAAATGTTAAAAGGACCTCTTTTTGTTCCCAGACAAATCTGCAGGTGAATTAGAGATAATGTATAGAATGCTTGCAGTGATTCATAACCAAGTTATGCACTCTAGAATAGGGAGTATTAAAAGTAAATTTTTAATACAGTGACTTAATGCATGCTGGGAGATGGTGAATTAAGCAAATTAAACTGTAGGTGCCAAATGGGTATTATTTAAGAACAGCAAAGTTTGCCTGAAATTGAACCAAAATGAAAACCCTCAAGATTTTTGCTGTCCAGCTGTTCCTCCTGCTGACACGTACAGGTGCCTCTAACTGGACTCCTGTAAGTTTCCTTCTGGTTCTCAGTGCATGTAGCTCATTTCTCTGATGTTTTCCAAAATTCATAGCAGAAATGATCTCCTCCATCATCTGGAGTGCTTTGGTCCTCATGGAATTTTTTTTCTTTTGCACTCATTTCTGAAGTTAATTCCCCTTATTTCTCCTGTTACCCTCTACCAGCTCTGCCTCTCTGTTAAAACAATTAAAAATTCATATGAAGGTCTGATATCTTTGTCCATTTTTTTCTCTTTTCCAGCCCCACACATTCCTTATTACATTCCTTTCAGCAGACCAGCCATCTCATCAAAAAAAAGAGGATTTCTAGCAATTGGATCGCTTTATATTTCTATCTTGCAAATGTAAACAAATGATTAAAACTACACTCAGATGTACACAGCAACTATGGGATTTCTGGAGCACAGCATGTATTTGGTACCTTTTTGTCAGACAAAATTTGACTCTTTGGGTCAAAACTTGCTTCCTTGAAAAGATGATGTTTGAAATTGGAATGCTTTGGTTACATAATGTCTGCTCCCAGTGGTTTGTCCTCAGAACTACTCAGTTCACTGCTGTGTGACAGTTCTTCTCTAGCTCAGGTTGTAGGGAGCTATATTGGTGATTCTGAAAAATGAATTCAATTTCTGTCAACAGAAGGAATAAATGTGCATCTGTGCAGGTAGTCATGGATTACTGCATTGTCACAAGCCATTATGGGAATGTAGATACGGTAAACTTGAGAGAGAGAGCTGTCATCATGAACTGGTAGAGAGTAAGTAGTCACACAACCATCTATTGTCTGCAGTGCTCTGACAGGCTGGCGCATTTTGTTTGTGGAATAAAACTACATTTCTCTAACCTCCACTGCACCTCTCTAACCTCAAAATGCTGATAGGCCAGCTATGAAGGTAGATAGCTTCCTTCCTAGCAGTAGTGTCAGCTACGTATTCTGGATTCCTCCTACACTCTGGCAGTAAGACTCAGCTTTGTTGTATTTTATCCTCTTCTGTTTTGATATAAAATGAATAGATGGATACTACTGCTTATTCTGAAATATGTCCATAGCAATGTTAAGGTTTATTAATTCCATCTTGTTGCTTAAAATACCCATAGAGCATATAGGGAAGTGAAAAGAAAGTACCACTTGAATCAATCCAATGTTTTTGTAAATGGATTTGTTTTTCTTCCTATGATTTGGTGGAGGTGTTGTCAAGATATCTGATTTATGGATTTTAGTAACCTAGGGACAACTCATCACTTTCCTGATTTAAACAGCTAAGAAAAAGTTGACCTGTATGCTAAAAAGTGTTTTTTTTCCTTTTTGTATGAATTCTGGAAAGAGCTGCAGCTTTTCTAGGAACTGGCTGATGAAATGTTCTGCACAGTATAGTAATAAATATAGCAAAGGAGAAAAGAAAAGGAAAGCACGCATCCTTTAAAATATAATTGTTCCTACCTTTCATTCTGAGTCTCTTTTGGCCATATATATGAGTGAAGCCATTCCTGTAACATCGATGTAATTAACTGATGTAAAACCAACCCTTATCTAGATACTGGTTCTGTAATTCCTAAAGGTTTTTTTTTTTTTTTTTTTTTTTAAACACGTGAAAGTAATTAAAATAATCATAAATACAGTGGAAATGTCTTTTGTTGCTGTTGTCTACAGCAGCACCCATCTCAGGTATAGAATCAAGAGCTGTGCTTGGGCTGCTGCAAGTCATATGTGTGAAAACAGACTTTGAGAGCTAAGTATTCACTGTTTTTATTCAGTGTAGCTCCTGACCTCAGTTGCCACTGCAGACCCTTAAAAATAATCCTGATATATTTGCGTTCTATAACTTCCTAGAAATTTAAAAGTATTTGGAAAAAAATGCCTGTATGTTTGCTCATATCTGAGAGCTGCAGTTTTTAAAAGCCTTAAGGAAATCATGCAAATTTGAGCAATAAGTGTTAAAATCCCTCTATCTCAAGTCCAAACTGAGACACACAGAATAAATGACTTTTAGAGTCATGCTGTGTCTAGCACAGGGTTTTGGAAAGCCTTGAGTTGTTTTTCATGAAAAAGTTGATAAAAGGAGTTAAACATAATAAACAAACTCAGAGAACTCTGGGTTGCTCTGATTCAAAATAGTTGCCCTGTAATGTTACAGTCACTTTTGTGTGCAACATCCTAGCATGCCTGATTGTTCTCTGCTCTTTCTTATCTTCTTTTTAGAACATTAGAACCTGATCTTTTGGAAAATGATGTTTCCATCCATGCTTGAACCGCAGCAAGCAAAAATGGAGTTAGAGTGAGGAGCATATGGGGTAGACTAGCACAAACACTGACAACAAAGATTGAGAGACTTCTCCCTTGATTTTGATTTATAAGGTCAAGTCTTTGCCTCATGCCTCCATTTTGGGACTGGGATACAGTGACAAGACCAGGTAGATAGCGATGGCTCCAGTCCTCCTACATGGTGCTGTTATGAGCAGAGGCCATCAGTGCTGTCAGCGAGCACCATTTGCCTGCGCTAAATTTGCTGCTGAAAGAATGAACCCACTATTGATCCATATGGATCCGTGCTGCAACTGGAGAGCTATACGTTCAGCGTATGAACTTTCCTTGCGCTTTCCTCACTTTGGTAATGATTAGCGATGAGGGGCAAAAAAAGAACAGTGTGAAGGATGTCCGTGTCTCAGAAGAATCTAACTGAATCAACATTAGTTTTCTTCCTGTTGTCTCCCCTGACGCACAGGTCTATTATGGTGGTGATTGATGCCTCTGAACTTGGATTTTTTGCTAAGTCACAGTGTCTGTTGAGTGTGAAGGATTAAATCATGACCTTAACAGGTAGAATGGTCTCTCTTTTACAGTGCTTTTCTAACCTTGGAGGTGTGGTACAGAAATGTGGTGCTGGTGTCTTAAGCATGGACCACTTCCAAGCATATTAAATCAGTTTTAAAATATTTATTGTGAATTGCAATAA
This sequence comes from Perdix hodgsoniae, assembly GCA_035772895.1. Classification (NCBI taxonomy): domain Eukaryota; kingdom Metazoa; phylum Chordata; class Aves; order Galliformes; family Phasianidae; genus Perdix; species Perdix hodgsoniae. Next base: position 19,644,667 of record JAPSGF010000009.1, on the reverse strand, counting down.
ATAAATTGATTGGCTTCTAATAGTACTTTTGGGGAAAAAAAGAGAGAAACTCAGCAATCTGAGCATGGCTGAGAAAACTCATGGCTAAAAGTTTGTGGAGAAAATACTCAAGTGCTCACACTGTTGCTTTTAACATGTCTGTGTCAAATAGAGTGAAATAGAGTTAAATTGGTAAGCTCTGTGTGAGCACTATGTGAACTATGCGGAGACGATGATTATCATGACTTCAGTAATCATGGATGCTACTGTGCAAAGACTTGGTCAGTTATATTCTAATCATTTAAAGGCTTTATTTTTATTTGCAGCTTTAGACTTAGATATTTTTTATTTTCAGTTTGGGTGGCAAGAGGGTTGCTGCAAATATTTATAACAAATCACTCCTACCAGAGGACACATTAAGTCTTGCAGCATAACAAAACTGAATTACCATGAAATAAACTTTCTTAATTAAACCAATTAAATTTCTTCCCAGTATGTAATTTAGAAACTCTGATAAACCCTGTTTGAAAAGGTTTGTTCTAGCCTTAAGCTGGCCTAAGAAAGAGTGAACATCTGGCCTGTATATGAAAGGCCTATTTAGGCCTTAGGCAGTGTGCAAAACATTAGCTTCTGTCCATGGCATTGAATACTTTGCGTGGCCCCAGGGCTTTGCTAAAGGACAGTGGTATCATTAGGACACAATCATGTTTATGGAATATGTTGCAGCTAAGATAAGTGAGTCCTCAGACTTGCACTGCAGCACTTAACAGCTGAATGAGAAATATTTCTGCTTCTTCACATTGTAGTTGTAATTCTACCAAAACAGATGCATTAAAAAAAACAACAAAAAAAAACTTAAATGCTTTCTGAATGTCGCTATTGGCAATCAGCACGACATTTTGTGAAACAGTTTTTCACATTCCTTTTCTATTTCCTTTTCTATTTCACATTTCAATATTTTTTCAGGTATAAGTATCCATAAGGAGTATTGCTAGCAATATTAAAAGATCATTTTTAAGGCTACCATATAGAAATGATGCCTAAACCTCACTGCATGACTTCTGTTACAGGAACAGTCTGTAATGGTAATCAATAAGAAAGAAATACTCCAAGTATTTAATGTGGCTGGAGGAAAAATAAAGAAAACATAATGTGGCAAAACTATGAAAGCTACACTCTAAAATATTTTGGTTGGCTAAACTCAAGGCTTTAATTTTGGAAAGCTAGCAAGTTTACCCAAATTTGACGAAAGACATGAACTGTAAGCCCAGAAGATGTCATCTGTAGCTTTTTCTCCTGAGCTCATTCCCGAAATAGGAGACTTCAGGAAATTATATTGAATACAACCTTCCCTTTTCTGGTCTTTCAACTAGTTTGGGTTGATATTTGCAGTAAATACACCCTGTTTCTTGTTTAAAACCACATTGGAAACATAATCCTCAGATAACTAACACCTCTGATAGCTCACAAAGATTACAGTTGAATTAAAAGTAAACAGGCACTGAGCTGGAGAGAGTTGAATCATAAGAGGTGTTTTGTTTTAGAAATATGTAACATGCTGTTATACATCTGAAGATGTAATTATTATGGTTTGTATCTGGATGCAACTGTAATTACTGGCCAGGCCTGTGTTTAAGGATCTTGTAGTTGCCTCTCATTTTCCGTATGTAATAGTAAAGATCAACCAGTTGGTCTGTGAGATGAAGCCATCATGAATCAAGCAGGATTTGTTACTTGAAGGCTTCTGCTTTGAAGTCATGTTCGTGGTCTCTTTACAAGAGATTTAATCCATTTTGTTTAAGGGCACAATAAGAGCATCTTCTATTCAGTTTGTTTTCTGTCCTTTTTCTTCTGAGTTTTCATTGATTAAATATAAATAGGATTGGTAGGGTTGGAGTTCTGTTCCTTTATTAAAGGTAGTGTGAAGAAATGCAAGCTGGGAGGAGCTCCCTCTCCACCCAGAAAAAGGAAAAAAAGGAGGAAAAGAAAGAGGGGAAAAAAAAAAGGAAGGAGGGGGGAGAGAGCAAAAATCTGTTGAAGGCTTTTGAAAGAAGCTGATGCTTTCATGCTTGTTTAGGAACAACTTTGTCAAGAGAGGAAACTTTAAGGTAAAGGCAGGGACACTTGAAAATATGCTGTCATCTAAGATTGAAACACAATGTGACAACCAGTAGCCTGCTGCCTTAGGAGGAAGACACAGTGCCTCAAAAACACAGTATTTATACATGGAAATGCAGTGTTCACAATTTATTCTCAGAAGAGTCACATATACGTGCACAAAATCTTGCTTGGTAACAGAGAGAAACAGTCCTTACAGAGGGCTGGAGTCTTGCTCGTTAGTATACAGTAATACTGCAGAAAAACCTGTCATTGTGCTAGAAATATTTCAGAGAGCTGCTACCATGGTCTCTTCTTCGCTAATCAGGAGATGGGAGGGATGAATGTCCTTCTCTCAAAAAATCTGTGATACGTTTGATGAGGAATTAGTCTAGATTCTACAAACTTATGCTGGTGTTACAACCACGGAAGTGCTGAAATGCATAATGTCTGGCTCTGCCACAGCTGATGAGTGATTTGCAAGTATCTTTCAGTAGTACTCAGATTTAAAACTACTGGCTTTTCACTGTTTCTCAGCGAGAAAAATCATCATCTTGCTTACAACCAGGCCCTCCCTCTTTATTTCAGCCTATTAAGCTTAAAAAATGCCTGAGACAGAATATCGTTGCAAAATCCAAAACTATTCCTGATGTTAACTTGACATTTCTTAACATAAAAAGGATCTGTTTTTCACTAGCCTGTACTTTTTCCCACCAAATCTTATCAGTGATTTCCCTCAACAAAACCAAGATCGGTTTTTTTGCTATGTCTTATTTTCTTGTTCTTTTTTTATTTTAGGCTAGTCCCACTTGGAGGTAAGCAGAAGCAAATATATCACAAATTCTTCTGTGGTTTACATTATGGATTATTTCACAACCGTCTTTGAAAATGTTGCATTCATTTATTAGTGTTGTGTCATAATGCTATTTAAACATTATGAAAGAATTGCTGGATCATGGAAAGAAATCATCCAACATGTATTTGTTTTGCCGACCAAATTATTATAGGCAACATCATGGATCATAAAATAATTGGATGCTGTCTAATTAAGTGTTATTGGATTTTGATTCCTACTTCTGATTCCTTTCTTTTGCCTTAAGAGCCTTCTGTGAAACACCTTTGATGAATGAGTTAAAGCTGACATGCAGACATCTTAAAATAAGAACAGACACCTGAAAGGATGGTAAAAATAATTTTTATGGAGACATCTTAAAGAGAAGAGGAAATCTATATTAAAAGGGTAAGGGATCCTAACAGATGCATGGTAACATGGCTTGCTTAAACTAGGAACACTCCTTATCCATACCATATGCCCCTTAGCAATTTTCTCTAGCTCTACTGCCTTGGGCTTGCCTTCAGTTTTCCTGATTTCTGGCTGCTGCTGACTTCTTTACTCATTGTTAAGAAAGACATTCTTTACCATTTTCTTTTCTTGAACTGCTTGTGCTTGTTGTATGTCTCCGTTATATATATATGGCTCCGTTACTGACTGCTTCCAACCCTAATTTCTACAAAATTACCATGCAGAGAAGAATTATTTAAACTGCATCACTGGGGGGTTTCACGCAGAGGGAAAAGGCAGATGTACCCATTAATCTAACTCCCACCAAGGTGTTTTTGATAAGGCTGCAAGAGAGCCAGGAACTCTTGTTGCAAATTTCTCATCTGCAATTGCACCCAGGCTCAGGGCTGAGTTCTGACGGGCTTTTACCAAGATCTCAACCATCCAGACTTCAACATCCAGCCTGCCTGATCTTTCTGCATCATTCTTCAGTCTTAACATCCCAGCTTTCCTTGGCACTTAGCACTCATTGTTCCTGATCGCACTCAGCAAAACATTTCTCCTTTAGTTCCCTCTTTGCATACTTATTTTTAAATTATTTTGCCACTATTTTATTTTGTCTGCTTGCTCTCTGGATGGTCTTGTCCAGTCATATAATTTTACCTGCTGTTTTTACACAGCTGAGATGCAGTTCTGTTCCTCTGCTTCTGACTGGTCTCCATCCAATCCCATCTTCTTGTTTCTCTCTCTGACAATTGCTCCTGGGTATTATGCCATCAGCTTAAACTTAATTGTATGCCCTTCTTTCTCCATCTTCTCCTTGCATGTCATTGTCGACAATGACAGTATTGACATCATCACTGTGACTTGCAACCTGAGGCAGGTTTTTTTCTCTCGGTGATTCTGTTTTCTTCTGTGCTGCAACAGACAAGTCCTGTAGAGAAACAATTACAACTAACAAACACAGAAAACTATCTGAAAACTGTGAGTCTGCTGACATGATGTAGAAGAAAACAGTGCTGTTGTACCGCTTTTAAATTTCAGGAGATTATGCCTGTAGCAACTAAGGTAAAAAACAAAAACAAAAATTGAAAATGTGTTAACTATGAGGACTTTAGACACTTTCATTATTTAAGACTTTAGGTAGGCTGAGCTAAGTGGTTAGGTGTTGTGCAGTGTTATTCTAAATTAAACAACTTCAAGTAATAAAGGAGGAACAGGTACAAAGCTGATTCCAATAGTTTTTGTTTTGGTAATTAATTCTAAACATTGCATTAGAAGTTTCAGGGTGTTGTTTTGTTTATTTGTTTGGTTTGAGACTTGTATCTTAATTTTATGAACACAAACTATTTTCAGATTATTTGTCTTCTAAATGGCACTCCTGGATGTACAGCTTCAGCCTCGCCAAGCTGGGGTGTGTTTGGATAATAAGAACTGAATTTGTCTTGACATCGTGTTTGGAATATTTCTAATCAAATATTAACATTAGCACTGCCACATGTCCCTGCTCTTTCCTTTATCTTTTCACTCAGTCCCACAAGCCTTGGCTAGATAAGAATAACACTAATGCATTACTTAAAAGTTCTTTTTATTCCTTTACTGGAAAGCCTAAATAATATACAGCACAGAATGACTGGCAGCTATGGATTTCTGCAGAAGAAAACATTTAAAATTCTCCCAAAAGAGCCAGACCCCATAGAGACTGACTTCATTCTTTGGCTTATGTGTATGTGTCATTAGTGATACAGGAAGGACTCAGCAGTGACAAATAACTTTAACAGATATGGCTAAATCACTGTTTTATTGGAATTATGTGACAAAATTGAAAGTAAAACAGAATGTTTGATGTTGCTATAAATCTTTAATGAAAGTTACATGTCATTGTGATATGTCAAAGATAGTCAAGCGCAGTCCTTTCCTTACACTAAAAGAGAAGCAGAGATGGAATTTGCATTTTATCTGTGGACAAAAAGAAGAGGAAGGGTTAAATAGTACTGTAAATCTGCTTTGCATGCATAGAGACTGGCCTTGACATGACTAAGGTATAGATGAAGAGAGGTGAGGGTGATGAGGCTGTGAGCTAAGAGCCTGTCCTTGTAGCTTGTGCCCAAGACATGTGTAGCAATGGCTGGATTTGGAGGCTGCGTGCCTTCACAACTCCCCTTGCCTGCACTGAGAAGCCTGTGCGTGAGATATGAAATTAAACATTTTTCGTGTCCTTAGGTTCTCCCTTCTTCTGTGTTTGAATCAATGTGTTATACTTAATTATTTACTGTCTGAATGCCTGCATTTGATGTGCACAGCCCTGAGTCTGCTTTTTGTAAGATAGTCTGCTGAAACCACACCGGATCCCATTTTCTCTCTTCCGTAGTACCAGTGGTCAGATGTTCTGTCTCATCTTGTAGGCTTAACAGTTTTGCTGATAAATCTAACTCTGTGCTAATGGATGTGCTGTAATACAATATAGAACAGAAGCTAGGACCCTGTGGCCTGTCATGGACCGTGCAATTTATGGCTGAAGCGTCTCAGATATTTATGCTGACAAGAGAAATACTTGATGTTTCCTGCAAATGTGCTGGCCTGCTCTTCTGATTCTAGATACTTTTTTTGGCTTATTTTCTTTCACCTCTCTCCTTTCCCATTCTTGCCATCTACTCCGTCACTCAGGGCTGTCAGAGCTCTTCTTTTGCTTCTGCTGCCCCGTTTACTTTAACAGTGAGAGCAACTGGAAGGCTGCAAGGATTTGCCTGGAAATTAAGTAGGTTCTCTATCCTATTAAAGCCAGCACTGTTATTCTTCTAACAGTGATGTTGTGGTTCAGTTTCACATGACTGGGTATGATTTAAAAATCACTGAGTGATGTTCTCTGGCCACCATATTCTCTGGCAACTGGGCCAGAGAACTTGTACAGCCCCATGAGCATCAAAAATCTATGATATGTCAATCTTTTCTATAGATATGTTTACTTTTGCTCTCTGAATCTGGCATTACAATCACATATTTCCTCCTTCTCACACCTCTCCAATCTGCATTAATCCTAAGCAGCCTCTGTAAAAATATTGATTTGTGGCTTCCTTGCCATATAGACTGTAAATAATCTTTTTTTCCCCCATTTCTGATTGTACAAAAGATGCCCTCTTGTATTTTTTCCAGCAGTGTGCAGATGGGGATGACTTTGATTACTAGAGAGGCAGTTTTCACTAGATTTTCATTTTAGTCTTCCAAAGAGTGTCCAATAGTATGTCACTTAAAAAAAAGAAAAAAAAAAAAGAAAAAGAAAAAAAAAGAAAAAAAAAGAAAAAAATTACATGAATTTTGCCGCCCTAACACTTTGTTCTAAGAATGAAAGAAACCAGGACATGTCATCATAGGTATAGCAAATCAGGCAAACATTACATAAATATTTGATGGTTTTTTTTTTCTGCCACATACTTAGTTTTTCTTTTAAAATAAGTTAAGGACAACACTGTGTTCAGGCTTGGTTATGCAGACACCTTAATCTCCTTTTCTTTTAAATTGTGTGTTACTAATGTCTCCCAGTTTTTTTTTTGTTTTTTTTTTTTTGCTTGTATTCATCAATGCTTTAATGGTTTCAGAAAGTACAAATCCTCATTATATTTTAGCCATCAGTCATGTGTACAAAAATCCTTTAATTTTACCCTGCATAGACACTGAAATAAAGAGTAAATTACATATTTAAAAATAAAATAGGACAACAGAATTCAAAATTGCCTCAGCCACAATTTGTTTATATGAGAATGAAAGAGAAGAGGGGGAGACTTATCCTTTGGGACTGTAAATGGCACCTCCTGCTGCGGTATTAAATTTAACATTTGCAACCTCCTGTGCTTCTCTGAGTACAGAGGGTGGCTGGCGCCTGGCTTCTTGGCGCCGGAGTGTCAGCAAAGGTGTCTGATAGATGCAGACGTGGAGATGGGGTTGCTTGCTTAACCTTGCTCCAGCTCTGCCCCACTGGGGACAGCCAGCTGATCCCCCAGCCTCACCCAGGAGAGCAAGGAGGCTCCAGAAGCAGTTTATGGCGTTAATAATTTACGTACCCTCGGTTAATCTCCCTTACAAGCAAGCAATTAGTTGGGGGAATATTCGTACTGCCTTGCTATATATTTTTTATATAGTGATCAATTAGTGAGAAAATAACAAGGTCATAGAATAGCAAGCGTGACTATTAATCTTTGATCTTGAAAAAAAATGCTATTGTAAATATTTTTTGGTAAAACGAAATACAGAGCAGAAATTTTTTTTAGTATAATCCTGAGCAGGGATGCTGCTCAGCATTTCCTAAAAAGCCTTTAACCATGAGCCTGATACTGAGTTTGATCATCAAGGCTCTCACCCTACAAACATGTGTTTCAGAAGCTTGAAATTGCTCATGTGGGTAAACTTATTCACACACATAAATCTTTACAGGACTGGGGTCTTTAATGATTTAGGGCAAAGCACCAGTGGAAAAGAAATGTTTGTTCTGTTGCACCTGCATGATGCAGCAGATATTGTGAGAGCACCATTAGCTACTTAACGTACCAACTAATGACTGGCAGACTTAAAGGAACACAGCTGAATGGCGGGCAGCCCAGACCATGAGGGTTAATGATACCAAATGGCAGAGTCTATTGGAGTACTGGAGGCAGCTTTGCTATCACTCAGGGTTTCAGTAGCACTGTGTCATAGGACCATAGACATAGGGACGACATAGTGAGAATTGTTGACTTCCCTTTGAATTGATATTAATACAGGAGGAGAAAAAAAACCCTCATTGAGCGTGGGAAGGTTTTTTCTTTAAGCACATAAACACAGTAAATCTGCGTGAGCTTTGGTGGGTTAATAGTGATATATTTCTACTGTCCATCTAACCTTCCTTTGCATAATTATATTCCCCCTCCCAGATGAGGAGAGGAAACCTATGAAATTTATCACAATGTCACCTACTTGTATGGAACAGAAATCTAGATAAGAATAGCTGGAAGGAGCTGCAGCTGTGGCAGATTTTTGTTTTGAGTGCAGCTACTAAAATAGGGTATAAGAGAAGAAAAGCAAAGAAGAAGAAAACAGAAATGATTCTGGAATACATCAAAGGTACGGCAGAGAAACACAGAATAGAAAAAAAATGCTTTAAAAAAAATTAAGATCAAATGCCAGCTCTAGTTTTTACCACAAAACACTAAGCTGATTTTTCATAAAATAAAAGAAGTCCCTGAATTGAGAAATATGTGTGTCTCTTAGATTGGATTGTGCAGTGAACAGTATCAAGAACTAAGCACTAATAAATCATCAGGCTGTATGTCAGAGTGAGCACTACAAGATAAACCCCTGTTGGAATTGTCATGAAGGTGACCTTATACGTAAATACAGAAATACTAAAAAAAAAAAAAAAAAAAAAACCAAAAAAAATCCACCCAAGCCAATGTTCCCTTTAAAACTTGGAAACAAATCTATTTGTGCTTTGTCTTTCACTATATTTGCTATTTTAATTTGCTGTTTATTAAATGAAATATTGTCCTATCTAGGGAACGCTGCGTGATAAAATTATTGAAGATGCTGCTGGTGCAAAACTATTTGTAGCAAATGAAATCCTGCTGTGTGCAATTCAGAACTTCATATTGAACAGTCCAGATAGGAGCGTCTGTGGATACCTCTTAAGACTTCAGACTTGCTTTAGTTTGCTTGTTTGTTTTTATCCTGTGTTATTGATCTGGACCTCATCATATGTTTGTGTGGGGAATGGCTTTTCAGATGCCAGGAACATATTTAGAGTCAGGTCAAGTGGATTGAATAGAGGCATAAAATCTGCTGATTCCTAGAAGATGTCAACGCATGACAGAGGGAGTCTGGAGAGTGGGAGACCTCTTAAACTGGTATTGACGTTGCCCAGAAATCCACAGCATAAAAAGGGGAAGAGTGTTCTGTCTCATAAACAAAGCTTGCACTATCAGCAGTGCCTTTGTGAGCTTTGACAAATAACATGCTATTCTTGCATGTGCTCTGAAAGGTGCAGTCAGTGTTAGTTTTTGAACACTGCAGTTAAGACTAGAGGATAAATAATGCTACAAGTACAGAATGTTTTACTCATTGCACATGTCAAAACTGTAAAAAAAAAAGTAATAAAAAAAAATCCCCATGCTGCCGGGGTAACACATCATTCAGATTGATTCAATACCCTCTGGACTATACAGAAAAAGAAATGTTTCAAAAAGGACTATTTGAGCTATGGTGAAAAACCAGGAATACTGAGCAATCCCCTATTTTCTGTTACAGGCCTCTTTGTGACCTTGGGCAAATTATTTATCTCCTCGTACCTTAGTCTCTCACCTATGATAAAATAGAAGTTGTAGTCACTTTTCTGGTAGAGGTTTGGATGCCTGGCACAAATGGACAAACCTGGATGGTGCAGCTACTGTGGGACAAACTGAACAAGGTGATTCGGATGCTAAAGTGGCTCCTGGCCACTGAGGAGGGCCTGAGCTGGATGCACAATTTTGGGTATTTCTTCACTTGTGCCATAACTTGACTATAAACTGGATAAACTGTGTACAGTTTAATTGATCATCGACTGCAGTATTTTAGCATCTCGAGGGTTGCTCAGAGGCTTGATTAATATTTAAAAAGCTCTTTGAGATACAGTGATGGAAAGCTTTTATTGAAATAGAAAGAACTAATTGCTACCACTGCTCAAAGGTATTGTTTTCAGGGTTTGTTTTGATATGGTGTGCGACTGGACTGTCTTATCAGGAGTCTAGCATTGTTGTAGGACAGTCTAAAACTCTTGTACCGTGAGATTTTTTTCATTCCCCTATTCAATAAAAATGGTTACATGTCAAAAATCTAATCAGGACAACACAAACTTGTGGCTTTAGTGTTGAGGCTGCTAAGAATGAGCTGCTTTTGCACAGATAGGTGTTTAGGATATGCAGGCAGGATCCTGAGGCAAAGGTGTGCTACTGCAGGCAGTAGCATGCCACATCAGAAGTAACATCACTGTGTTGACATAGACTGTTGGTTCAGCACCTCCCGTAGATTCCTTAGTTCACCTAAACAAAATACTTTATTACATAGGTATCACTAAATAAGTTGCGTGAATCCTGTGTTTTCAGTGGGTCCAAGAGATAAATCAGTTGTTTGGCAGGACGGGAGGAATTTTAAGTATTTGTTACCTCCTGTGTGTTTCTTCTAAGAATGAACTATTCTCAGAGTTTGGGTATATGACACTACCTGTGGATTTGTTGGTATGAATCAGTGCTATGAAGACTTTGCAGGATTTGCAAATATCTTATGAGCTTTTCTATTCGTATAGTAAATAATTGACAGTTTTTTGAGAGTGAAATGCCCTTTTCTTCAGATCAGCTGCAGAGTAGATGTGACTCCTGCAGGACTTCTGCCTCAATAATGCTGCTGATCTCAGTGCTAATAAAGAATGATTCACTTTGCAGCAGCAGACCCACAGGAAATGACTAGAGCAGCACAGCTATTCACCAGGCCAGCTTTCTGTTACTCCTTCCTTTCCTTCCTTTCTTCCTTGCTTCCATTTTTTTTTTTCTTTTTTTTTCTGCAGCAGCAACTGAATGGAATCAAACTATTGATTGACTTACATTCACTGCAGCTAACAGCTGTGACTTCAGGTGTGGAGACAACCTGAGTGATGCCTTAAGAAGAAACATAAATGTGTTAATGCAACAGAAATGCACACATAAAGCAGTTCCAGAACTTGTGCAAAAGCATTGTAGCCTGATTCTAGAGAATGTTCTCAGTTTGAAAAGTCTGGCATTGTTTATTATGTATTGGTTATCTATGTGTTCAGGCTATCTTTGGGATGGGGACCCTGACTTGTTTCTCCCTGACTTGTATGCCTTTATGCATTCTCCAAGGTGATGTGTAAGGTGAGAAAAAGCTTTTCCCCATCTGGTTTGTGTCCCGTGCTGGAATCAGGAGGTGAATGAAGTGTTGAGTTGGGCTGAGGATCTGGGAAGAACTCCCAGGTCCTGCACTGTGGGCATAGCCAAGTATCTGCAAGTGATGATCCAATCTGATTTTGGCATTCTCTCACAGATAGTGCAACTGGAATTATTCCCAAACTCAAAACTTTCAATGTAAAAGCACATTTTCCAAATGTGAAGGAGAGAAGGAAGGCAAAATCTTGCAACAGTCCATGCAAGCAGGAAAATGACAGAAATATATTTCATAAAAATCTGCATAGGCATCTTTCCCTTGGTGGTAAGTGCTATCAGAAAGAAATCTTGTCTTTGCCATGAGAATCTTGTACGTTTGCCCCTTGGCTACTGAATGTCTCTTGGCAGCCTAGGAGCAACCGTGCTCCTTCAGCAACACAGGAATCTGAGTTGGCTGTAGCCCCCTACTTAGCACCATCCTGTCTTTTCTGGTAGTATTTTGTTGACCTCTGTTAAAGACCTCAGTAGTGAGAAACTCAGTCTGCCATAAGCAACATATTCCAGGGTTGCACTGCCTATGTTGGTCTGTTTTTTCTCAGTCTAACTTGGCTATTTCTGCATTAGCTGAGTATGTCTTCTTCAGTTCTCAAGGACCTGGGGTGTGCATTGTTCTTTTTCTATTTGCATGATTTTTTTTTTTTTTTTTTTTTTACACAAGAGTGTCTTTTAAGTACTAACACCTCTTCTCAGATATCTTTTCTTTAGCATCTATCTTTTTTAACTGGTCACATTACCTGATTAGCAAGTAAATGATGTTTTCTTGGCAAGACAACTTCCTGAGAGAATCATTGTTGGGTGCAACCCCTTTCCTTATTATCTTCTAGGCACTTACATGTTTGAATATTTAAATCCTTTTCCCTGCCCCTCCCTCCCCTCCCACCTTAGGAAATGAAGCTGACTAAGCAATAATTTGTTAACTCCTTTACAAAGAATGGAAACTATTATATAAGTCTAGAGCTTTCTTCTATTGCAAGCTTATAATTAATTTCCAAAGCTAACCATTAATGGCTTTGAGATCACTCATAATACAGATGTAAGCCTCCTAAGATACTATAGACTTAACTAAGTATTCCAAAACAGATACAGAATTGGTGTTCAACTGGATTCCATTGTGGCTGTCCACTGTTTTCTTTTGTTTTTAAATATTTATAAGGTTTTCAGTACAACTGGTGGCCAGTCCATTAGGGTGAACTTTGACCAGGCGAATGAGTCTTTCTAAATCTCTTCCACCCCCTTTTTACAGGAGTGCTCAAACTTGTTCTTATGTTTCTTATAACTTCTTATCACTAGTGACTGCTGTTGATGTGCTAATACGTTAGTCTTAGCTAAGAAGTTACTCTCTAGTAATACTCTTAAGGTAGTGCACAAATAAAACCTCTCTGTACCTCAGTCAGGGAAATGACAGAAGTTGACCCAGTAGCAGCTTTGAAAGACTTCCCCTAACTGCTTTTTCCCTACCACAGACATACAGAAAAAGCATGGTGTTGGCAGCAATTTTTCTGGAAAACACATCACTATGCCACTGCCTGAATCAGACTTTAAGATTTAGGAACTGAATACAGCTAGCTTGGTATTGTAGTTCATGCCTGACTCTACCGTTATCAGACGTTCTCTTCCTCATGACTTTTCTAACTTTTTCCATGAGTTTTATCATCAGGAAAACAATGCAGGGATCTGCCTGGCTGTGGCTGCTACTAACAGCACCTTCTCTGTATTTTAATAACTTTCTTCTCCTATCTCCCTGCCAATAGCTGAGCATCTCCTGATCTTTTTCTATTCACTTGGTATAAACATAGTAATGATGCCCATGTATCTTCTTAGTCAAGAGCATTATATACCTTTTACATATATAGAAAACAAATTTTCCAGAAAGTCAGTGATAAGGGTCGTTTTGTGCTGCATGCTATTTAATCTTCCTAGTGTCAGCCTTGACCCTTGCCAAGGAATTGAAAAGATGTAAAACAGCAAAAAGTAATTTACCTTCCATTGTTTAGTCCATTCAGCTTTCAGGATCAGATTTAAATGGTTTGCATTAATTACAGTGAAACCACATGAGACTTGGAGATCTATCTTTATGGGGATGGAAGAGATAGAAGCTGTCTCAGCAGAATAAGGGTAGAATTTTTTAATGTGCCTTTTGCTTTAAAACCTTTTCTGTTAAAAATAAAATAATTCATATAAAAATAAATAATTTTTTTTTTTTTCCAATCAGCAAAAAGTAGTATTTCTTGGCTGGAATAAAATGAGAACCGTATCTGAAGTTTTAGTCTGGAAACATCTAGTATTTAAAATACAGATTTTTTGCATGTGTATCTGCATAGCCCGGTTTTTGTTGCCAGAGCAGAAGTCATAGACAGAATATTGATTTTTGTTTATAAGTAATACTCAGTGTGTTTTCATGTAACTGCATATTGGGAAGGTTTTCTGAGGACTAATGAAACTGGCAAACATTTTAGCAGGCAAAGTGATTACATTATAAATGAAATGGACTTTCAGTGACATACTGCTCAAAGTTGGTGGAGACAACTGGCAAATCGAGGGTGGGAGAAGATCAATACACAGAATCTACAGGACTTTGGATCTGTTATCCGAATTATTGATTGAGTGGAAAATTAAAGCAGAGATGCAGTGAGTTTAATTCTGCTGTGTGACAGGTGGAAAATGGGTACATTAATTAGGGAGACCCAGCAGGAACGTTCTCAGCAGGACTTGTGGCTGCTCCAGGGAATCCTTTAGTAATTGTGCCTCATTTTGTGGTGGGTTTGATGATGTCATGCTGAAGTCTCACTTTTCTGCATGCTGTATATTTTTAATCTTTAAACATTCTGTATTGGAGACAGAAAACAATTCTGTATAGTGAACATAAGCAGGGAAGGCTTATGTTTGGCTATGTCAGACTTCATTGTTCTAAAAACATAATCATAAAAGCTACCTGTTACCATTTTCTGTGCTTAACAAGCAGCAGGCAATCTTCTCTGTAAATCCTTTGTGTTGCATTTCAGAGCTGTCTGGCTATTTCTCTTACGTGGCACTTGAGTAGTCACTTGCAAAACCTGTGCTGTTCTCTCAATTTATTATTTTGTAAGTCTGAAATAAATATAACTTGACTTAAAATAACCTGTTGCTTTTTGGGTTAGGCAAAATATAGCAGCTTGCATGAATGACCACAAGATATGTGAAGGGAAAGCGACAAAACAAATGCATCCCACTACCTAAGTGCACCTCACAGACCCATATATCTGTGATCAATCTCTTCCCTGACACAGATCTCTAGAGATTTTGGAATGAAGTGTGTCATCAGGGTCTGGGCCAAGTGCTGTGCTCTAAGATGTGTCTTTCCTTGAAAGAGGAAAGCATTTTGTCCAGCACAAATTTCTGGTGGCTTCTGGCAGATCAGAGGAATGCCACCAAGGAGGCTACGGCCTGGGAAGAATTTGGTCCTAAAAGTGAGAAGAAATGAAAAAAAAAACCAAAAACAAAAAGGTGAAAAGTAATACCTGAAGCTGTCATGTAATGTAAGACTGTCAGAACCAATTCTAAATCCATCAGACTGCACATTCATTTGGACTGTTGCAAGCACTTTGTGTTCGAAATTCTCCCTTGACTACATTCCTGGTTTCAGTCAGCAAGATTGGTTGTCTCAGGAAGGAAGCACGAAGAGGTAAACATAGAGAACTTTGAAGTAAATTTCTCCCTTGATTTAGTTCTGTCTCGCCCCTACAGGAGGTAACATTGCTGCTATTTTTCATCATGATGTTTGAAACATTAAAGTCTTAAAGTAGGCACTTAGTTCCCTGTTTTCAAATGTTTACTCACAGAGGTCTAGCAATTCATGTTTGCTGCTTGAACAAGTTCGTCTTCTTTCATGAGGTTCAAAATGTCAAGGGGACAAAATTGTCCACTGTTGCAGTTGCAAAATTGCAAAATTGCCACTGGTACATTGCTAGGTTGAGGTGTCCCAGCAGCCATGCCTAATGCAAGCACTTTAATTTTGCTGTAGAAAGAGTGGGCTGCCCAGGATGCTTTCAGGATCTGTAACCCCAGGCTTACTGCACTGAAACTGTGAAAGCCATGGCATCTGCAGCTCAAACCAAGGTTCTTGAGATTCATGGGTTCTCTTGCACAAAGCAGGCATTCAAAGCCTACAAATCTGACTCATCGTAGAGCCTGGTACTCTGGAAATGTTATGGCTACAACTTTTGAGGTTAACCTGAACAGTTCCCATTGCAGCTGAGCAGTCCACACAGTGGGTCTCTTGCTAGGTCAGGAACAATAACAGTTCTGGGGTTTGTGGCTCTAGCACAGCCAGCCTGCAGAACTGCCAGGCTTCCTCTCTGTGACATGAGGCATGAAAGTCCTGGTGGCCTAGGCTTAACCCCCAGCCTAGCCCCACAGCAGAATGCATGAATGGTTTGCTTAGGAACCAATGTGCTGTAGTATGAGCTGCAGCTGGGGGGCCTGGAGTCCTTTGAGGTGCTTCCAGCCTGCAGTTTCAGAGCTATGTTTTCATAGTTTTATACTTTGCATTTTAGACTTTTGGGCCAAGCAAAGAACCAGACAATCCAGGACTCTCTGGAGGCCCAAGCAACTTGTCCCAAAGCAGAAGGCTATGGAAGTACTGAGCTAGAAGAGAGTATTCTCATCCTTTTTGTACTGTGAATATCTGGGCGATTACCCAGATTCCCTAATCTGGGAAATATTATGTTTCAGTGCTTCAAAATACGATTTTTTGAGGAATGTCTCAAATCTCCAGTTCAACCTCATTTTGAACAAAGCATTGAAAAATGTATTTTTGCCAGTTGTACTTTCTTTACTTTGGCCAGGTCTATAAATTGTAGAAAATGAGCTGTAGCACTGCAGTATATCCAGGTAGCTACCGTATGCTTTCTGAATGGAAATCAGCCTGGTGTGTTTCTGCTACTTCAAGTACATAAACAACATGTTCTTACAGACTTAGAATAGATGCAGATGATCTTTAAGAAAAGCTTTGCGAAGTGTGGTTACAAATATGAAATATTGAGTAGAGATAATAAGTATTTCAGAGCTTTGAAAGGCACAAAATTTATATTAGCAACATCTCAAATATTTAGAGAAGTGGTCATACAAGTAGAGAAAGGATTGATTAGAGTTAAAGCCCATTATTAATACTGGTCTTGTTCATCCAGCATAACATCTTCCTAGCAATGCCTGCTGTCTAATAAAGCATAGGCTGATACTTGTTGTACTAAAACAGTGACGATACTTTAATTGATTACAAATGAACAAATGAGCAAGAATGATCATGTGAGTTGTAAAAGTTGGTAAAGTTATTTATCTCATGGGTCAAAATACAGCAAAAGTCAGCAACAAATTCAGTTACTGTAAATTTCAAGGACTTTCTTATGTGTCTACTGAAGCAGTCCATCTATATGCTTTCAAAGGTATCTCAGTACAAACAGCTGTTTTAGAAAGGCTTACTGCCTCCATCCAGAGTTGTCCCTAGAGGGATATGATTTGGACATGATTAAATGCCATGATCTTGTCCAACAAAATCTCAGTCCAATTAGGTAATGTGACACTGTTGTACGTTTAGTGACCCTACCCAATGTTGTTTAAATGTTTTTGTTGAAAAGTTAGTATCCCTATGGAACAGGGTTTGTTCATCCATGCTTTATATTTTTGTGTAAAACAGTTGTGTGTATAAATCCCATTAAGCAAAGAGTAACACTGAATTGCATTATATGTGACCCAAATACAAGTCAAATCTGATTTTTCTTAAACATTGCATTTGTGATTATGTTCATGACTATACAGTATTTTAATAAAGTGAAATGATAGGGACATGACATATTCAAAGCAGAGGTCAGATAATTAATTCACACATCTGACTATTTTCTCTTCCATTTTTGTAAAATTTCTCTTAGTATTCCTCTCTTTAATTCAGTATAATCTATATGTTTGTGAAAAGGCATTAATTATGTCTGAATCCCTGAATCTTGTAATGCAGATTATTGTCCAGACTGTATGCACTACACAGTACATAATTTAGCCATGGGTGGCTATCTTGATAGTCTATGGATTGATTCTTC
The DNA here is from genome assembly GCA_035772895.1 of Perdix hodgsoniae. Lineage (NCBI taxonomy): Eukaryota > Metazoa > Chordata > Aves > Galliformes > Phasianidae > Perdix > Perdix hodgsoniae. The sequence continues at coordinate 19,627,280 of JAPSGF010000009.1, read as the reverse complement.
TTAGTGGTATATATGTTTTAATGGACAAACCTCAGGACATGTGATAACTATTAAAATTTTGCATATAGATTATCTAGAGTCTTTGTTAAAGTTTTAATTATGCAGTCAGTTGAAAATCCCTGTCCTAGGGATCAGTAAAGAACAAGTAGAAAATTGACATGATTAAATTCAAAAAGTCCGTGGCTGATAAATGAAGATAAGGAAGCAAAGAACAATGGATCCAGCAGTTAACTCTCTGCTACAATACAAAGCATCTATTTGAGGCCCTTTATTTAAACAGAAGGGCAATTTAATCTTTAGGTAACCAACAAACTACAGCAATAAATCCAAGTCCAAACAGAAGTGTGCTTGTCACAGTGGATGATTAGGGCCATCATGAACAGGGGCCCAAAGCTCTGTGGTATTAGGAATGATATATAAATAATAATGTAATATATTGTACCCAGGGCTATTAGATAAGTTTTTACTGGGAGAAAAAATGACTTCCTTTAAGCAGTGTGACTCTAAGAAGCAGGGAGGTCATGTGGTCTTCAGTGATTTGTTCTGCTCTGAATGTTGTCAATATAAAGAAATAATTTTATAAAGATTTGTGGGTCAATATAATATTGAGAACTGTTGTTAAAGATAGTTTCCTGTGTAGTTCAGTGCTCGTCACAGCTCAAATCGAAACATAAAATGTACAACTCCCCCAAGAAAACTATGTAATGCAAAGAATCCACTGATTCCTGTCCTTCTTACTTCTGTAGATGAATACTCTCAATTGTCACTTGAAAAACCTGGAGCGTAGCCTGTTGTATGATTATAAACACATTCTGCTGTCAGAGAACTAGCAGCAGCTTTCAGCATCTAAACAAGGCCTTGTATCAACAGAGCAAGTGCACATTCTCATGTTATTCTAATGGTACTTTTTATTTCTTCTCTGTTGGGTATTATATCACTCTCTTTCCTCCTACTCTTACAAATAGCATCCTGATAGTGTCTGTACATTTCTGCAATTGCCTATCCATGCTTACTGTCTTTATGGTGGTTAAAATCCTTACAGAAGCTTATTCATAATAACCCACTTGAGCTAATCTTGATAGTTGCATCAAGGTCTTCTGTTCTTCTACTACATTTTTGCTTTTTTATTACCTTGGATGAGATGCATATAAAATTTCAAAGGCATTTCTTTGCCTAGTGTTAAAACTCAATGAAAATATTCCCTTCTGGTCCATTGACCATGTTAGTAAGAGTGGAAACAATGCCACCAGTGAAAATTGAAACCATTGTCTCTAATGCTTCAGCATCAGACTTGCTCCTGTGAAAAGGTGCTGTCTTCTTTTTAGATAAGTGTTCACCAACCATTATTTGTTCTAATACATTAAACATAGTTTTAGAAAGGCTTGGATTACCTCCTCCTTTTGTTCTGTTGCTGCATTTGGTAATTTTCTCTGCAGAAGTCATGACCTAAAAGGACTTTGTTTAAAATCTAGCTTACTGGTAACCTGCATATCAGATTTGGTTTTCAGTCCCATAGCTGTGCCTTCTCCTCCTTTCTTTCCTCAACTTATTTATGTTTGATTTTACTGCCTTTCCACTGTACATAATTTTCAGGAGAGGACTTTTATTTATAAGTGCAAAAATAAAACTTCCAGTGTTTTGTAGGAGCTGAGGATGAAAAGAAACTTTCTCGTAAGACATCATTGTTTTATTTATTGCCTGGCTTGTTCTGAAATTTCTGAGCCCAAGATGAAGTAAATCTGTAAGCAGAAATATTTGGTAAAATACAAAGTTATGATGCCAAATCCTTTCTTTCTTGTACCCACTTAAATCCAGCACAAAGGAAGATATTCTAGCTCAGGTCTACCACTTTTAAGCTAACCTATATTTTGAATGTGTTTTTTGTCATGGTACTTAGTGATACATATGTAGTATTATCAAGATAACCCGACAATTTGCTTTGATGGGAAATGAAGTTACTGATCTTAGCATCCAAACAAAATTAAAACCAAGGAACCAGTCGTGATCTTCATGTACTGTAAGGCTCCACATTTCTCTGAAATAAGAACTGTGAGAGACATGTCTGTCATTCTTGCTAGGGCGTTTGAGTTCTCAGAGGAATGTTTATGTAAATGCTAACTAAAATCAAGTGAGCAGAACATCAACCAGGAGCAGAGTGAGTGGAGGCAAAGCAGAAATTTCTGCTATTTCATGCAGACACTGAAGCAACAAACATGAGATGGGGTCATGTTTTTAGCAAAGGAAGCTGCAATTAGCAAACCAGTAGGCATCTTCTCCAGAGAAGGCAGTGAGTCTGGCTGATAAAACAGATGAATACTATCCCGCAGTTAAATTATTGCTACAGGAATTATGATGATATTGTTTACTGGTGCAGATATTCATGGCAATGTTTATTTTAGGTAGACGTGTCTATTTAATGTGTTTAGAATTATTTTAGTTTTGATTTCTACAACCCTGTGAAATTGATCCTACCTGCTGATAGTAACGCGACTCAGAGGATTTGACCTGGTGGAGAATTCTCTAAAACAGTTAATAATCATTATTTTCCATCTGACAAAAATGCCTTCCCCAGCTGTGTTTTCTGAGTCCTAAATTAAAGCATAAAGGTTTGCTGGTATGGCAGGCTCTCCTTGTGGACAAGCAATATTATTAACAAGATCTTGCTTGTGCCAGTGTAATCCAATACTATACTAGAACTTTAACTCACTTGAAAAAAAAAAAAACCCAAAAATTATAAATAAAAAAAAAAATCACAAACTTAACTGACATTATACATGACACAGCAGGGGTACAAGTTTTTAGCTTAGATGTGGCCTGAGGGAAGATGCAGGCTTCATCGCTGGCTGGAGGTAAATTGCAGTGGAAACAAAATTTCCTGTTCTTATTTCTCAGAAAAGTGACCCAGATTGTCCCTGGTGCTTCTTGTTCTGTCCATCCCAGGTCAGTTCCTCCTTATCTCTGCTTCTAACATTTTGTCTCCTTCATTTTCTCTCAAACATACGTCAATTGAAGTATCCAGTAAAGGAAGAAGATGGTCTGAAAAATTCCCCAAAACATACAATGATACCACTGCTCTCAGTCCACAGCTGCAAATCCAAATAATCTTTGCTGATGCTGAATTTGACCCTCCTTCTTAATACTTTCCTTATCAGCATTTCCCTCCTTACTGGCCATGTAGAGAACTCAGCTGAAAATCTCTCTATCACTTATTTTTTCTTAAATTTATAGCGATATCAGTAGTTAGTTTCTTCAGTTCCTTGACATGTATATCCTATCAAATCTGGACTGAGAGTCTGAAATATCTATAATTCTAGGCTCCTTTTTCAGCTTTAGAAGGCCAATATTGCGTAGGTTTCCAGGGATTAAGAAAGTAACTTAGAGACCTATCGTCAATCAGTCTCTGTTCTGCTGCATGCTTCATGATCATGGGCAAATAACTTGGGCACTTAGTGACATTTCTCATCTCTAAGGGGTACAGATGTGTTAAGATATTCTGAGACTGCAGGATGGCAAAAGTGTAAGGTGCAGTGAAGATATGAGGTTCGAGGGTTATTATGAAAAAAATAAAATCAGAGCTTTGTGATGCATCTGCAGTCAGCAAGAAGCAGTTAATACATTTCCTGAGTCCTGACATGGTGAACTTTAAACTTTTATCTGTAGACAATAACATATCCGGCTTGTCTTTTTCCCTTACCAGTTTAGTTATATGATATAGCCTGGGTAAAAATCAGAAAACTGCAGATTTTATGAGGGAAAGTAAACAATGCTTCGTAATTACTTGGATTAACGTTTCTCTTACAGGCATGACTTTTTTCTTGTGTACGGGATTTTTGAAAAAAGCAGAAGTCACAACATGTACTGATCATCCATGCAATTAAAGAGTATTCTGTGCCATGAGATAGACTTTCCTTTGTGATATTTTTATATAGCTGGAGTTAATGCTGAATATAATCTACATCCAATCAATGGTATTGTGCATCATCAGATGAAAAACATATTCAACATAACTGCTGTTAGTTCCTGTTTAAAGCCCTAATCAGAGTCTATGCCAACATGTAATCACATTGCAGAATAAATTGTTGTAATATAAAGTATGTAGAATAGATACTAAGACATGCTAAAAGACTGCTTTCCATCTCCAGAAATAATTCCTGAGAGGTTTCCTTGGAAGTGCCTCAAGCCACACAATCAAGTGACTACAACAGTTCTGACAGTAAGGGCTGCAGGGTAAGAATCTGTCCAGTATAGGAGCCAAAAAGTGTGGAGAGGGAGAAGATGACCAGGAGGTTGGTATCATGTGATTCCCCTTTGTGCACAGGCCACAACATAGTTCAGGTACCACTGATATCACCATAAATTTAAGAAAGACTAAGTGATGTAGAGATTTCCAGCTGTGTTCTCTACAAGTACATGAGTGGCATGACTGTAAGAGCATTTTCAATGCAGTTAATGATTATTTCTGCCTTTAAGCACCTCCTTCAGCATGAATGGTTCATCCTAGGAAACCTGTCTCGTCAAAGATAGCCTTTTGATACACAATCCTCTCCCTGCATCCTTCTCGTTCTGCACAGTTATTTGCTGGCTATGTTGCCAATATTTTTTTGCATCAAGCAGCTTCTCTTTGCTCATTGTGATGCTGTTCCAAGTCTCTCTCCCCAGTGCCCTGTCCCATAGGCAGGAGCTAAGCAGCAGAGTAGCATTTGTCTGACATTTTGTTCCTCCAGTCCAGGTTTTGTACTGCTTAGCAATGTGTACAAGAACCTCCCTGTCTTCACATGTTTTTCTGGTTGAAGATATGCCAGTCTGATTTTACCATACAGCCCAGCTTGACTTTAATGGAATGGATAGTACATCTTTGTTGGTGTGACTCTTTATGACTGAAAAGTTTACCAAACTGACAAACTAGAGAAAGTGAGCTCTGACAGGGTTGGTACAGAAGACCTGTGAGTTCAGTCCACTGGAAGAAGTGTGCAACCCATCTAAGGATCTGCAACTTCCTATAGACAAGAAGACTGAATGCTGGGCAGCTCCAATAGCTCTAGTGTGGAAAGAGAGAAGTTCCCTTCTAGTGAACAGCTCTGTGAGCTGCGGTGACAGCTGCAGAATAAGGAGGTGATTTACAAAAGGACTGTTCCTAATGCATTTGCTTTCTCTTGTATCTCTCCTAAATCTCCATTGCTCTAAAAGCTCATTCTGGGATCTTTGTAACAGCCCAGAAGGCATTAAGCCTTGAGGGGAGCTAAGACAATGAGTGCCACATACTGTTTGTTACAACCTGACAGTTCATATATGCAAACATCTGCGTCCAACATTTGAAATGTCTGTGAATATTCCTGCTAAGTAGAACTATTACGTGGTATTTCTTTGGCAGTTTTCTTCTTAGGGTTGCTGATGCATAATTGCCAGGGCTTCCATACTCAGTAAGCACTGGGGTGGGTCTCATCTGGGTAGCTCTGTCAAAGACACGTCTTCCAGAGAAAGGGGCAGCGTCAGGCATGTGATTCCCACCCAGTCTGCTGGAGAGCTTTACAGCTGTTGCCACCTACTGCACAGTTCACAATGATCCTTTACTCACCTTTCCTATCATCTTCTGATTGGCTTGTCTTTCCAAAATTGGAGATGTATGGATCTGTCTTGCTTTTCCCAGAAAGTCTTTGCACTGCTAGAGAGAGCTATCAAGCATGTCCAGTGACTGTCACTCTCTCTTGTCTCCTGGAGCTCCCGGACCCATCTAATTAAGATGCTGTGCTTTGCTCTTGGCATGTGTGCACACAGAGCACTCAACACACACACACAAAATCTGTTTTCTCTTCACTGATTCTCTCCTGTTTGGACAAAATGAAAATCAAGTGCTGAAATATAAACATGAGTGTTACAACAATCTTTGAATGTTATTCCTATGGAATACATAGGCCAGTAACAGAATTATGATTTAAGCATTTTCGACACCATGAATCTGCTATTGCACAGTTTTTAATAAAATAATTTGCAGTCTCTCCCAATCAGTTGTGTCAGCAGATTTAGTTCGTCTTTGAGGCCCAGCAGGGATGACAGTCTATTTGTTATTAGAGTAATAAATAAACAAGGAACTTGTCAGAGGCAAAACTGGTATGTGTGCCTTTGTAAGATAAATGCTGCCTTTGAATAGACAAATATTTACGGTCTTACAGACCAAAATTGTCATCCTAGCTAAAGGCCTTGTGTTGTGAAAGTAAAGGGAAAAAAAATCATGATTTCTGGATCTTTCCAGTGCAGGCAAAGATAGCTGTGTGTAATGAAAATGTATCAAGAGATTTTATGACAACAAGCAGGCCATTTCAGTAAAACTATAGACCTGTAACCCTTTATCTTTGTACAGAGTAATGTATGTTGGGTCTTTATGTCACTGTGCTGTGGGATATAGCAAATATTAAAAATTTTTAACATCACCTCTAACATCATGTTCTTAAGAATGCACTACATATGTTCTCTGCAGCTTGTGGCAGGAGGCTTTTTGAAATATCTTAAGGGAATTAGGGGAAATGATTTACAGAAAATCAATGAGATTCTTGATTCGAGTGCGGGAGTCTCTGAAAATCTTCAGAGGAGAATGAGGGTGGTTGGTTTGTTTATCCCAGTCTAAACAATATGAAGTTATATTTTTGGGAATAACTGTATTCTGTACAGAACTGGAAGAAAATGGTAAATTTTAAAGTTTGTCATATAGCAAGTGATCTTTTATGCAGCTCTTCTCTTGTTGTGGTAAGCCAGTCACTGCATCAACTGACAGAAGGAAGTATGGAGTTGAAGGGTCAAAACAAGACTGACAAGGCTCTTAAGAATGAAAAGATGTGAAGCGTGAAAGCAAAAGGATGCCAGCTGTTATCAACTTTTAGGAGTTAAAGTTCCTGCATTTTGTTAAAAACTGGGGAGGAAATAAAAGATTCATTGAAGTAAAGTGAAAATTCTCATGTTCCTGTAAAAATTCCCAGGAGTTCTCTGAAACACCCAAGAGGAAGGGGCAGATTGTACATTTAATTCACTCCTATACGGAGCACAGATTATGTGCAGAATGCTCCTTGTGATCTTCAGACCCATCAAATCAATGTGTTTATTTGCATGAGTAAAATGTAGCAAGCATGGACAGCAACATAGAAGTTTGGACAGTTCCAGTATCAAGTAGATCTACAGCTCCCAGTTCCTTGATACAGACACTGGTTTTAATGGGATGCAGGAGTCTAGATGATAAATGTCATCAGTAGTCATGAATGGCATGACTTTTTGGCATGAGTTTTATCAGATGAGAGATGCTGAGGGATGAAGTGGTGCTAGTACTGTCTCTATTCATATTTTGACATAAGGAATTGTAATTCTAGCTAGCAAGTTTCTTTAGAAAATTCCAATATGATTTTCTTAAATCATGCCACCTCTTATGATCTTCATGCTATGATTATATATCTAAAAAAGTCTTCAGAGGGAAATCACAGCTGGGGATTGACTCTAAGTTACTTTGTATTCTGAATCAAATCTCATTTAGAAGCAGATAAGACTTATTGGGGACTATCTCAGAGTTTCTCTTCAGGCAAAACTTTAATATGTGTCCTGTGTTGTTATGGTGTGATGGCAGCTTATGTTTAAGTCAAATTCTGTTCTCACTTGCTTTAATTTGTCAGTCTTCTGTGACTATCAAATTTACCTTGTTTATACCTGCATAAGTGAAATGAGAAATGTTTTGCATTTCACAGGAACTACAATGAAGAAGTTACCGCTCTTACTTTAGTAGTATTTTTATAAGCTGGATCAATCTTTTGGTGCTGTCATTATCATGCAGTTTATTATGATCTGGAAGCTAAATAGTCTAAGCAGCAATAAGAATTAAATTAAAAACCCCAGAGCAGTATGATTTCATTCTTCTTCACTGTGCTTTAACTGTAATGTAAAACTTGCTTTTTTTTTCAAAGGAAATAAAATTTGCTCTTCCATCACCTTGTTTCTCTTTAAAGAGACTACCTCATAGCCCAATTTACCAAAAATAATTTCCTGGGCCCATTATGTGTGCTGTATCCTGATGTACACTCAATTTGCGGAGATCATTTTTTCTGACTGTCATCCAGTCAGCCACACTACCACTGTGCTTGTGCCCCACATGGGACACAGAGAAGCAAGATTAACCACCATCTAATTTCTACTTTTGTCATAAATGTTGCCCATAACACATGGCAGACAAAGTGTGCTCTCTGTGGAGTTTGACACAGCCACTGTCTGGCAGTCTGGGTGGTAGAGAATATATTATTTATCATACTCAATGGGATGAGGCGGGCACTGAAGCTACTTATTGGAGCAGCTGTGAACCCCCAATCTCCTTAATTTTCAAAACAGGTAATTAACTGGAAAGTCATTTATAATAACCACTGACATCTCCAGAAATCATGGAATGGGTTGTTAACTTTGCAGCTTTATTGTACTCATATTTTTGTTGACAGCTCAGTACTGAAGTCTGTCAGAAAACTGCATATTCTTTGTACTGAAGAAGAAATGTATTTTAACATTTCTGTCATGTCAATATTAGGCATATACAACAGAAGATATGTTTGGATGCTGGGTGATTTGGAGGACAGTGCAGTAGGAGATTCTTGTATTTGCTTGTTTTTAACTAATGTGAAAAGAAGTGACCCAAAATCTGAAAAAGGAGCATTTGAGTAAGTTCTGCCACTTAGTGTCTGGATGCTGAATTGAGTCCTAAAATAATAAAATACATCAATATAAAGGCTGATGAATCAGTGAGGGCAGTGTACCTGTGGGAGTGAGACTTCTCCTGGAGAAAAATCTGCTTTATTTCAGCCTAGCTTAAGTAAAGGGCCAAGGTCCATACAACTGGAAGGATGAATTGGTTCTAACAGGGCTGTCATCCCAGATAAGCAATCATATATTTAAAGTAGTGATGTGGAGACTTATGTTATGAGTCCATGTATCAAAAAAGACTAGTAAATGGAGTCACTTATGGCATCTAGGTGCAGTGATAAGGGTCTGGCAAATGCATTAGACAGATTAGATGCATCAGATAGGTGTCCTTACTTTGTACTCTGCTTGCCTACGATAAAACCTTCCATTTCCAAATGACTGTCAGAGAATATTAGACTGAATTTTCTGCTCCTCTCAAGAAGGTTGTTTAGGGTGAAAGACAGCTGATTAAAGCAAATGTTTCTGTTTAACATTTCTGAGATATGAGTTATCTTTATTACATTTTGATTCTTGTAACAGAAAGCAGAATTTAGCAGAAACCTGTTGTTTGCTAACTGAATATAATCTGTCAAAATACGTTTGATACTAATAGACTAACCCCTGAATATGTAGTAGTAAGCAGCACCATAGACTATCTATCAGGAGATGTTTTTTCTTAAAAAACTTGCAGTATTGTGCTGAAGCTTGGCTTTAACCTTAGAAAATTGCTGTGTGTGGTTGTTAGACAATGAGGGAAGTTCTTGGTAATATCGCAAACAGCAGATCTATGACCCTGGTAGTAACAGCAGCTTTTTGATAAGAGCGATAGCAGAAATTATTGGTCTGGATTTGGCAGGATTTTCGAAAGCACTCCTCCATGAGTAGTTCTGTATCCACTGACATGTAGTAGCCATTACTTAAGTGGGAACAGAGTTAAACAAAGGGGGAGTGCCTTGAAAAGAATCCATCCTGGTGTGTAGGGCGTACGTATTAATGATGTATGTTGAGACAATTTCCAAATGCTGTATTTCCTCTTAATTCAGAAACTTTCAAGATTAGAAAAGAAGGATGGAAATAGTCAGACAGGGAAAAGAAAATCCAGATATTACATGAAAAGTCTATCCAAAAGCTGGGGCCGACATACTGCTGACTGCCCCTGTTCTTCATGCTGACTGAACACCATTCCCTGGAATCACTAGCTCATTCTGTGTGGGCTGTGGACATGGAATGGGCAGCAGAATTCAACTCTGAGATTCTATTTACTAAATTAAATTTTGTTTCTGTGTTTTTGCGTTTGCCTAATTTAATTGGATTTTGCCTGTTGTGGTGGGAAGCACATCTTCCTTCTTTACTGAACATAAAATTAGCTTTCAGTGGTGATTTGGGTTTGTTTGGATCTATCTATGCTTTTTCTCTAAATGAGTTTGTTCTTTCTAAAGCAAATATCACTCTCATATTTTGGAGGTGCAGAAAATTTGTAATCTTGTTTCTTCGTTTTCCTTATTATGTTGTGTTAATTTATGTATACATTAACATGTATTTGCATGATTTATTCATTTAAAGCTGTACATGTTTGTTTGAAAAGAAGCTCAAAGAGCTTTATCACAAAAATGCTAAATTCAAAATCATTGACAAAGTGTGTATTTTTGGACTTCAGCCACAAGAATAAAAACTAGGTCTATCATTTCATTTGATTAAAAAAACTTTTTGAAGCTGGATTTTCAATTGTTTTAGTGTCTGAGGATGAACTTCTGCTGGCAGTATGGAGCTGTGCTGCAAAAGACATTGTCTGGAGCATTTTCTTTCAGGCCTTGCATAATACACATAGAGGAGGCAACAGTAGATCAGGGTGTAAGCTTATGATCGTAGAGAATATGCAATCACTAACTGTTGTGAAAAGGAATTCACAAAATACATCTGCAACAAATGAAGAAAACATATTTTTCCTGTAACGATAAAAAATGTCTTCATTTCAATCAGCAGAATGAAAACTCTTATTTGTACTCAAAGATACCAGAAGTTCCTTGCCATTAACTGCAACAATGAAATCAATTTTATTGGGGGAAATAAAAAGAAAGTAAACATTCAGGAAATTTTCAGATGTTTCTGCTCCTTCTTTAGCCTTGAGCACATTGGACCAGAGCTAAGTTGAAGTAAAGCATTGACTCCTCCTGGAATCAGTCCTGGCGCCCAGTCTTTGCTGCACTGCTGAGCTCTGACCATGATCTGGCAGTCATACAGTCTTGACAGTGTACCATTCATCACCATCAAGAGAAAGCAGTCCTGGAGTGTCAAGTTTGCCACCTTGTCACAAGAAGAGTACAATGCAAAGGGCTGGTATTTGTAGTGTTAAAAAAGCCATTCCTGTATAATACGACAATGTCTTAGATTTTCTGTTATGAATATTGTCCTTCCTTCAGTTAAAATCAAAATTAGAGGCACAATGGTGCACTCTTTTTATTCTTTTGTTTATAAAGTTCCTGCTGCTCTAATAGTTGGATATTTTTGATTCCTTCTGCCCAAAAAAAGATGAAATCACCACTTCAATGTCTTGTTTTGAATAGTTGAAATTAAACTAAAAAAATTAAAAAAAAATAGAGAAGCTGAGTGGAAAATTGAAAAATCTGTAGCAGTGCATGGTGCTGTGTAAAATAATTGCCATTAATTGCTGTTTGGAGCAGGAAATAAGCGATTTTCAGTTGATGTTACATAGAAAATGACTTAATGAAAATTGCTATTAAATGGGTACACTTATACAAAAGTAGTCAATAAAAAGTATGGGGCATGGAAGATTTTTCTATTATGGGAAATTTTTCATTAAGTAACTAGATATTCATCATATGGGGCATTTATCCACAGTCATCTCACATTTTCTGATAGGTCATCTCAACCTGACTAAAGAGCACTGTCAAGGCACTCCAGCACTTTAGGACTGTATTAACATTCTTTCACTGAGGAAGAGTCCCTCCGGCTCACAGTTAATTGTGGTCTATATCCATGTTCAAGCCCTGCCCAGTGCCTTCACTGTAAATCTTCCCATTGTGCTGAAGAAGCTGCCTTACATCCTTCTCCAGTGCTTACTGCAGGAGAGGTGGGGAAGAGCTTGGCCTCATTTGCTCTGGTAAATGGGTCTAATTTCTTCACTGTGGCTCCAGAGTGGCTGATCTTAGAGGCAGCAGAGCTTCAGGGCTGGACCGAAACTACTAGTGCTGTGACATACATTCTCCCACTCTTCTTCCACACTGAAGCAGTTTCTGACTAGCTCTGTAACCTACAGTGCGCATAGGAGTTTCCACCTTGTGTCCAGCGAGCTTTCCAAGCTGTGCATCACCTGACAATAGAGAGAAAGCCCACTGAGACCACTCAGAACTTCTAAGCCAAAAATGCCTTCAGTTTATTTGTAAGTGTTCACTGAGATACCATCACTTGGTGTGAAAGTAATGTAGGCCTTTGCTATGAAAGAGCATTTAAAATCTTTACAGCTTAAAGCCACGATGCATCTCTGACCATCCATTGTTCCAGATAAGCATTAGATGAGACTTTCAAATCATCAAGCTTGCAGAAACCAGCCTGAATCAGCTGCACAGGGCTGTCTACTTTGGGGATATTTCACTGACAGATGTCTCAAGGTGTTTTCTGCAGAGCTATGCTCTGGGTAAGTCCTCACATTCACCTGCATTTGGTGAAATAGTGAGACTACAAGAAATTCAGTAAATTTGTAACCAGACTGCCTAGTAATAGGTCAGATAAATTGGATACCCAAGCAGCTATAAGGCTACATTGTAAAAAAAAATGTTTCTGGTAACCTTGGACTTTGGAAAGGAGAGCTTGCTCCTGTAATCAGCTGAAGATCCTCTTCTCTTCAAATCCAGTTTTCTGTGCTTTACCTTGAGGTCAGGATTCAGTCCTGAATGATTTCAAGCAGAAAGAGAGTGTTTTTTTGCTCAAGCAATCCAATTTTAAGCTGCTCAGTCTGCAGTTCTTTTCACACATACCCACTCTTCGCATGCTCTTGATGATCTGCAAATAAACAAACAAAAAAATCAACAGCCACCAGTTGTGAGTCCGCCAGCCTACTCTGTTGGATTGCACTGGAATTGTGTAGGCACAGGGATATTAAAAGAACTGTGTTGAAAAGGTTTTGTGTATAAGGTTGAACCTAGTACAGAAATTGCATGTGATTGTTACTGCACCGAACTGGATGACACAATTAGCTTAAACAGGGATAACAGAGCCTTTTAAAAATTCACTTCAGTCTCATTTACTTTATTCTGTGAATCAGAGAGATCTGAACAAATAATGGGAAGGAAATACCCAAATCCTGTGATGGGCACCAGGCAACTTGATCTCCCAACATAGCACAGAACTCCTTAAAGGCTTGGAAGCAAATCACAGACTTGTAATTTGAAGGCTTAAAATACAAGACACTAATTAGAGGTCAGAGTTCAGCTTGCCATGCAGTCTTGGCTTATACTTGTTGCTTTTGGATTCTACTTCTTGGATTCTACTTACTGTGTTACGATATGACAAACTGGCAAAAGCTTCATTGCAGATGTCGATGTGTAGAGGTGAATTCAGATTACACTTGAACTGGGATAAGAATTCAAACTTCTTGAAGCTACAGACCCAGCACTGTGGTTTTTAGCCTTCTTTGCTCACAAAACTAGCGTTGTTGAAATGTAACTTTTCTGGATAAGCATCCACATCAATTTGTGTACATTAATGGTGTCAGAAACATGAAAGGTAGGTTTTCAAAAGCGCTCCAAAGGCACATTTTGCAAGGAGATAATATATCACTTGAATTTCAGAAGCATCTAGTCACCCTCTTCTGACTGATTTCCAGTGAGCTTTTTGAATGTCATTAATCATTATCTTACTTGTTCAAGTTCCTTAAAACTTTGCAAAACAGAGCCTGATTGAGCTGAGAATGCAAATAACACCCATCTGCATCTAAATTTCTAAGTTGGATCTTTCTGGAAATCCCATGTGTGGGATTTCCTGAGATATATCTGCACAGTGTTTGCAACAACACAGGAGCTGGTGCCAATGCAAATGAGGATGAAACTGAAAATACAGGTTACTAAATGAGCCCCTGCTGCATGAATCACATACTTGGTCCTGGCTTGGCTCAAGGCCAGCCTTGAGATCTCAGGTACAAATTGTGATCATGAACTGTGTGTGTATCTCTTTGGGAGTGTGATGAGAATTATAGCCTGATAGAAAGTCATTCAGGAAGAGTAGTGCTTGCTACATTTTGTTCAGGGTGGAAATTCTAGGAAATAAATCTTGTGATATTTCAGCTTTCCAGCTGCTCCTTTCATGTATGCAGTAGAAGGCCAAGCAGGTTCTGATTTTATTGGAGGCCATTCACCCATCCCTAGGAGTTGTTGCCTATTAATTCAAATATAGCAAAGGTAAGTAGCAGACTAGAAATTTTGCTTTCTTTTCTATTTAATTTTCTCTGCGTTTTCCTGTGGTGCAGTATCACTGTAATTCACATATGAATTTTGGTTTGAATGGTGTTTTTGTTGCAAAAAAAGTTTAATAGGAGCCTGAGGGTGTATAATATTATTGAAATGAAATTTTTTTGAAACTCATATTTCAAAGCTCATTAACTTACACAGTTCTGTGGGGGGTAAGGATCAGCAGATGAACAGCAATTATCTATAATCTGCAGTACATGTACTGGTTTCTCCCTTAGCCTCGTATCTAGGTTTGTATCTAAATAGATAACCAGTTATATGTTCATACATATGGTACAGATGGAGTATTTTTCATTCAAACCCAATGTTTAACACATCCAAAACACAAGAGCCAAATGATTTGTGCACATGTAGTCACCCAAATCTCTCAAAGCTCAATAGCAGGGCTACATAGGTAACCTGAACCTGTACTCTACTGAATTGCAAGCTCCATATCTACTGCTCTTCAGCCAGCACTTCATTTAAACCCACAACAGCATCAAGCAGCAGCAGAACAGGCCCCAGTACTGCTTGAGGGCAAGGTAGGTTCTTAGGGCTGTACTGCACTAGGCTTTGCTGAGGTTTCACTGTCAGCAATATTAATGGCAGATAGTGCTGAGCTGTTTCAGGTTTATAGCATATGTCACTCTTTATCTGTTGTCTTAAATTAGTCAGTTGTAGTAAAATGGATTCTGCTCTAACAGCTAGTTTTAAATGGTTAATAAATAGACAAATATTATAGCATGTTAAGCCTATAATATGGTCAAGTCAGAGCCAGTGTTGGCATCAATACTTAAAGACAGTTTTCCTTAGAAAAGCTAATTTTCAGTTCAGAGTTTCTCTTTGTTTATTGTTTGGTTTCATTCCAAATGCATTTAATTTATATTCCTGATAGGTCTATGTA
The DNA here is from genome assembly GCA_035772895.1 of Perdix hodgsoniae. Taxonomy (NCBI): domain Eukaryota; kingdom Metazoa; phylum Chordata; class Aves; order Galliformes; family Phasianidae; genus Perdix; species Perdix hodgsoniae. Next base: position 19,612,214 of record JAPSGF010000009.1, on the reverse strand, counting down.
TGCTTCTCTCTTTACCTTTCTGTAGGAGAATTTGAATCCGTTCTGCTGAAATTTCCATGTACAGTGACCTTTAAGTAAAGACAAAAAAGCCCAAAGGAAGAAAATGAGGGAATATGGGATAGAGGAATTTAATGGATGAGATAAAAACCTTTTCTTTTCTGATTCAAGAGCAGCAGCTTGGCTAATTCTGACTTGTGATGGCCCAGATACCAGTGCTATTTGTAGTACAGGAGCCTGGTGAATATGGCATCATAGACACAGAAAGACATGTGAACATGGGACACAGTGGTTGTCAAATCCAAGTGTGAATCTCAAGTGTTTGTGATAGCACTGCAGCTCTGAGGTATGGAGACTCCTATCTCTGAGATTTTTCACATTTGTAAATTTTATATTATAACTTATAACTTAGTAGATATAACCTTCCCTCAGATTCACTGCCTTCGTATTTTTCTTCTCCTGGTCCTTTAACTGCAGTTTTGTTTCCAGGATTTCAAGGGTTTGTCTACAGATTTGGCCCTACGGCTCTGTCACTCTGTGCATTTCCTCTGCTATGCTTCACTTCTCTTGCTATTCTGTTTTCCCATAAGACTTTCCCCTCCACTGCAATTCTGCTTCCTTAACCAAAATCTCTTCCTCTGATGTTTTGCTCTTCTTGCTCCCTTGGAATTCATCATCTTCGTGTCCTACAGGACCTCTGCTCCCATTGTTTTACCCTGGAGGTTTTCTTGCCCCATGTCCAGTTCCTGAAAGAATTAGGAAGCACTGAGTGCAAGAATGTTTTCCATCTTCAAGTTTCAGCACTGTATGCCAACACAGCTTGGAAGGGATTAGGTTTTTATTTTAAAATGCTATTTGGGAGTAATAAAAATTCCTGATTAAGTTTTTCAAATAACAAAGAAGACTTGTCAAAGGGATAAATCTGGGGTTTCCTAATGTCTCTTCTTTCAGCTTACAATATTTCACATTGGAGATGTTAGACCTATTTGATTATCAAGTCCCCAGAGCGAGTAATTCTCCCCATTGCACAGGCACTGCCTTGCATGTACTCCTCTGCCTTGCACAAGCCACTTTAAGGGAAAAGGAAAGAAAAAGTAAGCCTGATTTCTGAGATCAGACTGGAATCTCTTCATTTAGCTGAGCAGTAGGGTTCATGAAGTGTGCCTTTGTGATTTTCTGATGGCACTGGGGCTGGGACAATCTGTTTACACTCTTGAAGGGCACAAGGACTAACAGAATTTGTTCACTTGAGTGTATTGATGTATGGAGCATTGCTGTGTGTACAAGTGGCGCTCGGCATGCAGGCAACTGTGTATATCTTATAACAACAGCCAACTGAACTAGTCTCTTTCTTCTTGACCCTTTGCCCACTACCAGTTCTCTCTCCCTCTTTTTTTTCCTTTCTCTTTTTCTCATTTTCTTCCCACCACTGTTGGAAATTTAACAATAAAATTTCCTATTCCTGGACTTGTAGTGAACTGTAGCTCTTTCAATTGCTTTTACTCAGGGCTATGACAGCTCTTCACTTTGAATTTTTATTAAAAAAGCTTAAAGTGGGATGGGGAGTTTATGCTCCTCATCTAACTTTTGAAAATAAAACTGTTATAGTTCAAAGCCAGGCAGCTGCTGGTAGCTGCCATTCACAGTGCTGTCTGTCAGTCTGATTTGTAAAATGCCTGCTTCCCTCTTCCCCACCCAGCCCACATTCAGCATTGGACCTCAAAGCTGTGATGTCACCCGGGGGCTGTATGTACAGCAAGTGCCGACTTAAACATCACTAGGCTTTTGAAACCAAATAATTGAAAAATCAGTTTCTTCTTACTTTCCTGCCAGTAAGACAGAAACACCAGTGCTGAAAAAGATCTGCCTGTTGTCAAATCAGTGCCAAGGACATGAAATTATGGTCTTCTTCTCCCCCCCCCCCCATAGTTTCTGATCTGCTTAAAACCAGTTTAATAAATTCAGATCCAATCTGAGTCAAGTGTTGGAGCTGGTGCCAGATTGCCAATTGCTGTAGGATGGGCACAGAGCTCTGAAGCTAGGAAGAATAAAATGTTTCTATCTTATACATGTACTGTTTTGCATGCTTATGCACACGTATTATCAGGTGCCAAAAACTGCCAAATGTTATAAATTCCCAGCTGGCTCTCTCACTGGTGAGCTTTACAGTGTTCATAGTGGTTTAAATAATCATCTTGCTCCAGAGGTTTGGCTAAGAATGCAGTCCTCAAATCAGGCTCAAACTACCCTAGAAGCAGGAGACAGGAGGCAATTATTAAAGGCGATACTAGAAGCTTGCTTTGAAGTTTTGTCTGTGGTAATCGGTAATGCTTATGATCTTGGGCAGCCCCAAACTGTATAAAGAACCATGCTTGCAAACTTCCATCTTCATGGGGTCAGACCTATAGGTGATGTGATCACTCTGCATACACGTGCATCAGAAAACAGGCAGGAGCTGGGTGTTACTTAACCACCCCAAATAGTTGAAAGGCAATAGGAGTTGTCTTCCTCTCAGATACTGAAAGGGTTAATTATTTTTTTGTTTTGTTTTGTTTTCTGAGTGTCTGATGTAGCTACTGCTGCAATTATAAAACCAAATAGTCTCCTTTTGTAGAACTATTAGCATTGGCAATGATATCAAGCACCAATTCATCAAGAGCCACAGTGTCAACTTCAGTTTGGTAGTGCAAAACAAACAGAAAGCTGAGATGCTGTTCTGGGGAGAAGAAAAACTGCTCTGGGGAAGGCATCACATTATGGGCACCTTCTTCTTTTAACAATAACATTTAATAGCCTTTTAAAGAGCATTTTCCCCATTCCCCCAAGTAATTTCTTGGCAGGCAGTTAAGAGAAAGGAAGAAGTTTTTTTTTTAAAGGGCTTTTATATGATACTAAATAAATCTAGCAGCCTTCAGAACAACAAACCCCTCCCCTGCTTATGCCTGTTGTGCTGCCCAGACTGTCTCTTAATACCAGCCCTAGAGTGGCCTGATGGTGTCTGTCTGGTAAGTGCTGAGAGCATTATCAAACCACACTGAGGGCTCAGCTCTCCAGCAGATGCCAGATGGAACCAGCATCAAATTATTATTATTATTTATTAATTACGCACCTGACTAATGTGCAGAGCAATTAGTGGCAGTTAAAATGCACATTTTAAATGGAAAACAAGAGACCTTTTCTCAAAGAATGTATCTGTTATCCAGGGATAGACACCTTCTGAATGGAGAAGATTTGTCCAAGACAAAGCAGAAGAAGATGGAGTCTTGGTCTTCTCAGTCCTGTGTCTCTCTTGGCCTTCTCTTTCCACAGTGACCTTGCAGATCCTGCTGTCACACACAACTTATGGTTGAGGACTGAAGACTACTGAATTTGCTCTACTCTTTTACAAAATTTGTCCTGTGTGCACAGAGGATCTCCCAACTTTTTTTGCTGGATTCCACTGGTGCCCACAGAAAAGAAAGTAGAATTTGCCCCTGAAATGGAACTAGATTCTGCAGTTGAAAGAAGGTGGCAGTTGTTGGAGATGCAGACCACAGTCATGCATCTGAGCCTGATTCCCAACGAAGGGAAAGAATTATAAGCAATTTTTTGCAGTGACCAATGGGGAACGCAGAAAGATAAAAAGCCTCTTCTGGCAACTAGATGCAGCATTAAACTCGTAGGGGTCAAGGTACAAGATATCGGGCCTTTGTTCTTCCACTATCATTTGTGGGGATACTTAATTTGTGGTCTTCAGTGGAGTGGGTATTAGTATTACTTGTTCCAAAAGTCAGCTTTCCTTCCACCTTCAAGGTGGAAGTACTGACAAGCAAGGAATAAGTGATGGTTACACAGAGAGTGAGGTGAGGGATAAGAGATTCTGTGAGTCAGAAAAAATAAAATCAGAGAAACAAGTGAGTATAAAAATGTGGACAGTCTTCTCACTCTTTTGCCGCATTATTTTCTTGACACTTTATGCTCTGTTGTTTATTTTTTCTTGCCCTGAGAACTCACGTGGGCAGGATTGCTGTGGCTGAGATATTTGAAAGGATCTTGGAGTGTCTGGTGTATTGTGGAGAAGCCAGTGCAGAAACTTTTGGAAGATCTGGGAATGGAAAAAACAATGCAGAAATTTGTGAAGCTGTTAGGAGCAGCTTTGGGAAACATGAGTAAGGGGTCAGAAAGAAAGAAATGAATCTACTTGTCTGCTCAACATCATTCTTGGTAAGACAGATGGCTTTATAATGGAGCCAGGATTCCTTGGCCAAGCCAGAACTGACTCAGGTTTGACTTCCGGAGGTAGTGGATATTTCTTGATATTTTGACCTCAGCTGTAAGCTTTCCTGAGGCATATTTTTTTTATTTTGAATTAAAAAAAAAAATAGCACTTAATGCTGTACTCAGCCTGTGAATTGGACTGAATATTCTGCTGACGATCCAGTTCTTGACATTTGCATGCCATGGAGTTATGTAGTGCAACGTGCTATACATTATTCATGCTTTCATGTACCTCATTTTCACTCTGTGTGACAGCACTTCCAGGATCAAGGTTCAGCACACTTCAGTGGACCTGCAAGCTTTATGGTTCTGATGCCTGGAAGCAAAACAGCAAAGAAGCATTTGGGGATGCAAGGTGTCTTTTGCCCAACGAACTTGCTTTGGATCATGCTGGCTAACCAGGTCTTTGGTCAGCAGGCAAATAGGCAATATGTTTGGCTCAAGCATGCACCTTAATTAAAATGAATCAATTAATGCAGATTAAATTAAGATTCAATTTTAAAACAGCTTAGTTAAAGCAAAACAGATAGCTGTGTAGACATTTTGATCTTTTTAAACAAGACTTTTTAAGCTGAGTTTAAAACATTTAGGTCGACGTGAAAGAAGGTGCTTGCCAATTAGTAACAGGAGCTTAGCTCATCTTCAGTAAACTGCTTTAAGTAAATCAGAGTAAGCTTGTGGGCAGATAAGGACTAAATAGGTCAAAGACAACTGGTGTTGACTTAATAGATTTGCATTTCCTCTCAGTTAGTTGAGAGCTGATGCCCTCACACTGTAGGGTGCCTTTGCTGATAGTGCTGTTTTTCAGAGTGTTGTAATGCTGACTTCCTGACCAACTATGAAACCCCACATAATGTTCTTTCCTCTTTGTGCTGGCCTCCTTCTATTTTGAATAGAATTTGAATAGAATTTGAATAGAATGCTTGAGATGTCTAAAATTTAAATCAATAGATTACTTTTTGTGCCTACAGCCCTAATCTTGGAAGGTAGTGATCAACAAGTGTACACCTCAAGTCAGAAAGATATTGGAAAGATAGCTTTAAGACACTTCTGTAATTCTCTGCTTCACTGTAGGGGTAGTAGAGCACTGTTTTCCATGCAACATTCACCCAGGTGGCTCTAAATGATACTGCCAACAGCCCTTTGCAGCTGGAGAATATTAACCTCATCATCCTCTTCAGCAGGCTGAGTGCTCTCTAGAAGAGGAGTACCTATAAAGGTGCTGTGCTGAGTACATGCATGTTTCCATGTTATGATCATCTTTCAGTGGATGACTTCTCCTCATGCTGGGTGCAAGGCTGACTGGGCTGCTGTAGGAATTACAGAGTGCTTCTAGGGGAAATTCTGCACTGATAGTTACAGGGAGCATTGTATGAGTGTAACATACTGATACTGGTGAACTTGGTATGCTTCAGTGAAATAACTCAATGCTATGTGTCTTGAGAGTTGGACCCCATATTTTTCCTTCTTTTTTATTATATCAAGTAGTTCTGCAATGGTTATTTTAGTGGTGAGAAGTATGTGCTCAGCAGGTATTTAGTGTCTTGGTTTTTAGATGTAAGTGTCAAAGACACCCAATGGCTGCATCACCCCCTCATGCCCTGATAATCGCTTGAAGAGAACAACTATGGTGTCATGTTGCTTCCCAAATACCAACTGACCATTGGTGAGGCTCCTGGAAAAGCTATGGTATATCATTATTCTCATTATATACATGAGAGCTGCTGGAAACAGGAACCCATGGTCTCTTGGGTGGACCATTTTACTTCTGCTGAAAATGTTATCTGAAGCTTGCATTCAGTTTACAAATGCTTTGGTTCCTAACAGATCCCAACAGTTCCTAATAACGCATAAACCATATTTATCATGAAAGATAAGAGAGATGAAAACCCCAAACCCAGAGAGTAACAACAGTCAAATGGGAAGCAGTGGGTGCAGTGCGCTGAGCTCAGCCCACACTCTGCTTAAGTTTTGTGGGGGGACACAGAGCATGAGACCTTATACTGCTTGGAGACTGCTGCCACTGGTATCACAGGGACAAGTGTCCTGAGACTTCTGCCTGGTTCCTTTTGTTTGGCCCAAACTTGTTCTCTGATTGCCCTCAGTGTATATAGGACTCTTGGATAGAAGCAGTCATGTGACACCTATATGACAAGGTGCTCTATGCGGAGGAAGGCATTTCTATTGGTCTCCATTTTTTTTTTTAATTTTATTTTTTTTTATGGGGGAACAAATGTTGGATATTTCTGGCACCTTTGAGCTCGCTAATCATAGCTGTGAACTCAGTCCCACCCAGGCATGATGTAGGGCTGCCAGGTGTTTATCATTTAATCTTGATGAACTATTGGGCTCTCCCACTGAACTGATCCTGTTGGTTCTGCTTTCAGTTTTGTTGTGTCACAGTGTTAGGAAGGGATTTTGGTGTGAGGTGTTCTGCTGTGTGTGGCCAACTTTCCAGACTTTGAAGTGTGCTACAGGAATACTCTTGGAGGTTCTGTACCAGTAAGTACTTATGGTGTTAATGCGTATTATGTGGTTGTGTGTCTGAAGTTATTCTCCAAGGTTAATATCTGAGTGAAAACTCAGCTACTGTTTCCATGCTGAATCTTCTACTGTACCTGAAATGTTGTCCTATTCCATCTACCCATCAATTTAAAATGATAAATGTTATTTCCAGAGTGGGGCTGGTGCTCTTCTGGGACACTTTTACTTGTGAGCCAACATCTCTCTTGTTTATATTTATTACAGTCTTCTTCTGCGTGTATGTTTTGGGTTCTCAGTAATAGTCTGTGTTTCTACTGTGCTTAGGAAGAAGAGAGTCACATTTATGAATAGGGGCTACAGGTTGTAAAATAATCGTAGTATAAAATTAGGCTTGTATGGATCTGGGCTATGCTGCTAATCATGTAATAGGATGCAATTGAAATTTTCTCTTCTTCTTTTTTCTTTGTTGTCATGAGTAATGCTGTAGTATTTCTAGGAATAGTGTGCAGAAAAAAAGCATGTCAGTGAGGAGTTAAAAATATTGACTTCTGGTGCATATGATAGGAAGACTTTCCTTAGTTCTACAGGCAGACTCATATCAACTTTGAATTCAATTTAGGGATTGAATTTAACATGGATAACCCACTGGGTTTGAAACTATAAAGGGACTTAAAAATGTACAGCAGATAGGACCTTAGAAGTCTAAAGGATCCTTCACAAGATGAAAAGTATTTTATGTTGTTTGAGATACAGTAGTGTCTGAATTACACTTCAAAAAGCTTACCACGTTCTTAAAATACATTTACAAGGGGAGATAATAATGTACAGTCTTAAATTTAGGCAGCGCATGTTCACCAATAAAATTTCATCATCTTGAATAATTTATGCTGGGTGGATGTTATCACTGAACTTAAAGAGAAAACTGGAAAATGTGGAGACCCCCGCTTAGTGCTGATGACTGTGTAATGTGGTGAGTGGTTGGAAATTCTTTGGGGAGCCCACCAACACATTCTTCTTGTATATTTATAAGGAAACGGTGGTATTAAAGTTTCATTTTCTTCTGTTTTAAACCTAAGCAAAAACAGGAGTATAAAAGCCATCGAGGAATGCAGAAGTATTACTAATGTTTCAGAAAATGGAATTATTAACCATAACACAATAATGCTCAGGGCCTGCTAGATGTTGCCTACTGATCAACCCGCCTTGAAATTATGTTTATTTGCTTAAGTGAGTTTTTGGTTTATATTCTGTGAAAACATTCTGTTTCTTTTTTTTTCTTTTCTACGCGTGAACCCAAAATTGCTTAGTCTGTGTCCTTTTCCCTCGGATATGATACCATAGCAGCAGCAGCACACGCAGTTGCTAGCTAGGTAGCTTATTATTATGGTCACACTCCAGCACACAGCATACTTGTTGGAAGTTTCCAGAAATATTGCACTGCAGTCATTTTCCTTGCCGTTATGCTAATGGAATCAGGAAAATCAATTGTCCTTAAGGAACAGGGGAATGAGATGTGCTGTAAATGCCACAGGATGAGTGATTGGTTGATTGCAGGGATGGTGATTCAAACGCGCCTCATCTCTACATTATCCTGATGAATTTTTATGGCCCTGCCTTTTTTTCTTCTATAGCTGTGGAGGAAGGTTTATGGCTTGCAGCTTTTTAGTTGATTGAATGCAGCTGGCATTGTTGCAGTGCAGAACAAATAGGTACTTTTTCTTTACAGCCTTAAAAGTAGATTGAAGAAATTGCACACCAACATTTTTGCAACAAAAGCATTCTTAAAAATGCAGATATTTTATGAAATTACTTTGCTCTCCTTCTCTACCGTCAGTAATCTTTCTATCAGAATAAAGGACAAAAATTGCTTGAGATTCTAGAGGAACATATCTCCGATTTTTTATTCTTATCACAAAGAAAGCTAACTAAGGGGTTTCATTAGTATTCATTTTAGCTCGATGTAATTTTCTCCTTCCTAGTAACAAAAAAAAAAAAAAGAAAAAACATATGCCTGTAACACCACTGAACCAAAGAAGGTCATCCTAAGTATATCAGCATTTTCTGTAACTCCTTCAGAGTGTATTCACAAGGTAGTAAGGATAACTGCTTCAGCTCAAATTATAAGAGATACAGAATATAGAACACTATATAACACAACGGATCTTATTTGATGGACTAAAGCAATGCCTGTGATCAGCTGAGTCCTGAATTGCTGATAGCTAAAACCAAACACACGAGCTTTCTATTTATGTCCAATTAATTTTCTGAGAATTTATTCTTCTGCTATATGGTTTACGCATTACAGACAACGTTCATATAACATAGGGAGCTTTTTTATGCAGCATCTTCTACAGAGCTGGAAACTCAGCCTGGATTTTTTTTCCCATTGAATCAGTAATCTTGAAGAGGTGTTAAAACTTGTGGTTATAGTATTTCCTTACAGAGTTATATAATTACACCATTACGACTCAGTTTTTAAACATTTTTTTCATTATGCTTAGCATATATTTAGTATTTTCAAACATAAAAGCTTTACAATAGCTATGCAGTGTGACATCTTTCTGACACAGCCATGTATGTGTATTTCTACCCTGATTTATATTAACTTGTTTTATTCTTGGATTGATCCTAGACGGTGCCTTCCAGCCACATGATTACTTGCTGATAGTTACAGAAATCTATGAGAACTTAAGATGAGGTCAACAGTTTTTCTTTTGTGCCTAAATCTGGTGATCGTATCTGTAAGTGAAAGAGTGTGCTATTGTTTTAAATACAGAAGGGCTGATTCACCACTGTGTTTAATCTCATAATAAATTGCGTCTGTGCCAAGTGGGTGCAAAATATTATTGCTGATGTGCTTGGGGAATTCTGGTTTCATCACATTTTACACTGAGTTTGCACAGGTGTTAATATCAGCATGAGTGTAAGGACATGGGGAATGCTTCCTAAATTAAACGTAACACCTCTGTATGGAAAATCAAGTTCAAATTCATGGTATTGAAAGGTTTTGCTTTTACATACGTGTCACTGAAATAAAAGATTGCTCTAAGATTTGGATCAAAACTGAGTTTAACAAGAAACCTATGTAGCAGAGGATTGTGCATGTGTAACAGATGATAGTACACACGCCAGGTAAACGCAGGTTTAAGTAGGATATAAGTAATACACAGTGCTTGTCCTGCAAATTTCACCTACTGACAGCATTATAACGAGAAACAGAGGTGCCAGATCTTAGGGCTTACCTTAACAGAGCAAATGCAATATGATTTTTTTTTTTTTTAGCATTGTGATGACTCTCTTCACAGATGTCATGGATATTGATGACACTGTGTTTTAGTTTTTGCCGCCAGGTTACTGAAAGCAATTTTATTTTTATTCCTTTATTCATCCTGCTACCTCTGTCATCAACAGTTCCCTACAAAATATGCACTCATGTTTTCTTCTTGTTTCAGATACATAGCCAGATAAAATTATTGTGAATTGCAAATGTCTGATCTTAGAAATATGTACTTTTTTTTTTTTCCTGTCAGATAGATTTGCTTAGATTTAATTTTGAATACATAATATTGTTCTTTCCAGTGTCCTGGTTCCACAATGAAGCAATTTCCTCCAAATTGGTAATTCATTAATGTGAAGTGGTAATGACCTTCTTAGCTTATTTGTTAGTGATGATTCTTTTCTAATCTGAAGCACATAAAAGTAGTTTCATTAGCACATTTTATTGTCAGAATTGTCGAAGTTTTTTGTGTTCTGTGGGGTTGGGATGTGTATCAGGCACAGAGAAGCAGAAGAGCAGGAGCTGCGTCACAAGGGCTCGCTGGCACAGACTCGTGTCTTCCGCCGCGTGTGTGGACTTACACTGATAACGCCTTAAGAATGGCTTATTATCATAGTTACACAGGCAGCGAGTCAGAGCCAGCACTCTAACACGGGTGGTCTGTCTTGCTAACGTTTTGGTCAACCATCTAAGGGGATGCAGGGAAGGAGAAAGAAACCATTTTGAATATTAATGAATGAGGGAAAATCACTGCTCAGCAGATTACAAAGCCCACACTCATTCTGGTGAGCAGCAAAGAGAAGATGTTCCTGTGTCTGTTTAGGCAGCAGAGGGATATTCCCTGTGGAAGCATGGGGGACCTAACAGCCCTGTCTCCTGTGGACGTTTGTGTTTTCAGTGCATTTATTTACATTAGGGTTGTTTGAGCTGTATTATGCCTGATTGAACCAAAGTCTCTTGGAGAGCAAAGCGCTTTTATTTTGACATTTTCACATGGAAGTCAGCCATCACCTCTATAAGGAGAGTAAGCAAGATTTATGATGGGAAAATTGATTTCCTTTATACTCTTTTACAAAATACATCCAAGCACAAAAGATAAGCTAGACCTCTTTGTTTGCTCCTTCGTGCTGCCTGATGTCAGGGCTTGCTGGAAGTGCTGTAATATTTTAAATCATAATGCAGTGAGGAAGGCAATTGGCTATTGTTTATGCATCTTTATATCTACATTTAAAAACCCTAAGTGATGAGATCTTTATTGAGACCAAGCACAGCTTCCAGCCTGTGGGAAGGAGGAGCTGCCTTCAAGGTGGCACTGTGTCTAGCATGTGCTTTTGGGCCATCTCCATTGCTCGTTGACACCAGTGCTTTGGCTTGCCCACAGCACATTGCCTAGGCCAGGGCAGCAGTGATGTCCCCGTGGGAGGGAACAGTTTCTGTGCTCCACAATCCAGTACTGCCAGTCTCCTGGTTTTTGGGATACGTTTGTGCCTCTCTGCTTCTGTAGCTGCTGTGAGGAAGCTGGAGTTGTTACCAGATCTACAGGAAAACTGGGAGAGACTTTCTATATAAGGACATGTAGTGACAGGGCTAGAGGAAATGCTTTTAGACTGGAAGAGGGTAGATTTGGAATAGATATTGGGATGAAAATCTTTACTGGTAGGGTGGTGAGACACTGGAACAGGTTGCCCAGTGAGGTTGTGGATGCCCTCTCCCTGGAAGAATTCAGACTGGATTGGAGCTGTGAGCAATTTGATCTAGTGGGAACTGTTCCTGCCTATAGCTGGGGGTTGGAACCAGATGATCTTGAAGGTCACTCCTAATTCAAACTATTCTATGTCCCATTCAGGTGTAGCTCACTTGAATGCATCACTTGGACCTGTTTTTCCAAATGCTTTATATATGTGGTTTGTGTGAAGCACCAAGAAGGGCCATACTGAGTGTGTGAACCATGCCTAGCTCCTGTTAACGTGACAGACAAGTAGTTCTCAAGTGAGAACATGATCAGCACAGCAACCGCAGATCAGGATGTGTTTAAGTTGTTCCAGAATCTGAGTCCTGGTAATTATTCCTTCACCTTTCACTTCATTTATCATGGGCCTGATTTTTTCCATAGTAAATATTTTGAATTAGAAACGACATGGACAGTAAGTTAAATAACGATGGTAACATTACTGTGACTTTTTGCTGTTTTCCAGTTTGCATAAAGTTACAGAACACTTCTAAGGTAGCTAGTGCTAATAAAAACCCACTAACTAGCTAGTACTAACAAAACCCGCATTTTCTCCTCCTCTCCTTATTATACATGTATCCTGACATTAAAAAAAAGTTTTTTTTTTAATGGAAAATATTTCTACTTGTTTTAAGCTGAACATGGAGCCTAGCTCAAAACCCAGAAACTAAAATTCCTGATTTTTTTTTTCCCAAATTTGTGTCCATCAGTGTGCTATATGCCTTACTGGAAAATACCATTAATAGGAGAGATGTCAGTTAACCTTGGAGTAAACTCATCTGGGAATGTACATACATCCTTTTGTGACTCTCCTTAGTTAACACGTGTGCTATGAATAGAAAACTAACAAAATTGAGAGAATTTGATTACTATAAAGTAATCCCACTAGAGGGTGCAAGAGAGTAAATTATTTCTTGCATGGCAATGTGTTAAACGTGCCGAGAATCGGAATGATTCCTTGTGACCGAGCCAGCTCCAGGAGTGACTAAAGCTCCAAATGTGAAGTATTGTCTGCCTGCTACTCCTCGGTCATCAAGGCTACGGCATCAAGGCAATTCTTCTAGTAACTGAACGCTACCTGAAGTAGAGAGCTTTATTCTGAATTGTGCACTTAAAGCCTTTCTGGAGCAGACTCTGTTCTGTACGACAAGAGAAATGCAGAGTATCCACCTTTGATTTGGGATTAGATTATATATATAGTTTTAATATGGAATTACCTGATACGTGTATTTTTCTGAAATAGACATATCCTTCACATCCTTTTTTATTTTTAAATTTGGAGATGCTGTGAGTGGCAGACATATCAAGTAAGAGCCATTTGATGTTTTGGTTTCTTCCTGTTTCATTTTTATCATGCTTAATTTACATGCTATACTTTGATGCTATGCACTTTTTTTTTTTTTTTTCTTTTAAGCTGTAAGTGAAAATCTCACATACTGTGTGTATTCCAACAGAGAAAGAGAGATTTTCTGGTATCCTGTGCAAAGAAAAAGAATCCAAATATAATTATGCGGTGCGTTCTGTTTTAATGAAAGTTACAGATGGATACAGCTTCTGCTATCCAATAACAGCTGATGTGCAGCCAAGGTGTATACTGTACAAACATGTTAACAGTGCTGAACCATTCCTTTAAAAATTACCTTATTTCCTGCAGCAGTTATCTGTAAAATAAGCCTTTCTGCTTTTCCTTTTGTTGTTCTGTGCTTGGAGAAAGCTGTTCACACAAGCACATCAGGGTTCATATACTATTCAGTGGGTATTTTCTCTACATTTGTAGAGCAACGCTATTTGGAAAACAGAGCATTAAAAATGCAAAAAAAAAATAAAAAATCCTTCAAAAAGCCATTTGTGAGTAAAGTGACTTGCAATTGCTTACTGGATTTATGGAATTATTGACTCTTGCTAATGGTGCAGCTTCTGTCCGATCCAAGTGTTTTGGTTGTGTGTTTGCTGCCAGGACTGCTTGGTCAGGGGCTGTGTGAAAGAGAACGGTTCCGTAATCTCTCTGAAAACAAATATTTAACGAGAGATCATGCAGATAATTTTTCGGTACAATAATTCATTGTTGTGTGCGTATGAACAGCAGTTTCTGAACCTCGAGCTTTGTGTGCTGTCAGAGAAAAGATAAGTTGAAATAACGTAAGGGTCTGGTGTAAATTGAAGAAATATGGGAAATTCAGTTAAAGACTGAAATGCCATCTTCAGTTCTCCCCTGCTGTACTTGGTTATTGAAGCACGCTTGGGAGAGAAGGTCACCCACTGCTCAGAGTCTCAGCTAAGAGAAGGTGCGATTATCTGTGACACTCAGGTACAAGGGGATTACTGAAAGATGACGTTTTGGCTGAGCTTTGGAGTTTTCTTGGCTCTGTTTGGTTTAAATGAGTCTTTTAATGCTTTTGCGGTTTTCTTCTCCTGGCCTCCCTTTTGGATTTTTTTTGTTCTTTACATTAGTAAAGTTTACAAACTTTTAATTTTTGCTTTTATTGTATCCATGTGTTTATGAGTCTGAGATATCAGAGTCATTCTGATGAGCAGCCCTAAGTTCTATGGAGGAACTCTTCTCTCCGTTAAGTGCTTTAATGAAGATTTGGAGTAATTATGGCCTAATGGTAAACCTGCAGCTTGGGCTTCACTGTTGTTTGAACAGATATTTATTACATTTTATTAATATTATTACATTTAGTAGTATTATTTTAAATGCTCTAGGCTTGATCTATGCGGTGTTAGTATAGTCGGTGTTTGACTCCTCTCTACTGTACTCAGCAGCTTACAAAGCCAAGCATGATATAGTCCAGGGGGAGATCTATCATGCACAACTGCATAGTATATTGTTGGGCCAATGCTCTGACAGCATTTTTAAAGGAATGGAGTTGCCAGGATCAGATAATGTACTTGGAGATCCTGGTTCTACCTCGCATCTTAATGTGGAGACTTAGAATTGTCATACTGATTGTTTCATGGAAGACTTCAAAGAAGCTTTGTCCTATAATTCTGGAGGCTCTGTGTGATAGGCAGCTCTGCTTTATAGGGCAGATGGAGGTGGCTGACCTTGTTTCCCTTAATCAATGAGAAAGGAAGGGGCCAGTGGCTGGGATAAATGCTTCACCCTTGCTTACAGAAGAAATCTGCAAAGCCAGGAACAGCAGCAAAACCCAGCAGAGACATTTCATACATACATAAGGAGCATCTGTCCTCAATGTTAGGACTTTTAAGTGATGTCTGCTTTATCATTTATCAATTTCACACACAATAATTACTTGATCTTGTCATTTCTGCTTTAAGAAAGCCTGGCCTCCCACATTCTTGGCTGCCTTTGTTCGCCCCTGCCCTTCCCTGCCCTCTCCCCCATTACCATCCTTCAGTTGATTGTGGTCAATGAGGCAGGTTTGGTGTGCCACATAACTGAGTAGCTAGCAGGCTGTAAGATCAGGAGTGGCATGGGAAGGTCCTAAAATCTGCTGCTGATGAAACGCCACCATTTTTCCTTTGTGACGTTTGCCTTGGAACCTTCCTCACTCTGAAGTTTCTTATTCTTTAAGCTTTGCTAGTTCAGTTACATGCAGGTCATGCAGAACAGGGAGAGAAGCAAAAGAAATTCAAACAAATAATGAGATTACCATTTTTTTTCCATACTGGTAATAGCTTATACTTAGAAAACAGCATTTCTGCTCTGTATTATAAATAGGGACCTGGGAGTTTTGTTATTACTGCATTTTGTGCTCAAGTCAAAGAGAGATTTCGGGGGAACTCATAGAAATCTATAGACTTGATCTCCTGATATTTTGAGTTTGCAGGCAACTGTAACTTCAGATGACATATTGCTGTATAGCTATCACGGTATGGGCTAAAAAAAATCTGCCTGAAAACTCTTTCAGCTTTTGGCACCTAAATCCTTTGGTATGTGGATTTATTTAGAATAAATTGTCAGTCAGATCTGTAGACCCAATATGTGCTTCATTAAGTGTTTGACAAAGGCATCTCAGATAGTAATCTATATTGATGCTTTCTCAGTAGTGGTACAGTGTGGTATGTGATAGCATTGCTTGGACATCCCTGAAGTTTAATTCCATTACTGCATGGAATATCCTGCTGTTGGTTCTGGGGAGGTGGCTGTGTCTTGGGTGTGACTGCATGGGCATTAAAGGCATAAGCTTGCTTTTTAGCAGAGATCTTGGAAACAGAGTCAGTGTGTCTGGTGTCTGCAGAACCATGTTCCTGTTATAGTAATGGTGTTCTGTGGTTATGTAGAAAGGTAAAACTTAGAGATTGTAGTGCATATAGCAAGTTGCTTGGCTTGGCTATGAGGAGCCAAATGACTGTTGAGGTCTCTGGGATTTGTTTGCATGTAACCTGCTTACATACCCTTGAGATTAGACTTTCTATGTTAGTTACTAATGAAGTGTGGATATCTCCAGAAGAGACTATGTCAGCCTCTTCTGGAATGGTTCACTCCATGCTGGAAATGTAGGGTTATTTTATGTTGACCTAACCAGAGAAAGATAAAGGTTATCTTCATTTGTCGGTAATTAAGAGGAATTTCCAAACACATTTGGAAAATGACATCTAGACAAGTGATTTTTGTTTTTTCCCCAGGATTTTTTGAGAAATAAAAGGACAGAAATAGCCCCTACACTTAATGCACTGTCAGAATTCAGTTTCTACTCTAGATCTGCTGGAACATTCCTGCAGGAAGTAGCAGTAAGCTCAGCTATGTGGGGACTCATCTGCAGCTGTGTGTTGACCTTGTAAGGCAGGAGGTCTGAACTGCATGGTTTGTGAAACCACTCCAAATATGTGCTAGTTAGGTGCATTGTGTGTTGACGAGCCCTGCATATAGATGCTGTCCTCTGTGTTTTCATTTTTGTTCTGAGGCTGCCTATGGTGTCACCAAGGGACAGAGAAGGGAAGCTTATTGGATGTGTATCATCTGAATAAGAAAGCATTGCGGTTTTAGAGTTCAGTGTCTCATACTGTCTATGATTTGTAGGGCAAAGCCAAGGCACAGATGGAAGATAGACTTGTAGAAAAAAAACTAAGGATGAGGAAGCCAACTTTGTCTTGAGTAAATGACATGAAATGCTGTTTCCTTTCTGATAAAGTCTGGGACTTCTGCACCTCTAAGAGTTTCTACCTTACAAACTTCTGATATTTTTTAAAATTATTAATAAAGAATTTAGAAGACTTCTGTAGGTAAAGAACTCAGCTGTAGTAATTGGCAGTGGAAACTTTCAATTAGCAGATTTTTTTTTAATTCTTGTGTTCCTAAGTGTAGTATCAATTTTCAGAGAACACATGGCAATCACTTGTATGTTGACATTTCCTAGAAAAATCAATTGGATATCTTGTAAAAGGAATGTTATCTAATACAAATAAAAGACTTGTGGTTTTATTTACTCCCCAGTTTTTCATCCTGCTATATATTTTTCTTTAAAAAAGCAACAAAACCAAAAAAATGTATTCAGCTACATTTATGGCGCAGACTTTATGGGGTCCGTGGCAATATACAATACAAATTTGTATTTCATTCGATACATTTGTTATAGTTCTTCCTATGAGAGTTACAGGTGATTTGTTATCTCTGCTTTGCAAAGGTTCAGGATGAGACATGTGGCTGAAGTTCCTGACACACGTAACACGTGAGGGAAACCTCATGGCACACCTGTGCAAACAGTTGTGTGAAGAGATACTCAAGTTTCTAAATATCAATCTGTTTTGCCAGAAGTGCATCAAGAATTGGCAGATTGAGATAAGGAGAGAATGATTACATATCTGGATGCAACACACTGATTGACTTAGGAAAGCTGGCTTAGTTCAGGGAAATAATTGGCAGGTGTTTTGTCCTGTTTGCTGACTTGAGCCGTGAAAGAAATGTTGTGAGCTTGAGGGATGCCCGTAAGAAATCTGTATGTCACAGTTGCATATTTGGTGATCAACTCAGGAAAATAAGAAATGTCTTAGAGAGAAGAGCCTGCACTACGTAAGGAAGAAAAATAGTTTGTGATGGGAGGATGAAACTGAAGAAGAAAACACAAGTCTGTGCTAAGCATACAAAGATAAAATCAGACCAAATGCTGCATGTAAGCATTTTCAGGGTGACTGTAGGAGCCTCATGCAGCCAGCAGTGGCTTTGCTGAGTGTCAGCTTCACTGACAGAAAGTGTACTCTGGGAAAATGAATGTGGAGAGATGGACCGATGTTTTGGCTTTGTGGTACTGATAATGTACATTTCAATTGTTTGATAAATCACATGTAAATGAATGGATAAAGGTTCAGTTTCAGAAGTTATCCACCTCTGGAAATTAGGCCTTCACACCTAGAAATAGAAATCTAAGGCAGAGCCAGTGGAAGCCAGTACACAGGCTGCCAGCCATTCGTTCCACTTGGAACATGTTTGGAAAATGGATAATTATGGTAGGGAAGTAATAAAGAGCTCAGCTATCTGCTGCCTCTCACGACGTCTTGTTGCCTACGCGGTGCTGAATGCCAAATTGGAGCTCTGCTGTTTCTGTGGTCTGTGTGGGTGCACCCACTGCTCCCCTTTGCTCAGGAGACCCTGGGACAGAGGAGAATCAGGCTCTTTTTGGGGTGTGCGATGCCCAGAGGATGTTGTGCAGCTAACAGGGACGTGTTTAGCACGAGGCAGTGTCTGGCACTCTGGGTGTTGTAGCAGAGAAGACCTCATCAAATCAAGGATTTTGTTAAGTAAGAATGCAAAGTGAGCCAAAAGCTACAAGAACGTTGCTGTGGGCCCCATCTGGGAAAATGCCACAGATGAGATATTGTGGGAGTATGTAAGAGGATAAGTGGTAAGAAAAATGATATCTCAACATATATAAATCCTCAAAAATACATGAGGGTATAAAGTCTTAATATTAATTTCAGTGATATTCAGAGATTTTTTTTTTAAAGTGGTGCCTCTAGGGGCTGAAGTAAATAGTTCTCTTTAGTATAAACATTCGATTGAATTCCCAGTGTGCCAAAGTGATTGGATATCACTAGTAGTCTAGAGTTGCATGAACTGAAATAATGATTGGTGTAATCGAATCTAGCCCAGCGCTTTGAGGCACAGGCCAACCATTTGTGGAGATCAGGATAGAGCTCTACCATCCCTGTGCAGGGTCACTTAATGGATGTTGCATCAGGGAAAGTGGTTTTGTTTTGTTTTTCATTTCTGTTATAGATTGCTCAGGGGTGAGTACAATGCCATGGACTCATCTGTTGAGGGGAGTCATTACAAGCAATCCTCAGGAGATCTCGCTAACGAAAAATTAGTGAAAGGTGAGAAAGGTCCCACCTGCGTCTGTTCCCTTCAGACTTCTGAAAGCTGCATTGTGCCTCAGACTGTATCACTAGTCAAGGGAATAGGGATGCCCTGAAACCGCTCCTGCACCTCTGCATGAAGTATTTGTACACCAAGATTCTGGTCATTATGTGTATGTTCAAACCAACACAGGAGAATGTAAACCTTAGAGCACCACAGGAATCTGGTCTGAAACCTTTTCTTGGTTTGTGAAGTATGCAGGGAGATAGACTGTGGGCAGCTAATGTACATTCACGTTGTGTGTCTCTTTCTGCTGGGTTTCTTGGGGGTCAAAACCTTGGAAGCTGGCTGTGGAAATGCAGCAGACAGCTCAGGAAGCTAATCCAACATGAGAGGTATTTCCTCCCAGTGTCATCAAGGAAAAAATAAAACCCTCTCTGAAAGCCCTGGAAAAGAGAGGAGGAAGATTGGAGAGAAATGTATTTCAAATGGAGTCCTTGATTTTCATGCTGGAGTGCCACATACATAATGAATATGGACATCTCTTCTACCCAAAAGGGCTTCGCATCGTTCTTTTTTAAAAGTGGGTCATTTACAGCACATGTGATTGTAATAGGTATCATTCATGGAGAGGCACATGATTTAAATATTATGATTATTGATAAATGCCATAGCCAGTTCCAGTAAGAAAATATGTAAGTTAAAAGAAACACTGAATCATGAAACTCTAAAACCTGAAACATTCCCCCTTCACCTTTTTTAAACCAGAGGTGAAGAATTCCTCAGGCACAAGTCTTCACTGGAAGTTTTCCAGCTAGAGCCTCATTATGTGGTCCATTACTGCATTACAGTAAAACCTATTGATTTCAGCCATTGTGATGTGCTAGGAAAAATACCCTGTTCAGGGATTTAATCACAGCTGTAGCCTTCAAGCCAACCAGTATGTGGACCTGGTGAAGAATGCAGCTCATCCATTTGAATTGATGCAGGCCGGGGAACCGCTTGGTTTCTGTTCTGGGATGTTTCTGAGGGCTTGGGTGCATTCTTGAGCTGGCTGGAGAGATGCATTTTGGTGAGCTGCAGCTTGCTAGTACCAGGGAATCTCTTTTCTGGCTATATGAAATGAGTGTCAGAAGTGGATTAGTGCTGTGGACACATCTTGAAGTAGCTGGTGCTCTTTCCTGAGCCTGTAATGGGAGCAATCAAGAAAGCAAGATGACTCTCCAGAAAATATGAATGGCTTGATACTGAAGGAATGAATCTAAGCCTTGCATTTATTAATTTTAGTCACGTGAGATATAGACTAATAAACTACATTTGTAATGTAGTTGCCAGTTAAATTTTTCACTGACTGAAGATGACCAGAAGCTTTCCAAGTCTTCTTTGTTAAAAAGTATGTTTAAACCAAAACTGACATTTCAGAGAATATGGAGTGATTGGCTGTAGACACATGTCTTTGTGTATCATTTCTGAATATGCAGATGCTGAAGACTTTTTTTAGCAGTGTAACCTTCAGGATGGAGAATAGAATGCCACTGGAATGGACAGAGTGGAGGAGAGGGATGGTACATCCGACTGGGTGCGGACTCAGCTCACAGCAAGTGCATTTCTCAAGGAGTTTGGGTGCCTGGTTCACAGATTGCAGCTGTCGTGGAGCGCACATCACAAAGCTATGCATTATGAATATTTCTGTCTTTTAACTTGAGGCACAGGAGGAGCACAAAGACTCTTCAGGGCCCTCCCTAAATGGAGGAATGACTGACTTTTTAAGCTTATGTAAGTGAAATCTTTAGCATGCAAACACCATCACAACCTCTGGTGAGAGGTATGTGGCTGTGGCCTCTGTGTTAGCTGATCTGGGAAATTCTGGAGTTGCATTGCAGCCCTTTCTGCAGTTCTGACTGTGAAGATGATATGCACTAGGAAGTGGAGTTTTTATAAGAGGTTTAAGGCAATTGTTGTCCACTATTTCTGTTTTCCCAAAAATGCAGGAGTAAAATTTAAAGCATTTATGATAAGGCAGCCAGAGTGTGCGAATGCTCCCAAGTGAATCCAGAACCTGAGACCCACTTGCAGATTGCCTTCTGCTAATGCAGCCTTAGCGTGAGCGCACTGATGACTGAAACTACCAGCTGCAGCAGATCTGGGAGCAAAGGTGTGAGGAGTACTAATGTATCTGCAGAAAACAGCACTTAATTAGTTGACTGTGTTTTTTACAGTTTCTGATTGTTCTTAACCTGTAGCAGCTTTATGAGCCTTTCTCTTATTAAGAGGTGACAAGGCCTCCACCCTTATAGGTATTTAGATGCCTTGATTTCTGTGGGAGTTGGGTGGCTCAGCACTTCTGAGGCTCTGAGTCATAGTTCAGTTAATGGATTTCAGCTGCAGGACTTCTAGTTAGTTGTGAATCAGGTGGTTATGTTGATATTGGTTTTAAATGAAACACTTAATCTTGGTCAAAAGTGATGTTTTTCTTTGTGGAGCCTCTTAAGTCTACCTGTAGCTTGTTCCTGTCCTTTTTATCTCTTCTGTAAGCCAGGGCTTGTCACATGGAGAAACATCCCTGCTTCTGTTTGTGGTGATGAGTAGTTAAGTCTATACCACAGTGACGCTGTTTTTGTGGGACTTTCTCTCAAGTCAAGGAAAATGTTGAAATACTGTCTCTGCTTCGGGCTCAGAATAGCATCTAGAAATTGGGCATGCACTCAGTTTTTGAAATCATTTACCTTTGCTTAAATTTGGAATGTAGCGTTTGTTTCAATAAGTTATGTACAGACCTAAAATGAAAGTAGCATTACTGCACTTGTTGACTTATGTTAAAATCTATATGGAATAACTCAAATGCTGAAATATTTCTCTAGTAAAGGACATGTCAGGCATAATTTTGATTTGGAAAAACCTAGAAGTAGTAGTGACTGGAGCCCATGCATTTACAAAGGTGAACCTATCTATTCAACTCCATTTTGGAGCGAAGGGAAAGAATGAAAAAAGACAGCCAATACATTATCATTATTTTTATTTTTATCATCAGCATGTGATTTGTAACTGATATGATGGAAAAGATTAATATATCACTTCAAATTAGAAATCCTTCCATTTGATTTATATGGCAGGCTCAGCATTTTGTAGAATGGAGAGACTGTAAACTCTGAGATGTCATGTTCTACGCGTGTATGGACAAAAATACAGTGCAGTGTTGGTCCTTGATTAATCCTTATATGAATGTTGTTTTTTATATGATCATTATACATATATTCCTCCCAGAGGACAATGCATACAATAGAGTAGGTGCATCTACATGCTCTGTTGTGTTAACACAAATCAGAAAACAGCTTTTCATTTTCAAATTTTAGTGAAGCTCTTTTTGAAACAGAAGTAAAAATGGACATGAGATTTTTCAGGCAACTGCAGGGTTTACTTATACATCAGGAAACTTGTTGATGTTTAATATTTGTTCAAAAGCCTTCAGTAACAATTTCTACCAGCCAAAGCAACACACTTGACAAGGAGCAAAACTGAACTCAGCCAACAGGCATTTTATGGCTCCCTTCTGTGTGTCTGCTCTCTACATATTACAGCAAATGTCATTGTAGATGCAATGAGGAAGCTCATTGCTTGACCTCAGAAAGGAGAGTGACCTACCCTTTAATGGAAACCTGCTCCTTAGTGTTGAGGGGTGGTTCAAGGAGTCACTGGACTTCACCTTGGCATTTCCAACTTTTTCTTTTGCTCAAACTGTTGCTGTAAGTCCCCGCACAATGCCTTATCTGGTACCTAGGGTTTGGTAAGGTTTTGTTCTGTGGATAAGGAAGAAAAAACTCCCTTGGTAGCAGAGGAGATGAAGCTGGACAGTTTTATGAACAGCTTACCTGATCACAAAGTAGGATCAAAATGAAGTGTCTCAGGGTTTCAGTGCAGCCATTGCTCTCCTGAAGCGGGACTGTTTGCCACTGATAACTCCTGCAGTTCTGCTGGGCCGTAGGTAAAAAGTATATTCACAAAAGGATGTAAACTGGATCTCTTCATATATGCTAGTGTTTAACTCACAGCCTGTGTTGGTCCCAGGCTTAGGCAAGGACTGACTGCTAGGGATTGCTGCTTAAAAATGCTTTCATGGAAAATCACCACACTGACTGAGAGATTGCTCTTGCTGAGAACTCCAGTCTTGGCTACTTGGCTACTTTTTTTTTCTGTGTGGACTCAAAGTCGGGGCTAAGCAGTGTCCCAGGAGCAAGGGGTGCAGACTGGAGAAGTTTTAAGTGAGTTAGATAATGTTTTTAAAGTTGTTAAAGTTGTTTTAAGGAGTTCAAGGAAGAGTTAAGCTCTTTGCACACACATAGCTAGAGACAGGAAAATGTACTTCTTGAAGGACTGGTCTGATCACAAAACTTTACTCTAGTGCTCTTTGCTTGCCTTTTCACTGAATAGAACAAAATGCTTCATAAACATTAATGTTTCTCACAACATTTTGAATTCTGCCTTCTTTTGGTATTTAAACTTAAAAACCAAGTGCGCTGATTTACCATTTGGTTATAAACTTGACTGTATCACTTCTCTACCATGAGAAAATACTCCCTGCACATGAACACCGATTAGTTCACAGTTGTTTATGAAGTGCATAATGGCTGGAGTAGGTACATTTAACATACAAATGAACCACCAGGCAACCTGGCAAATATGGGATAAAGAAAAGATGACAGCTTAAATTCTTTATATAGTCGTAAAACCCAACTCCTACCAAGATAATCATAAATAATAAACTACTCATTTTAATAAAAATGTGTTTTTGGAGAGATAAGAAAACATATAAATTTATGTTAATGCTGCTTGTAGCAGACATCACTATGAATATTAAGAAAGTGCAGCTTATATTTTAATCACAGTTGTAATTTACATTCACAAAATATTTTTTTCCCTATGGTCATTTAGAGGGGTAAAGATTTTATTTTAATTTTTCTAAATAAATAACTGAAATGAAATGTGTTTGTAAATTGCTCTGCTGTTGATCCTCCTCTAGGACGTTTTACCACTTTCAGGTAATTTGCAGATTCTTGTCTGGAATGGTTATTTAGACACTGACATTTCTCGTGTCTGGCCATGCTTTGATACTGGAGGAATGTTTTAGATGATGGTTGTTGTGATGCTCTGCTACAAGACAGCATCTCTCACTCAAACCTTTGCTTTTAAAAGAATGCTGCTGCTTCATGAAAGGAGGGAGATAGTGAAGACCTCATAAAATCTGATCTCTGACTCTTCACTGCATCCACACACAAATTTTTCTTGGCAGGCAGTTTCTTGGCATTGACTGGCTGTCAGCAGGAGCAGCACATCTCCTAAAATGCCAAAGTTCGGTTCTCCACACTGACTGGAGGAGGCTGCATTGAGACTTCTTGCATGACGTTTCTACAAGTAGTTATGAATTCTTGTTAAGTCCATTCTAAGACAAAACTTGCTTAGCATTGTAATGGAATGAATGCAGAAATTTAATCCAGCCAAGTATTGAGCTATATGTAAAGTTCATTAAGTCTTTGCTGGTCAAATAATACTTTATGCTTGCAAGTAAATCTCAGCAAAGTTTGTTCTTGGTCCTCCCCTCAGGGGCTGGCAGTCTGTTCTCTCCTTAAGTTTCCTGCTTATTTTGATTTTTACTTAAAAGAAAAAAAAACAAAACCAAAAAATCTGCCAATCTACTATATATATCTTTTTAAGTTCAGTTTATCTTTTCATAGAATGTTTCTGTCCCACTGAAACACACTAACATGCCAAGAACTGCAAAAGGTTTAACTGGGAGTGAGAATGTATGCACCATGTATTTGGATTGTACAATTTGTGAGGTATAAGCATGTGTTTAAGTTAAGAACACTTTTAACGTTGCTGAATTTTTACTTATTTACTCATGTAGAAAACGAATTCATTCTTATAAATCAATACTGCAAATGTACTACTATAGGACCATTCTCTGCCCAGACCAAACAATCTATCATTATTTAACCCTTTCCTATTTACATGTCTGTTCAGCTGATGTGTAATTTCTTAAGAGGAAGGAGGTAAGGTTACCTCAGTGCTGTTTTAAAGAAAAGAGAAGTATTCTTTTTGGATATTTAATGAAATACTTTTGAATTTATAAGGCTGTTCTGACAACTCCTTCTGCAAGTTTGGGTGTCCCCAGGTGAACCAAGCAGAGATGTGGTGCTTCAGGTACCGCAGTACGTCTGGGGTTGGCAGGAAACAGATCGTTCTTATGGTGTCCAGAGACAGATTTAGAAAAATAGCTCACCAAGATAGGTCCCAAGAGGGACAGAGGTTCTTGATGCTTGCAGTACCTAAAATAGAGGGAATAGAGCTCAAAAGCCAAAGGTAGATACTTGAGTTTTTGTATGTTGACTAGAGTTGAAGGAACAAATGTAATGATAGGAAAGAACTTAAAATGAACAGCATGCTGTGCCAGTGGGAGCATCTAAACTCCTCTCCTGTTTATTAGGGGTTTACAGTCAGTGATCTCTGCAGGTGAGTATCCAAATATCATAATTCTTCCTACATTTAGAATGCGAAAGGGGTAAGGGATGGAGAGTATAGGACAAACAAAGCAACTAAACTCTTGCGATGAGAATGTTCTCCTTGGAAAGAAGGAATTTAGGTTAAATTTCACTCCTGTTGAGGAGGTTCATATATCCACCTCCAACCTTCAATAAAAATATTCTTCCTATCAGCAAATTAGCTATTTTACAGTGGTAGCAAGGGATATGTTCTACATCTCCAATTGAAACTGGGCCAGTGTACAACCAATTATACTAGAGTCATGGGGATGGAGAGAGAACAAGCAAGAAGTCTATAATCTGATGGCTAGTACTGAAAAACAGAGGTGTAAGGATAATATTAGCGTTTGAAAGAGGGGCCACAGATGTACTTGCTGCTTGACATACAGTTGCCTAAAGCTTTGCATTGTTATAGTCAAATAAAATTGAAAAGTATCAAAGTATGAGGATGCAATAAATGAAGTCATCCAGGCAGAGTAGAGTTGTTATAGTGATTAGTTTTCTGGACATCAAAAGAGACAACAGTGCAGCATAACCGAGGGGAATTTATTAGCACAAATCTGCAAACATCTCCATAGGAAGACTATGCTCCAGAGTTCTCAGCAATCCTAAATATGTATCACATAAGTCAAACCTATGCTTTCTGTGTGCCACGGGAAGTCCAAAAGTTCCTGACCTCATTGCTGGAAGCAAGAACAAATAGGCACTGATTAGACTCAAGTTAAGTACATTTCACCTGAGGGCTCATTAACCATAAGAGAAAGGGAATTGGGATGTCTTTTGAATGCAATAAAACAGTGCTTGTACTGTAAAAAAATACTGCCTTGATGGCAAAAAAATGTATATAATGAGTGTTTTTTTTGCAAAGAATATAGAGATACAGGTTAAAAAACAATTTTCCAACAAATAACGGATAATAACTACAAGGCTTTATGTTAAGAGAGTTTGCAATTACTAATATGGATACCAGAAAATACAGTGCAAAGCAAAAAAAGATAGCATAGATAGAGTATGGTTTAAATTTATGATATAAGTGGGTATGAAGGTGAACATAACCTCAAGAAGGCTGATTAGCAAATACCAGATGATGTAAGAGGGGGAAAAAAAACAAAACAACAACCACACAAAAAGCACCAAAACATCAGGAGTAATAGGGAGTAGATGCTCCTAAATGAAAATAATACTGATATTATATATAGAAGAATAGAAAAAATAATTAGCATACCAGATTTGTAACTGTAGGTCAAAACTAAACTAACAAAAGATACCCTTTATTGAAAAGAAGAAATGACAACAGCAAAAACCCCATCCCCTCTACAACAAGAAAAAAAGTGAAGCATGGCTACTAATTTGTCAGGAAATTCATCTAAAGGAAAAATAATTAATAATGCCAAAAGGTCACTTTAACTCTATATGGAAGGATTGTTCTGCTACTACTGAAAATAGTCTTTATTTGTTTTTATACAAGTAGTGCAAAACTGTAAAAGGATCAAAACAGATCTAGAAGGAAGGCAACTTTGTTAGCAATGCTTATTGTATATTCAATTATCATTGAAAGAGGAAGACCTCAATATTTTTAGTGTGTGGTTTGTGCTTAACAGGCATGGATTCACAGATAATACTCATCAGCTCAATACAGGGTACATAATCAAGTAGCTGTTGTTAAAGCATAGAGGTTGGAATGAGTTTACCAAAACCAGAGGGAATGAGCACATGAAGATTCGTACCTTTTAAAGGAAATACGCTTTATTTCTCTCAATCTCTAAAAATACATACTAACATCTCTTATGAGACATCGTCAATGTTAGTTACAGGGCAATGTTAGATATAGGCATAGGCAGCATCTCTGACTATGCCCTGATCATAAAAATGATGTCCATGTCAGAAGAAAAGGTGAAGATTAAGTAGCACTGTATGTAAAACAGCAGATCACACTGTAGGCATATGGTGGACAATTCCTAACAGAATTTATCTTCAGAGTCCTGGAAGGGAAGCCTTTAAAGCAATTGTAGAGGGATATGTATTTTAGTTTGTAAGGTGGTTTTAGGGGGGACAAAAAAAGTGATGCGGGATTGACCATGTAGACTTAGAGCAACAAGTTTGCACTGTACAGGTGCAATAATAAGATAAAATTCCATGAGAGGTTACATGTGAAATCTTCATTCATAGAACCACTATGGATGAAAACAAGAGCCAAAACTGGGTTTGCAAACTCAAATTTTCATTTGTAGACAAGTGCCCTTTGGCATTTTTTCTTCCTAATGGGGAATAAATTAGGCACATTAGCAACCAGATGTTTTAACAGATGATCTGAGATGGCTGCAAGAAGCAAAAAGAGGGCTCAGAAAGAAGGCCAACCAAATTAAAGGGATTTACAATATGCAGCTGACATATTCCTGTAAAGATGGCTATTAATAAATATGCAAACATTGCAGGGTTTCTAAATGCCTTGCTGTATAGCGGAAATACAGAGTCCAGTGACACAGGAATAGAAATGACCACTTCATTAAAACTAGAAAGGAGTCATATACCCTCTGGATGCTTCTTAGAAACACGTGGAACCAAAATGTCTTCCTCAGGAGGGCTCTTCTCCTGGAGGTGGAAACCAAATCCTTAACAGATATCTTTCTGCAGTTAAAAATAGTTTTGTAGCTCAACCCAAACAAGGATGTACCAAACCAGCCTCCCTCTTGAGTCAACAGGAAGCATTATTTTCTGCAAAGTCCTGGCAGGTCTATAGATAACAACTGCTTAAATTGATGCAAACAAAACTGTTTTAGACAAAGAAGTCCCTTAGGTTAAGTACAAGGAAATTCCTCTGCAACATTTAGCACATCATGAAGTCTAAAAAGAGATTTACTTTCAATGTGCAAGTATACAGAAAGTGTTTTTCTTGGTAGAATATTTCTGTGTTGAAGTGCCTCAAAAACAAGGAATGAGACTGCTCTGTTCGTTGTAATTTGTCTAATCACTGAACTATTAGTGGCCAAGATTAGGGACACCAGAGAAGTTTAGTAAATAAATGTACTGGGAATAGGCATTATATGCTGATTACTTCATGCTAGCTATACAAAATATCTATTTAATGAAACAATAGCTTTCATTTGGGAACCACTTTACATACAATGCCTAAGTTTAAAAAAGAGGATAACTGCCTACTGAAAGCAATATCATAAGGCTTGGATGTATGGGTATAAATATCAGAACAGAAGAGCTGTGTACTTTATCATATTAGATTTATATTATACGCATTTTCTATAATGAAGTAAAAAGTTGCATATTTCCATAGGCAGAATTCATGTGTTCTACCTGAAGATAAGCATTCTTTTTTTCAGGGGTTGCTTTTATAATGCTCAATTCTTTTTTCTCCTAAGAAAATGAAGATGTTAATAAGTGTATTCTTTTTCTGTGGTCAGCATGAAAAACAGTAGGAACAGCAGAACTGCATAGATCAGTCATTTGTTAAGGGACACATCAGTCTAGAGCTAAAATGCATTTTTTACTGGAGAGAATCTATTATGGACTAAGAGTAGAACAGAGAGGAGTGAGAGTATCAAGGCAGAATCACTTATCAAGCTGCATTTCAAAATTACGGTCCCAAAAATGTGCATTTATTAATTAGGTCTTTGTGAGGTATAAAGAAAATAAATTTCTGCACTGAAAAAAAGAGCATTTAGGTAATAAAAATAAATTCAAACTTCTCTTTTGGGATGCATGATGCTGGAATGAAGGTATATTGCGTTAAAATGCATACACAATAAGTTAATATGGTTTACTTGTTTTATTGAAACACATCTGGAAGAAAATAGCAACAGTAACTGCATAAAAGCTTTTCAGACATTGGATAGCATTTTGGTAATTAGGCTGATGTCTAGACTGTCTAGTAATGACTTTTTTTGAAGGTAAACTACATTAAGCGATTTAGTTATGAAATACAGGTTATAAATATGAAACAATTGGGAAAGAATAAAATGCTAAGAGTGAAATGAGCAGAAGTAGGTGATAGTATTGGCTTTGCTACTAATCAGGTGGTGGTAGTTCTGTTCTGCCTGGTTCACAAAATATTATTCTCTCTGTGTAATAAAGTACATCTTGTTGTGTTGGACGTCTGTCTAAAATGCCAAACAAACTGTCTTTCAGGAAAATTATATGGCACTGTTGCATTTCAATGTGTACTGGAAATCTGACAGGGATAAAAAAAAAAAAAGAAAAAAACCAAAACAACCTCAGGCAGGGAACTTTGCTTTAGGACTTAAAGGTATGCAGTGGGAATTGGTGCACTAACAAGATTTCAGTTGCCCTTGTCTATAATCTCCTCCAAGCATGAACCTGTGCCTATAGTAATCTTTTTTTCAAACCATATAGGATAAATAGAATATCCAATAAGGCAGGATCACAATAGTTAGGGTATTAAAAAGAAGTGTATGAGGAATGATGTTCCTTGCCTATTAAAAAAGAAATAAATAAAAAGGCATCAGCTAAACAAGAAATTAAGATGATGTATGGTACTTAGATGGAAAGAGTGGGAAATAATGCATTTGTACAGGAAGATCATATCCTTCCTTAATAGTCTGTACTTGTCCTATCTCAAATGTCCTACTCCCTGCCCTGCTGAAAGTGTTCAGCTTCTTGAAATCTAAATTCTTGTGTCATGTCTTGACACAGGATATACAAAAGTTTTGTGCAAGCAAATGTTCATTCAGACCATACACATCCCAATTATAGGGAGGTCAAAAATTGACTTCTGCCTACCTTGGCAGTATATTTTTAAGAGCCAGCTGTGTCTTTTTCGGCACTAAAATTATTTTTAATGTAATGTTTCCTACTCTCGATGAAAATAGTTTTTACAATCTAAAGTGGGACTTCAGCCCAGTATCCCAATATATAAAGCCATTACATTAACCAGCTGAGATGCTCTGTCATAAAAAGATAACTACCTTTACATAAATAACTCCTGACAATGCAAGCAGGCCTCGTCTTTGAAGGTGAGAGAGTACATTGTAGTTTATTGTATTATATGAATGATAAAAATGATATTTATAGATCAGACTACATTGACCCTAGTGATGAGCACTGAGAGATTTACACTTTAAGGGAAAAAACTTTTTAAGAACTGACATCATCATCAAACAATTTGTGTTTCTCAGTGAATCCACAAGCCGAGCCTAGTGTTTTAATGACTAGAAATCATGAATATTAAACTAGAGAAAAGTTGACAGTATTTAAATGAGCATCATTAAGAGACACATAAATTAACAGGATTTTTAGTTCTTGTGGAACCGCCGTTTCAATGTTAATTAAACAACTGGAGTGCTCTTGTGCATTCCCAGCAAACTGTCCCTAATGTGTTCTGCTGAATATCATTATGGGTGGCTGCCTTGCTGTTTAATTATTTTCAAGCTGATTTTTTTTTTTCCATTGCTGCAGTGGTTTTATGCTTGTCTTGCATTCAGAAGGTGATGGGGCTTAATCCCAGAGGAGTCTGTCAGTTTGATCTACATGTGGTGCCTATATGAAATACCCATTTTTGTAACTCATAAAACATGCACATATAGTGTTGCTGCCTAACCCTGCTGAAAAAGCCCCACTATTGACTGCATTATCTTTGTACGTAACAGCCATTTGATGGCTTACTGGGATTTTAGCAGTAGTTCTCTATCACAGTGGTAATCATTATTTATTCCATTCTGCACACGCAGGTGGTAAAGAATATGAATTTAGTTATAGGGAAGGGAAGCAAAATAAGCGTGAGTTCTAGTTATTTTGTAGATGTTAAGAGAAATGTTACTCAAAGAACTATGTGCCATATCTGTCTAGCAGATTCACTGTCCAGCTGTTCCTTTACTTCTAACTGCAGGCATGTGTAAATCAGACATTAAAACTGTGTGTCTTTTCATTTTTGGACACTCACTTAGTCCTCTCAGAACCACGTCTATAGGGACTGAAGACTTTGTACCTCCTTTACTACACCTTGCTTTACCACTCCCCTGTTAGGTGTCTCTGCATCTATCCTTTCCACTCCACCTACCTTGCAGGAAGCCATACTATGTGTTTGAAGGAGACATTTCCTCAAAATTTCACATTTAAAGGCCAAGTTGGGTGGGGCTTTGGGCAAGTGGGAGTTGTCTGTGCCTATGGCAGGGCAGTTGGAATTGGGTGGTCTTTAAGGACCCTTTCCGCCCCTAACGATTCTGTGATTAATCATGAGGCCTGAAATGAGGCTCCATGGACTTTTGGTGATCAAGACCATCTCTGCTTTCTACGTTTTTGCTCTTGTTACGTCCTCTTTTGTTGATATATCATACTGTGTTCTGTGAAGCTCGTGTCTAGATGCCAGGCTGTGCAGGTGACAGATCAGGTAGCCATGAGAGGTGGTGGGATCTCCTCCTTGGAG
This sequence comes from Perdix hodgsoniae, assembly GCA_035772895.1. NCBI lineage: Eukaryota > Metazoa > Chordata > Aves > Galliformes > Phasianidae > Perdix > Perdix hodgsoniae. The sequence continues at coordinate 19,580,279 of JAPSGF010000009.1, read as the reverse complement.
ATCTTCCAAAGCCAACTGTATGTAATCCTGGGCAAGCAGTTCTAGGTTGCCATGCTGGAGCAGGGTTGGACCAGATGGACCAATAGGACACTGCCAACCTCAACCAGTGTGTGATTCTGTGTCCTTTCCAAGCCCAGGCAGATTCCTAATTCTAGCACACACAGATAAACATCCCAGTTAAGTTAACCATAGGTATTATGGTGCTGTACTGTAAAAATGATGCAAAGCAGTGCCAAACATCTATATAGGCTGCATATAAAGAGGCCATTGGAGGTTGTGACAGCTTTAGCTTATGCAAGGAAGAGAATGTGCCCTTTATGTGCTGCCTTTCCAAAACAGAGCAAAGGCTCTAAATACTGATTAAATGTAAATGAAGTCATATGCTGTCACCCTGCTTTCTCCCCTGCTACCCTGCAGCATCATTATGACCAGAGAGCACTGCTTCCACGTTATGGTTGCATGTTACTGAAACCTGTCAGATCTAAATCTTTGGGGCTGTTAACACATTCTTATACTGTTTAACCTCAGCTGACTGACAGCCTGGCCTGCAGAATGGAAGTAGATGGCAATGTGACAAGCTGCTGGCTGGTCAGCCAGAGTTTGAGGAAAGGTCTCCTATAAAATTTGTGAGCTGAAGGAAGAGAGAAAAATCCTTCTTTTCTTCCCTGGAGAAGTCAGGCCTGGTCATATCAGCTGGAGGTGTTTCTGTACTCTGTATCATTACTGTGTATCTAAGTAAGGCGAGAGTGCAGGTGTTCTTTTTTTTTTATTAAAAAAAAAAGGTCTGTCATCCTCCACATTTTGTCATGCCAAAATTGCATAAACACACCTATTCCTCAGAGTAGCAGAGCCTTTCTTCATGAAGTACAGCAGTCCATAGAGATAACGTACTTAATTTTGCTGTGCTGAAATTATGAGTAATAAAGTAGATGGAAATTAGAACTCTGATACAATCCTCAGTTTTAGGATTATCTTTCACTCTGAAATAAAATTTTTAGCCAATTTTCTTGAAAATGTGACTGAACATCTGTTGATGGGGAAAAGTATTTTGCATCCAGACCTCAATTTAATTAACTAAAAGTTGTTTCTGAATGTTTTTCCTTCCTACCTACCTACTCACAGTTGCCTGTATTAATAGAAACAGTTGATAGATGTCTTCAGGGGAACTTCCTATCTAATTAGTAGATTTTTTTCATACTGCTTCTTGCCAATAAAAACAAAATCAAAATAGCCAAACAAAGCTAATTATGTGGTGCTTTGAAATACCTGTCACTTAGTTGGATATACATTTCTTCCTCCCCTTATTGTACATCACATCAGTTAATTGGCATTTATATATAATGCGTTTGGCTTTCTACTGGAATACTGTTGTGACAGTTTGTTTAGGAAGTGATATCCAGGTTCTTTGTGAACTCTTCCTGACTGGAGCAGCAAGGAAAGAGACAGCTGTACTTTACAGAGTAAGCAGGCGCGTCATGCAAGCAGTTCTTGACTCTGTTTGTTTAGACTAATAGCCAATATGCTATGCTCATCTCTCTTCTCCCCGAATCTCTAAGTAACTGGCATCTGTAGGTTTGAGTATTGAAGGTAGATCTGGGACTGCACAAAATTCTGGGTATCTGGATGTAAGATTTAACCTCAGTTTTGTTTGAGACAACGTGAAATGATGTTGTTCATGTGTGATCTCTTAGAAGGTATAAAATAGTTCTTGGTTTTGGACTCCAGTACTGATTTAATAAAATTTATTCCCTATATTATCTCCAGATTTGTTCGAACTAAATAAAAATGTAATACAACATGATGTTGTCTTTATTTTGCTTAAGTGATTAATGGGGCGTATTTGCAAGTAGACCAACTCTTCTATAAGTCACCATCTCAAAGAACGTCTACCAGCTTTAACAATTCCCTCAGGCTTTCCTGACTTTGGGTTGGGGACGTGCGGGCTGAGAGACCGGGATTTGTGCAGTTACATTCTGTATCACATAAAGTAATGTGCAGCTCATTGAATGCGTGCTGAGTATTGCTTTCATAGCTCTATTTAAGTAGTCTGTGTGGTTTCAGATTGTATACTACAAGCAGCTGACACAGTGAAGACAGCACTGCATTTTGTTGTTTTTGAAAGTCTTGTCTATGGAGACGTGTGTCAGCTCCTATGGATATTTAGAAGGGTAGGAAGCTGAAAATGCCAGCAGCAAATACAGAGGGTTGCACAGTGCTGCTAGTGCAAAGGCAAACAGAACTGTACTGAGTGAAACTCTTGGCTGTAGGTTTCAGGAAGGAGAACAACAAACGTACCCCAGAAACAAACTCCCATCAGGTTAGCCAGCCAACGGCACCAACAATAATTCAGTAATTAAGAATAGGAGGCAAGCTTTCTTTTGCCCTGAAATTTGCAGGAGGAACAATATAAAGCCCATGAGTGGGACCCTCAAGGTTGTGCTAAACATATATTCCTAGCACTATTGAAGGCTGTGTCTTACATGTGTTGGAGGCAATGATCTTCCTCGTTTACATTTATTACAGTGGCCACACTGATATGATTCTGATTTATTAGACTGACATTTACCTTTGCCTCAGTTGTATTTCTTGGAAATATCTAGTACAATCTATAAATTCCTATCTCTGTTCTGCAAGAAAAAAGAAATATGCTTCAAAAAATGCATTTTATAATGAAGACAACTATGCCATCTTATTACTCCTTGCTGACTCCCTTGTGTTTAACTTCCCTAGTAAATACTACAGAGCACAAACTGCTACTCCTGAACACAAAGCTGTATAGAAAACAGTCATTAAATTTTGCTGGGCCAATACACTGGATCAATTGTTGCTGTTTAGATGCTAGGTGTTTTACAGAGACTTTCAGAGTGTTTCTGTGTCATTTAAGTATTGCAAACTGCAAATACTGTCTTGTCAATAAGGTGTCATAAAGGTGAAAGTGTTTCTACAAGTCCTAAGAATAATGAAAGTGTTTTAATGCCCTTCTCTCCCTCTTTTGCATTCTATTTTGCACTCTGCATACAGATACTAGTGGTGCAACAGAGTGTTGGAAACCTGGCCTAAACTCACCATCTTTTTTTTCCTTTTTTTTTTTTTCTTTTTTTTTCCATTCCCATCGGACTTGGTGAAATTGTGCTTGGATGCCCTCCTTTTGAAAGGGGTAGTGTACCAGAGGTGAACTGTTTCCCAGGCATAAGTAGTAGCTTCTGTGTGCAGATGATGGTGCAAAGGCACAAATATGGCAAACCAGGTCACATCTTCCTTATTGCGTAGGAGGAAAGGAAAAAGGAAAAGGTTGCACTCCCATTATTTAGAAAGTCTTTGCAAGCCTGGAGTGCAGTGAGATGGGAATCAGGAAATGCGTGAAAGCAAAAAACCCAGCAAATACTAAAGGGCTTGAGGAGAGCCCAGAGCCTAGGGAATGTTTGAGGAGCAGGAAAACAGGGACATCAGCAAGACATGAACCCTTGCTGTAGTGTCTGGTTCTGCTGGTTTTGCTTTTCTCTAGGCACAAAATGGAACTGAATGCAAGATATTTGTTTGCTCAAAGCAAACCAGTCTGAGGCTTTTTCCTCTTATATCTCACCTTCAGTCTTGCACTGATGTGCCAGTATCTTGGGCTGCGAGAGGCTGAGTTACGTTCCCTGTGCAGCTCCGGGTGCCTGCTCATAGGGTACTGTGTGTGCAGGGAGCTCTGGCAATTTGCAGGAGGTTTGTGATCACAGCATTTGGAGACAAAAGGCTCCTGAGCAGGAGCGGTTAGCTGGCTCCCTATCAATTGAAATTCAGGTTTTCGAGCAGCAGTAATCTGATACTCTTTGCTTCTGCCATTCTGGGCTGCTCCAGCATGCACATCAGAGCTGTACATACAAAATCAGATATAAAACAGCTTTTCAAAAATCTTTCTTTGTTCTGAGCTTTTAATGTTTATTTTTCTTCTACACAATGGCGATTCTAGTTAAAATAGCATTGCATCGTTTGGCTGTGGTTGCTAGATAATTGGGGAGTCTTTAAAGTGGATTTTCAAGTTGAGAGTAATGGAAACAATTTATAGCAGAACAGATGGTTGGCCTTCATTTGCCTGTTGACAGGTAACGTGTTGTCAGCACTTCAGGTTGTTATCATACAGAGAACAGCAGTTCAGGATCTTAATTGGGACCCAAAAGGATATACTCTACAGCATTTCCTGGGCATTTACAGGCACAGGAAGATGTGCAAAACAAAATGGGGGAGGAAAGAAAGCTGAGGCATATATATGATTCAAATGCAAAAATGTTGAGTTTCTGCATGATGATTTCACTGTGCAAATCTTTTGATGAAAAGAATACAAAAATTGAGAGGATCAGAGAACAGGGCAACCTACTGCTTCCCGTGCACGGGGTACAGCTGGGGTGCCTGTGTCCTCACACAAGGACATCCTGCTGTAGCAACTGCAAACAGTTCATTACAGCAGCAGAACACGCTGTGCATGGAGCTATGCAGGGCACCTGGAAGGCACTTAGGGAAGTTAAGGGATTTCTCATTGACCTTTCTATGTGATTCAGATGTTTGCTATACCAAGCAGGGGGCAGCTGATACCACTGTCTTTGAGGAAGCAACGTTGTGGTTACCTGTAATGTACCTGTCCGAATAGGAAGAATCATGGAAACACAGAGTGGCTTGGGTTGAAGGGGACACCAAAGATCATCAGGTTCAAAAACCCTGCCAGAGGTGGGGCCATGAACCTCCAGATCCAGGTGCAGGTTGCCCTGGACCTCATCCAAACTGGTCTTGAACACCTTCAGGGACAGAGCATCCACCACCTCTCTGGGCAGCCTGTTCTAGCATCTCACTACTCTCTCTGTAAAAAAAACTTCCCTCTGGCATCCAATCTAAACCTTCCCTCCTTGGACTTACAACCCCTTTCCCCCTTGTCCCATCTCTATCTACCCAAGCAAAAAGTTGATTCCCTTCATTTTTATAATCTCTTTTTATATATTGGAAGGCTGCAGTGAGGTCTCCTTGCTGCCTTGTCTTCTCTGGGCTGAAGATATCAAAAGTCTGTAATGCTTTTTTAATACCAAGGTTTACACAAAGTATTACAAATCAATTGCTAGTTTTGTTACCTTTATGTTTTATATTGTTATGCTTAATTGCTTAATTTGGTGTGCTGACTTCCTCCTGGGAGGCTGTGTTTTCAGAAAGTCGGTGGTTCCAAAGGGTTGGAAGAAGAAATGCCGGTTTCAATAACTGCTGGGAAACTAAAATATACGCTGTCAGCAAGCAACCTGGCGGCGTGGCCCATAGGGGACAAATTCCTCTCTCATATGTGCTGCTTAGAGAGATTCCCCTGAAATAATGCCATTATCCTCAAGAATATTGTGAACTTTTGCTCTTCAAACATTCTTTACCTCTCACATCCGGTTATGAACTCCTTTCACAACTCATTATTATTATTGAGGGCTAACAGTGTGCTTGGCCTGAGTCAGTAGCACGTAATTCCTGCCTACGGGGCTAACAAGCTATGGCGGGGATGCGCTCTTTCAGAAATGAAATCAGAGCCTAGAAGCAGGTCACATCCCAGCTGTGATATTTTCCCAAGGAAAGCGGCTTGGTTAAGCATACAGATAAAGCATGATCTCCATCTGAGAGGCACACGATACTGTATTATTTAGGAATTACTATTTTAAAAAACAAAAGCAATTGCTACCGGGCTGCCTTCTTCAAGCCCTGGGACAAAGAGTAGAGGAAGCAGACACCTCTAACACAACTTTGTTTTTAAGAATAATGAGACATCAGATGAGATACTGTTATAAAACTCATTGAGATTCCATGCAGCAATATAGCACCTATTGCTACAGAAATTTTGGGAGCACGTGGGAAATGCATGCAATCTGGATTAGAAACAGAATGTCCTCTAGCAAGCTTTGTTGTTGTTGTTGTTTTTTCCCAGCAAGCCACAAATGTGACTCTTCTGCTTAAAAACAAAAATGGGGAGAACTTTACATCTGAGGAGAGTGAGAAATTCACACCACTGTGCTTTGCCTTGTTGATAAGTAGCTGATCTCTGCTTTCAGGAAGACCTGTTTCTTCAGCCAGGCAAAATTACTGGGCTTTATTCAGTCTACAGCTAGGCTTGGATGCTCACTGTTTCACCCTTGCAAAAGACTATTTGGGCCAAATAATGATTAAAAAGATATTTATAACTGGCTTCTACAGGCAAAATGTCAGAGGATTTGTTTCTGAGTCAGAGATTTAACTTCTGTTTAGGGAGCAGCTCTGGAGCACTTCTGAATTGCTGCAGTATTCCAATGCAATGTGCTGAGTTTACTGTTCTGTGCAAAATTGAGTGGGTGCTATATATTGGACTGAGAGCAGAGCATCCATACATGGGTTCATTGATGCTCAGCTTTAGATAGATGAGATGTACCATGAAATTAGCAGGCTTACTCATGCTGAAAGCCATGCGTGGTTTGGTGCTTTGCAAGACTGGAATTGCAGAATAATGGAACGGCTTGGGTTGAACGGAACTTGAAATACCATCCAGTACCAACCCCCCTGCCATGTTCAGGGTTGTCACCCACTAGATTGGACTGCCTGGGGCCCCATTCCTAAACCAAAGTTGCCTTTTGATGCATGGTACAGGTATAGTACAGGTAACATCATTAGCAGCTGGTCTACTCTTCCCTGCTACTGCATCCTTGTGTACTTGAAATGCACGAACAGCATAAAAGCACTGTTTATTTACTATCTTTGCTCATTTAGATATTGGAGACTTTGTTGAATCCGAACTAGCAAAATTAGCTGAGCTCAGGTGGCACAAATATGTTCTCATCAGGAAGTAAGTGAAGTCCTCCTGACTATTTCTATGAAAAATTGGGTAGGGATGAACTACAAGTGCTGTAGAATTGAGGGGGCTGTTGAATCAGCTTTGTGATGCTACTGTTCTCTTTGGGTATGACTGATAATCTTTACCTCCTATATAGTGCTTCCCACCTGACAGAAAACTGCATACCTCGCAATCTTGGCCAAAATTTGTTTAATGTTGGGCATCTCTGAAACTTTATGCACAATATGATAAGATGAACTGCTATAGAAATGAGATGTAAAGGAATAAGATTTATTTATTTAGTAAAGGATGGGTTTAAGAATCTATGCTAATAATGTACAGTTATAGTAAACCTCTGTCTGCTTTTGGCTACTCTTAAGCATTTTTTCTCTATCTGGTGTTTTATCTGTTAAATGAACCTGCCTCAGCTGCAGAGATATGAGCAGATGCTTGGAGCCTACCTTGCTGAGAGGGATAGAAGCTAAGATTTGGTGATATTTGACAGATATTTCAGTTAGCTGGGCAAGGATGTACCAAATACATTTGCTACTAAACCTCAGGGAGAAAATGGAGCTCACAGGTGTTCTATGACCCAAATTTTGTCCAAGTTAGAGCACAGCCCCTATCTGGAGCCTGCCAGCCCTTCTCAGCCAGAGTACTGGGGCCTTCCATCCCACTGCCTAGGGGTGATGCATGCCGCATCTGCTGGGGGTTTGTGGGACTGGAGAGCCCAGGACAATGCTTTGTACCCCCTTGCTTCCCATCTCGCACTCTGGGTGAACCAAGCACATTCTACCTCTAATTATCTTCAATTCATAATTAAGCAGATTTGTTTGTTCCTCTGTTTTTAAAGCTTTCTCTTTCCCTTCCTTTTTCTTTCCGTACTGTAACATTTTCTTGTGATACTGAAAAGAATTTCTTCATTGTTTGGACTAATTTTCAAACAGATTAAAAACTGTTGTAGCAGTCAAGCTTCAGTTCCTTCGTTTATTAGATTCAGAAGACAGCAAATTCCTTAAAACACAGATATAAACAATTATGGTAATGCATTCTGATTTTATAATTAGCTTTCATCACATGAAACATCTATAAGTTTGGGCTTCAGGTTGTTTTTTCTTTTTTTCCTGTCCTCATCTTCTCCCAAGTCTGAGTTTGGAGTTCATGCATTTCTGTTCTCTGATGTGTTCATAGTTTTTGATGGGCCATGTTGTAAAGGGCATAAACCCACCCCTCAGAGTCACCAAAATATGAAAGAGAAGGCCACAAATGCTGCACAGGAAGTATTTTACTATAAAATGCATAAGATCTAAAATACCTTGTCTTTTTTTTTTTTTTTTTTTTTTTTTTTTTTTGTTATGAAGAAGAGAAGGAAATTGCATAAGCCTTGGGATGGTTTCTGAATATTTCCATCCCCATTTCAAAGAGATCAGAAACCTGGAAACTCAGAGAAGCATTCAGAGTCCAGGTGAAATGAGGCACAAATAGCACTAATCTCTGAAGTAGAGTAGAGTGGCTCTTCTCACAGTAAATGCTGGAGGGGAAGTTTTTTCCCGTTGATATAAACATGAAACTCTCAAGTACTTCATGGTGAGTCTGACCTCACCCTGCGGGAGTCAGTGAGATGTTTTCCAGTGACTTTTTTGGGCATGGAATCAAGAGGTTGAGGCGTTGCTGAAAGCTGAATTTGGGCCTCTCTCGTTGTTACATACAAGAGCTTCTTAATTTTTGTTTTAATTACTTTTGTCTTGCGCATCCAGAAGGATAGGAAATGAGTTTTATTAATACACTGAGAATGTAATGATCATTAAAGAATAAAGAAAGGATTATAGTAGTCTGGTGCTGTCCTCCCACACGGAACCCCGAAACCTAATTGTAGCCCTTGAGGGTTTGAGCATTGCCCTGCTTAATGATAATTTGTGTCACTGCTCCAAAAAGGAAGTGGCTGTTAGGGCAGGAAAAAAGCTCTGATGAACAGTAGGAGAGATTAAATTAACATGAATGGGAAGAAGCCCCATATGGGATTGTAAGATCCATTAAGAGAAGTATTTCCAGGAGAAAGAGGGAAGCATTAATACCAGTGTACAAATGCTGATGAGTTTCGAACGATCTCATCTGTATAATTCTCATCACTTACCTTCAAGGAAAATGAAGTCAACCTGAAACAGGTGCTGGAAAGGACAGCAGGATGACAGGGGCATCTGACTGGAGAGCCTGCTTGACAAGTGGGGACACAGCTATTCTGCGTGTTGAAGGACAGCAAAGAAAGCCTTGAGCTAGCACCTGCCCAAGCTACTATATCCAGATGGTTCACTCAAATGTAGAAACAGCAGCATTAGTCTAGCCCTGAACCTCAGCTGAAGTACACTGCAATGTAGCAGTGCTTATTTGCTCTTGTGAAAAGCTGTGCCAAAGCACCTCCGTAGCTGTCTAGAGCTGGTGCTGACTCTTGTGGGAGCCAGGTTGCACAGCTCTTCTGGGGCTGTTGCATGTCCTAAAAGAGTTTGCTGAATCTATTTGAGTCAAGACTGAATGGATATAATTTCTCTCTTTCTGAGGAGAGAAGAACATACTGAACTGTGGACTGTGTGCGCGCCTACTGTGGGAAGGGTGGAGGAAGAACAGAGAAAGGAGCTATTTAATCTGGGGCAAGAATAAATGTACCTAAATTGGTTTTGAAAACAGAAGGAGCTCTAACTGGCAGAGAAACAGTTTTGTAGTGGCTTTACATTAAGAGTATTGAACCCACTTCTTAGCTGATGTTTGTTAAAATATGCTTTAGCTGACAACCGGATCTGCATGGACTTGGCCCTCTAGTTCTGTACCCTATAATCAGTCCTTTGCTGGATAAAATGTTCCTCTTGAAAGTGAGACATTTGACAGTACAAAAGCTGTCATGATTCCTGGGTAAATCTTCAGTGAGTGCCAGAAGGCTCAGTGAATTCCCTGAGGCCAAAAATTCACAGGGTTTTCTGGGCTCGATAGGGGGGTCTAGCTATAACTAAGCACAATCTAAACACAAATATATAATCTAAATATTTTTAACATTTTAGGAGTAGAACTCACTTCAACCTAGGAAGAATCTCAGAATCACATAGAAAAGGGAAGTACTGTCACCAGCAGGCATGGAGAAGTGAAATGGCACAGCTGTTGTTGCACAGTAGGTTGGGGACAGAAAGAATCCAAGTTTTCTGTGTTTCAGTTACTAGTGGCCAAGTCTAACCAGTGGCTGATTTACACCAGTTTGAGAGGACGAATGAGGATGAAAGAGGATGAATATGTAGAAGGTAACTTTACCCAGATGTGCAGCTGCTTCTGGCTGATATCTCTGAGGTGGAAACTAAGTTATACTTGGTGACCCTCAGCAAAGCCTAGGCAGTGGAAGTATAGATTTGGTTTAGAACTACAGAATGTTTTGTAGACCAAATCAGAACAACCAGATTTTGGTTATTTGATACAAAGTTTGCTTTGATGCTTCTGGCAAAAAACAAACAAAAAAAAGCAACCCAACAACCCAGCACAATTTTCAAATTCTAAAAACTCTGATGAACATATTCAAATGGCTTATGCCCTGAGATCTGTGCTGAGCACTGTTTAATTATGAACTAAGTAACTCTTCTCAGTATGAACTGAACTCTCCAAAATTCTCACTGTCCTACAGCTGATCTTGATTCATCTGTGATGGGTCTGAGTGAGGATGCTCCATGTATGAATGTTGGTAGCTCCTTGTCTGTGGCAGGACATAATCCAGATAATCCTGCACAGAAGGCTGTTAGTGTAATATTGCAAAGAACTGAAGCTCAATTGATACAAAGATCTTCTTACTTGTGCATAGGGCAAGAATTCTAAGGTGAGCTGCCGATGTCCACAGGGCAACAATCAGTTCTTGAGGGGCAGGACCTATCTAAGATCAATGCGAAGGTATGCTGAATTTATGCTGTGTATGCTTAAGCACTCTGACAAAGGCAGGATATATGCATATGTTTATTTCACTCTTCGAGGCAATTTATACAGACTAGAAGAGACAGAGACAGTAGAGGTTAAATATTCAGGGTGGAGATTTAGCCATGTGGATCCTTTTAAGGTTAATGGAAGTTGTACCACTAGTCCCTTCATGTCACTCAGTGAATAGTCAGTAACCCTTCTATTATATGCTTTGACAAGAATTTAATCATAAACAGGATCAGCACCAGAAAGAAAACTCATTTAATGAGCCAAATGTATTGATTATTTTAAGGACAGCAAGTTCTGTTGTAGTTGCTGTTCTGTTCAGAAGCCAAGACATACGAAGAGTTGGGAACAGATTAGGTTTCTGTAAGAAATAACTTTTGTTTTCCTGTCTGAGATCCTTTTATGAGCCTTATGATGCATCAGTTTTCAGTATTACCCCCTTGAAGAAGATGTCATCAAGTTCTCATCCTGTTCTGTTCCAAATACCTCCTGAGAAATTTGAGCCACCTTATCTACAATGAGAACTGTGTGTGTTGAGCACTTGGCACAAGCTGAGCTGTTGGGAGAGGGTTGCCAGATATGACTTTAAACTCAGATATAGTACTCTGAGGTCCTGGACATAAGATGCTGTTTCTGTAATATCTGGATGCAAAGTATTCTGACATCAGTAACACTGCACTCTGTGCTGTTAAGTTTCTTTCTGTTGGACTGCAGCAAAAAACAAAAACAAAAAAACAAACCCAAACCAAACAAACAAAAAACAGGAGAGCAAGGGAAACCTGCCCTCTGTGCAGTGATCTGTATCACACCGGCATGCAATGAAGCTACAGAGATTTTCACCTGAGCAAATTTGAATCCTCCAGCACCAGACCGTCTGTAACCTCCTGAATATACTCCCCATCGCTAAAATCTCACCTCTTCAAAAGTGGCTTTTGAAATATTTTTTTTCCTTCAAATCTGTTAATCTGTGACAAGATAAGGGTTAAAAAGCCCTTCTACCTCTAGGACAAAGCAGTAGATTATCAGCTTTATCCTTCTCATAAACACCCAGGACACAGGTCAGCTGAACCCTTATGTGAGTCAGGACTCATTTTCTCTAATATAATCATATGTTTGGTGATGGATTCAAAGAAAATTGCCTAGTACTTGCAGGGTTAAATCACTAATAATGATGTTAGTAGTGATCTGGCTGGCAAAGTATAATTCCCTTGAGATCATTTTCTCCAAGAAAGGCAGCAGTGTGCTGTGGTGCTTTTTGTGAGGAAGGCAAAATACTCTGGTTTCCATGTGGATTAGCTGATCGCTTTCACATCTAACCCTTTTTTGGCACTGGAAGTTCATATCAGTGCTGTGATAAGAGGGTGACATTCACTGTTCTCTGCCCATCTTTTGTCTTCATTTGTCTTCATTACCAGTTTTTGGTAACCTTGGAGAAACAAGTCACAGCAACCATCAGCCCAACTGACAAATTTGCAGGCAGGCCAGGGTGCAAGCAGGAGGATCTGATGGGTTGTGAGTCCCTGCTTCTCCTGGGTAATGCACCTTCACAGACTTCACTCTTCAGGATGATCTGGTGTAGTAAAAAGGTGTGAAACAGGGAAATCCAGACCCAGGTAATTCAGCTCACGTTTAAAAGGAGGTTTTGCTTGTTGATTAGGTAATCCTTCTCTAGGAAATGCATGGCACCAACTGCTTTTCATGCTAGATTAGTGCTCCTGTGGTCAATTTGCTTTTACTAATGTCAGGGCCCCACGGAGCAGGTTCATCTGTCGCATAGCAACTGCTTCAGCAGCAGTGGAGGTAGCCATGCATAAAAGATTACACATGATGGCAGGGCACAAGTGTGAAGATTTTCAAAATTAGATACAATCTCAGCATGAATATGAACTGCAGAATTGACATGGAAGGATTTTTTTTTTCAAGTCATCAAGTTTCCATATTTATCGGAAAAAATGGCTTAACTGCAGTGCATGTAAAACCAAGGAAATGCAGAGGGCAGTCATTTAGAAAGAGCAGCAAACAAGCCAGTGTCTGTATACAAATAAATGTAAACAGAAAGCCTCACACAGTTTCTGCCAACTGTGAGGCCGCCTTTAGTTTCATGCCACAGATGCCCTCAGGAGTGGAGACAATCTACAGTATTTTATGTACATTTGAAAAGGTCACACTCTAAAATGTCCCAAAGTCACTGGTAAGAGTGGCTGAGATAACACACGGGCCTTCATTTACAGAGGGCATCAGAGTGACCTGAGCATTTCCTGAACCCTGCTCCAGAGGTGCTGGGCTCTGCCTGCCTTGCTGCTTCATCCTCAGGAGCAGCCAGCTTTTACTGGCTGCCGTAGCTCTGGCTTCTGCTTTGTTACACAGTCCAGCTTTCTTGGACATTTCTTTTCAAACAACATGCAGTCTTCTCTTAATAGATGGACAGAGAGAGAGAGATTGATCGATCAGTTATTTTAGAAGCTATATGTCAAGGACTTTGTTTTGTTGCTAAAAGAGGTTTTTCTTTTGTCTCTAAAGTAGAGCAAAAGTGAGAATTTCAAGATCTTTGTATCTGAAGTGCCCTACTAATTTGATGGACTACTTTTGCAGGGAAGGTTTGTTTTTGTTTTGTACTCTTCTGTATTCCCTCTTACTGGGAGGACAAAAGGCTCGGCTCCTGCTGCAGAGCGCTGTGGCTGATCCTTTTGTATGCAAGACCATCAGACTTGCCTGAAACGGGAACCTTGGAGGTAAATCAGGCTAATGAAGCAGCTCAGAGAGGCAGTGTACATTATTTTGTATCCCACAATGATTTCAAAGTCAACACACATACAGTACCAAGTATTTTGAAGCCTAACATACCTGTAGGAGAGCCAAGAGAAGGCTGTTCATCTAGTCTCCTTGGTGCTTTCGTTTAACCGATAGCAATTAGGTCTCCTTTCACAGTGAGGAATACAGGAACCATTTTGCACTCTGGATAAATGTTATCTAGGCAAGAAATTATGTTATGACAGTTGCTATCCGTGATGCTAAAATGCTTTTATTAGGACAATTACAGCTCTTTTTACTCCAGGCTGACAGAGAACGTGAAAAGCTAGCTTTGCTAGAGAGAAATCAGTTTGTTAGGAACAGCCTTTTGCTGCAAAATATCAGGGTCTTCTGGATTAATCTCCAGATTATATAGATTTTCCAAGGATAAGACAGCTAAGTCATCCTCCGTCTCTAAGGAAGACAGCATTGTAGCTACTTTAGCTAATCTAAGACAACAGCTTTTCCCTTAGAGGGTGTCAGTAATCCAAAAGATTGGTAGATAAAATAATTGAAGTTCTCAGGGGTTAAGTTTAGAGACTGCAGCCATTTTTGCAAGAGCAGCAATTTATTAAACTGACAAAGCCACACTTCAGTACCCACTGGCCCTCCCTCAACTACCATAACAGCACGATCTCCTCAGCTCATGTTTGGGGCATTCTGAGGGGATGAGAAGGCAGGAGGAGAACAAGGAAGGCCTCATAACATCCAGAGCCCTTCCTCGCCATGTATAAGATTGATAATAATGTACAGTTCCTCTGTATTTATCAACTTGAGATGTGAAAGCATACTATAGACTATAATAAGAAGGGTTATCTTGCTCTATACAAAACAAACAAACAACAACTGTTTTGTACTTTAATGACCCACCTCTTGTTCTGTTGGACCCAATGGAGGACCTCAAAGGCCAGTAGCTGGTATTGTGTCATAGAGATGAATAACAAGGAGTTAGCCTGTGCCTGAAGCCTGGCACACTGACTAAAGCACACACAGTCAGTTGACCGGAGGGCCCTTCTCCCCTTCCTTTATCTGTCTTTGTGAGTGAGCGTGCACAGCCCTGAGAGCCACAGCAGCATTTCATGGGATGTCTCTGGTTCCTGACCCTCCCCTCGCATGCTTCTCCAGAAGGCATGGAGCCATTTAGCTAGGGAATAGAAAACTGTTATTAAAGCAACACATTATTCAGGCTTGGTCTTGATGAAAGAGAAAGACTCTCCCAGGGGCCATCCAGCCATGAGTCTTTGTGTTTGAAGAGCCCCATCATTAGCTTTCACTGTTTGCAGATTATCTGACATTTTCAGGCAAAGTTTCTGATAAAACACATAGAATAATTTTCAGCCTCTCCTTACGTGATATTGCCATGGGCTCATTTTCTATCTTACACTTGCACTGCCAGCTGTGTAAGACCAGCCCTAGCTTTACAGAGCACGTTTGGCAACTTCTATTTTTCAAACAGTCAAGTCCTTCCCTGTCAGAGTGTGAGCAGAAACATGCTGCCATTTTTCTGGAGCTATTAATAGGAGACAGATCATCTTCCTTCCCTCACAGGAAGGCTGAAGTAACAATAGGAATCTTGTCTTTCTTTCTGGATGTATTGAAGGTCATAATTATATTTTCATGATGAAAAACAATTGTTTCTAAAATGTATGTGCATCCTACAAACGTGTATTAGTTTAGTACTTAGGATATGGATAGATTCTTTTGTTCCTTTTTATACTGCCCTTTATTTTCTTCTAAGAAGCACACACAAAGAAGAAGGAAAGAAACTGCCCAGTTTGACTGATTAATGGATTAACGCTGTCCAGCCTTGCCTCTAACAAAAGTCATCGCTGGTCTCTGTGGGAGGAGATGCAGTTCTCCTGGAACTGTGGGATAATGGTGACAGTCAAATCTTCCGACTAAACTCGACAGATGAAGTTTGGTGCAGGCTCTGAAGTGATATGCTTCAAACCTCTTGTTTTTATTTTTTAATCCATTTACTGCTGTCACCCTGCATATACTGTTGGTCTACTGCAGCATATTTTCAGGGTCTTGGTTAGGTAGCAGTACCAAAGTAAGCAAAACTATCAAGTTAGCAACCAGGCCTCATTGTGCCTTTGTACTTGTCAAATGGCATGCATACTCACAGATAATTGAGGAGGGCTGTAAAGCTGCATTTTAAACTTTTATTTTTCATAACCATTTTTAATATTTTTTAATGCAAATAGTCCCAATGTCTGCAATTTCTTTTCACGTTTATTTTATCTTACCACCCTGTAAAATCAAACCATTTTATGTTTTTATAAAAAAAGAAAAAAGATTTGGAGTGGCGTAGCAACTAATATTAATATTTTTTCCTGGTATTTGTGCTAATTGTGTATCAATGATTTTATGCTTCAGCAAAACTGTATGTAGCTTTCAGACACTTGAGCTGAAATCTGTAGGGCTCTGATGGAATTAATTTTGATTTTATTATCTTTATCTGATCTTAAATATTTACCATCACAGCATAACGTCTTTTCTGTCCAATACTGTATTCTGCATATTTTTACAATTTATTCTGCAATTGTAAGAAGTCTGACACTAATAAGAGCAACATGTGATGTAATAGCCTTTTCCCTGCAAATATTTCAGATCTGATAATATCATCATCGAATTCTAATTCAAATTGTGTTTTATTGATTAGCCTGGTTCATTTTTTTGAAACAAATTCCTGGAGAATTATGACCCTGTTGATTCACTCACACAGGTAGTAAAGAAAACCATTAGATTCTAAAGGAGACTGAGTTCATCAAAAAGTACATTCTCACTATTAATTTTTTACCAGTTAATACTAGATTAATGTTAAAAGTACAAAAATTGGCTGTTTTGTTTGATTCATTTGTCTATTGTCTGGATACATATTTACATATTTGTCTTATTTTCTGGTCATCTAATTATACACCTAATACTCTCTCCTTCCCCTTTTTAATCCTATTTATATCACTGGTGTGGAATTGATCACTTCTTTTATTCTTTTTTCAGTATACAACTGAATTTTAATGATTTATTCAAGTTTATCTTATTTTGGAAAAGAAATATCATTCATGTTTAGGTTTCTTAATTTGAAAAATATAATTCAAGAGGAGTTATGCTGTATAAAATTTGTATCAATACGGAGAAAAATAGTCTCCACTTTATTTTTCATTGATAACAACATTTTCTTCGGGAAGAAACAATCAGCCTTTCTGTTTTCTCTTACTTTGTTTTCCTCATTATACCTTTTCAGATTAATAGCATTTTGCTATCGCCTACTTTCACCTGAGATTTGATGCTTCCATTTCATTGTACATTCAGTTCTACAATTAGCATTTGCTAATTAAAAACATCATATTTCACTCTTAATAGCCACTGTATCCTATTCCCTTCTTTATTTGGGTACAGTTTATTTTTCTTAGTCTGCATTGTTTAAGCGCCGTGTCAGTACTGTCTCAATGCGGATTCACAGCCTTCATCTATCAGTGACAAACAGAACTGTTTGTTCATCAAAAATTTTTGCTTAACTCCTGGATTCCTGAATGACTATAAGTGAGCTTGAACTCTTTACCTTTCCTCATCATCTCTCTCACTTTGGAGACTTAAATCTTGTCTTCAGTGTCATCTGCCTTGTCTAAGGTATGGCCCTGACTTCTCTTTGGTTTGTTTTCTTTCTGTATGATCATGAGCTCCAGCATGCACTTCATAATTGAGAGGCACCATGATAACATTTACCAAAAAGATACCTAGCACTGGGACTGAAGCCTAGTAAGTTGTGAGGGTGCCAGTAGAGATCATGGAAAGAGAATGGCACCTCTAGAGAGCAATTATGTTTACTTATCTCAGGCACGTGCCATAAGATGGGTACAAACCACTGCCTAGGCAGGATCTTTTGCTCTCACTGGTGACTGCAGTATGAGCTGAAGTGACTAGCTTAAATTCAGAGCCCTGACTTACCCGAGATGACTAAAGCTAAGTGAAGAATGAATGTATCATACAAGGATTATACTGAACATTACCTCCTAAGTCGCTAGCACTGGCAGGGAACGAGGCACTCCATTTGGGAACCAGACATTTAGTCACTGTGTATGTATAACAAGATGCAAGCAGCCCCATCTCTGAATGGAGATGCTCTGGACAAAGCAATTTCTACTCACCCAGAAAATTTTTCTCATGGTGGATTTTGCTGCTGATGCTGTAGATGGTCAAGCCCTCAGCTCCCAGCAGTTATGCCAGGTTATCCAAAGGCTGTACCTAAACTTTAGTACACAAAGACTGTATTGCAATTTCCAAATGCAGGCATCTCATGCATCTCACTTGTATACCCAGTGACCTGAGAGAACGCTGTATGGAATCCTGCATCCCTTATTTCTGATCTATCAATAAACTTCAAATTGATCTTCAAGCTTAATTTTGTAATAACCCACAGGTAGTTTAAATATTTCAGTCTGTTCACCTCCTAATCACCTTTCCTCGAGGCTAAAAAATTCCCATTTCATCGTTCTCTCAGCTACCGTGTTAGCTTCTCTAGTACATTAATCATTTGGTTGCTTTCTGCTGTGCTTTCTCCATTTTTATCTACATCCGTCTTCCACTCTCATGACTGAAATTGGACATCAAATTCCAAATTTGGTTCATCACCATGGGGTCTTATAAAGTAAAAATGTAATTTTATTGGCTACTGATATACCTGTTTCTTTATGTGTACTAGCATATTACCAACCCTGTTTAGTGCTGCTGCCTGTTGAACTGAGGATGGATTAGATGGATCAGTCAAATACACCTTGGGCTTCTTACTCTCTTATGTTAACTACCTCATTACCAAATCATCTATTTTCATTCTTCATGCATCTCTGTTAAAATCAGCATTATTTGCTATGTGGATGCCAGTATTGTGTGAACAGCAGAGAAGAAGATTACAGTATGCAGTGAGGATACTGGCACAAATCAGAAAAATATTTCTTTATAAATTTCAGGAATGATTTTCAAGGGTGATTCTTATTGGGGTTTGTCTTTCTCTTCTGCTTTTTATTTTATATTTCCTTTATATCCATCGCTTTTCTACTTGTTCTAGCAAAACTATTCTATAAATGACTATATCCTTCATCTCTGCTTTTGTGTCAGCTGTGTTCTTTGTAAATATAGAGAATAATCCTAAAATGGTTAGTCTGAGGATATGACAATATAGTGAATGTTGCAAATTCTGTCTAAGTCGTCACTGATTTTATCAGAGACACAGACTCATCTTTTTTTTCTTAAAAAAAACCCTATAAATCATCTCAAAACATATAAACAAAAACCTCAACCAACCGATAAAAAAAAAACAAACAAACCCAAAAGCAACCAAACCAAAACCAAACCAAGGAATCAACTCCACCAAAATCCCAAGCAAACTATAAAAATCCCATCAATTGATGAGAAGTCTGTAATTATATTCTATTTAGGAAAAATATGGATGCTCTTGTTTTCTGGACAATGTTAATATCTTTTTTCCTCAAATATTTTGTTATATAATCAGTCTTCCTAGGATTTCATGCAACCTTGTATTTATACAGATTTGCAATTATGAGCCTTATCATTAATCAACTGAAAGTCTCCTTTGGATCAGTGTCTCATACACTTTTAGCAACAGAGTAGACCAAGTGAGTGAAATCTAATGCTAGACTAATGTAGAGACAAATGGGTACAACATACAATTTTCTTTTAAATTTCTTACTACATTAGCGAGAGATGGGTCCAGCAGTTGAAGTATCAGGTTCAGGCTGAGGAAATTTGAGTTCAATTTGAGTTCTGTTGAGTTCAGTATCAGGGCAAGTCATGTCATTTGTCTCTGCCTCAGTTTCTCTGATGAGAGAACCCCTGTAAATGCTGAAAGCACTGGATATTGTGATCACAGAAACCATGTTGCAAAATTAAGATTTCAAAAGACAAGTCTATTGCAATTCTGTTTTACCAGAATCAAAGGCTATGCATTTATGCAGTAACTAGACTCATGGAGAATGTGGCAGATTTGGTCATTAGGCTTGGAGGGTTTCCAGCACACTTTAATGTGTGAGGGGAAGGACAGAAGTATGGAGCAGCCACGCATTAGTGAGCTAGTTTGCCTTCTGCAGAAAGGAAAATGGGCCATCCAGACTTCTCAGGAAGCCTCAGAAGTACTTCTGGACAGAATATAAGAAAATTTACAAGGGCTAAAAATGTGGGCCAGACTATCTGAAAAAATATCCCCTCTATTGAGGACAAAACAACTGCTAATGTTTTTGGAAAAAAAATGCCTTTCATTTTGAAATCACACAGAATCACACAGAATGACCCGGGTTGGAAGGGACCTCAAGGATCATGTAGTTCCAACCCCCCTGCCTAGCAGGGCCACCAAACATACACCTTTACTAGATCAGGTTGCCCAGAGCCCTGTCCAACCTGGTCTTGAATACTTCCAAGGACGGGGCATCCACAACCTCCCTGGGCAGCCTATTCCAGGACCCAACTACTCTCCCAGTAAAGAACTTATGTTCTTTATGAACTTATGTTCTTTATGAAATGTTACAGGTTGTTTGAGTATACATACATACATATATCCATGTAACATATGAAGTTCCCTAGAACATATGAAGTTTCTTATTGTTCGTCTGAAGTAGTTTTGTGTTCTCTCATGATGTTCAAACCACACATTGCACTTTTATGTCGACATGGGTACCAAAATTGTGTCACTCAGAGCTGTTTTTAATGCATGATATTAAATTTATGGAGCAACTGATGCAATATGATGGTTAACCACATTTGCTTTAGAAAATACTTGATGATTCCTGAAATTCTCTCTGCCCAAAATATTAGCCAATATTTCAGTAGATGTAAACTCAGAAAATGGATGCAGATGATTACATCTCTGAAGAAGAAATCCCCGTTTACCCCAGATGATGACTAGACTCCAGTGCTTAGACTGAATACGTACGATAGCATTTATTTATTTATTTATTTTTTACCAGAAGGCAATCAGAAGTAGGATTTTCAAACAGAAATTGTACTGGTATAATCTATTTATCTGGGATTTAAGGATTAAAAAAAGAGTAAGAGAATGACTTGGATGCCCGTGATGTAAATAAGATTAGATAATGAATCATTTCCTAATGCATTGAGAAAACAAGATTAGGCTTTTCCTGGTCATATGAACAGCTTTTTATTGATGACCAAATCCAAGTCTCTGAAAATAATCCTTTGCTTGTCCTCATCTTTTACATTGTACCGAGAACATGTCCTTAGAGATGATATTTTAGGCATCAAGGGTGAATACTGCAGTTTTTTGAGATTGTAGGATATAACGTGACAATGAACTGGTGATCCATGGCTTATAGCATTTTCTGTTTCTCGATTTCTTTCATTAAATTATTTTGTGAAGGTTAAAAGCAAGCTGAGACCATAGAAGTAATGGAATTATACTACTAGTTTCGGTGCAGCCAGAATTTACCTGGGAGATTTCATGTTATGTCTGTCCACCAGGCACAAAGAACTAGACTTGAACTATTTGCTATGTGATAACAAATAATGGTCTGGGGAAACTACTGATGTTAGTCATCAGCTAACGATGGAGAACAGGAACAGTAAATGCTTTATTTGCTGAGTCTCCATCTTTTATCCTTTTCAGGTTTCAGATGCCATTAAACCTTTTTTATCAAAGTAGTTTTAAATTACCACATTAATTTCAAAATCAAGCTAAGTGAACCATTTTCATCAGTATCTGAAAGAATTCATTATAAAGTTGATTCACTAAGAGCTCTCAACTTGCTACATCAGAAGAACAGCACAATTTTCACAATTCAATATGTTCTTAGGGTGAAGGTTCAAAATATTTGTTGAGCTTCTATTGAAGATTCATGTAAAACATTGTAAAAGCATTGCTGATTTTTTTTCTTCCCAAATATGTACGTGGGGCCAATATGCCATGGGATATGCATCTCCAGCTGCTGTAAGTCAGTATGGATCTATTGAATTTGTTGATCCCATCCAAGCTACTCTAATTCATAGAGATCTGATCTATTAAAAATCTTTATTTCTACTTCTACACATTTATATCCTGGACAGTCTTCAGTGATGGGAAAGGCTGAAAGGAAGGAGTTGATCTGTGTGAGAACAAATGTTACAATTTTAACTGTGTTCATTGGTATAAATAATGTTGTAATACTCCAAAGTTCATAAACCACTTAACATAGTGGGGTTTGTTTTGAGATGAGTTCTTATGTACTACCAGAGAAGAGAAGAGGAGGCTCAGAGAAGACCTTATTGCTCTCTATAACTACCTGAAAGGACATTGTAGTGAGCTGGGGGTTGGCCTCTTCTCCTGTGTAACTGGTGATGGGACTAGAGGGAATGGCTTCAAGCTGCGCTGTGGTAGATTTAGGCTGGACTTTAGGAAATACAAGTGTTCTGAAAGAATGGTCAGGCCCAGGGAGGTGTTCAAGGAACATTTGAAATTTGTGTTGATGGATATGGTTTAGTGAGAACTATTGGTGATAGGTGGATGATTGGACTGGATGATCTTGTAGGTCTTTTCCAATCTTGGTGTTTCTGTGATTCTGTGAAGAGAAACTGGACGTTTGGACAATTGTTCACTCAAATCCCTAGAGTCCAGAATGACAATTTTGCACTAACCTTTTTTGGATTACTTTGTACCAGTATTATTTCTATATATAACGTTGTTTTGGATGTAGTTTGAATGAAATCTACTTGAAAAACCAAAAGCACACTCTACTGTGAAATCTTTATGTGGTCTTCCTGGATAAGTGAAATGAAGCAATTCCTTTCAAGGTGCTTAGTGTTACCTATAGCTTTATTCTTTGTCTGTCTTGTTTATTTTTACTGAAAGATAGAAAATTGTGCTCAGATCTAGTGAGAAGTTCTCAGAGAATATTCTGTTTGACATGGCAAAGTGATTTCAGCAAAATAAAATCAGTCATGCTTGCCACACCCATACTCATTGTCTGATAGCAGGGAATGGGAAAATTTAGATTCGATGTTAGGAAGAAATTCTTTACCCAGAGTTGTGAGGCTTATGCACAGGTTGCCCAGAGAAACTGTGAATGTCCCATCCCTGGAGGCATTCAAAGCCAGGGTGGTTTGGACCCTAGGCAGCCTGAGGTAGTGGGTGGCAACCAGTTGGAACCAGATATCTTTAAGGTCCTTTCCAACCTAAGTCATTCTTTGATTCCATCAGAGCTTTACTAACAGCAAATGGGAGATACTGGACCCAGAGATAGCCTAAAGGCTCGGGGCCGTAAAGATGTCGGTTTAGACCTGTGAATACACTTTTTCTTAGGGTTTTATAATGAACTATTGCTTGTTTCAGTTTTTATTGGTACCATGTTCCATATGAATCATTCCTTTGCTTCCGAAAAAAATGCCTTAAGGGAAGTTTTTAAGAGAAGAATTTTGGAGATTTTTAGTCCTACAGAAATCCCTCTCCTGAACATTTTCATGGAAAGTGATGTTTGGATCCAACAACTCCAAAAGCAG
This sequence comes from Perdix hodgsoniae, assembly GCA_035772895.1. NCBI lineage: Eukaryota > Metazoa > Chordata > Aves > Galliformes > Phasianidae > Perdix > Perdix hodgsoniae. The sequence continues at coordinate 19,557,235 of JAPSGF010000009.1, read as the reverse complement.
ATCAATATCTACAAAAGCAATTAAATACATCAGCAGAAGAATAACGAGAGCAATTCAAGAGTGGTTTGCCACTGCTAGGAGAGCCTACAGCAATAGATGTCCTGGTGAGGAGCAGGGAATCACAGTGGCATGATATTGCATGATATTGCACACTCAACACCGACAGAGCACAAAGGACCAGAGAATTATAGAACAGAACCACAGAATATCCCATGTTGGAAATGACCAACAAGGATCGCTGAGTCCAAAACAGGACCACCAAAAAATCAAACTATGTGTCCAAGATCACTGTCCAAATGCTCCTTAAACTGCAGCAGTTTGGTGTTGTGACCTTGAGCTACCTGTTCCAGTATCTGACCACTCTCTGGTGCAAAACCTTTCCCTAACCCTGATTTGACCCTCCTCTGACACAGCTCCATGCCGTTCCCTTGGGTCCTGTCACTGTTAACAGAGGGCAGAGCTCAGGACTGCCCTTCTGCTGGGTGGAGACAGAGGCCTCCCTTCAGTCTCCTCTGCTCTGGGCTGAACATACCAAGATACCTCAGCTGTTCCTCATACATCTTGCCCTCCAGATCCTTCACCATCTCTGCAGCTCTCCTGTGGATGCTCTAATAGTTTTATGGTGTGGTGTTATTAGAACTGTTAATGAATCCCATACCCTGTGAATCTTCTTTAGAGTAGTCATTTCACATGTTTGCTAGAGCAGCATTGCATGCTGGCAGAAGGGAGGCAGTGAAGGCCAAGTATCTATGGAGAGAGATGTTACTCCACCTAGCTGATCCCCTGGTCACCAGTATAACTAAGAATATATTTTACCTTCTATAAGAACAAACTGTTCTAACTTTCCTAATTGTCTCCAACACTATACAACAAAATTCCTACCTGGTAGCTAGTTCTCTCTGACATTAGCGATACACAAGAGTCTTAATCATGAAAACTTTCTCCAGAGATATAACAACTCACTTTTGGATAGGATATCTATATGCAAGCAATATACTAATGTGTTAATACTTCCTGGAAGTGAACACTTGGGAGAATTTGTTCAATCACTTGATGCCTCTGGGTGCATCACATACCATTTGGGTGCCTTGTGTGTTCTGACAGTGGGATAGAAACTTATTTAAAAAAAAAAATCAGCTGTGAGAGCAGCCTTTGTTAATTTGCCTTCTTGGATCACTGAAAGGAAATGTGCTTACAAGCCTGCTTGTAAAGAAGATATTGAAGAGATGTTGGGTTGCTAAGGCTGTAGATGTGAATTGTATTGTCACAGCACTTTCTGTTGGGAAGTCACATTGTGCAACAGGTGCTTAGCTATTGTTACGATATATGTTTGTGATTATCCAGACTTATGTTGGTGTGGCTGATTTAGGGATTCATCAAAATGAGCTTGTACCTTCCATAAATGTTAACTTGGACTTGTACAAAGAGCATTAAAGATGTGCAATCTTCAGTACTATGCTCTTCAGAATTTTACAGTGAATGAGCTACATGTCATTGATTATTTACAGAGCACTCCACACTGTAGTAATTTCAGAGTAATATCAAGATATATGTATTCTGAAGCTTGTTGGAATAGAAAAAATGTTGCCAGTGATATTTTGTAAAATAAGTACAGTATAAAGGTCACTGTGGGGAGATGTAAAATTACAGGATATCTTGGCCGTGAAAATCAGTTGAAATAAGTTCAGAAATTATTAATCTGTCCTTAGAGTGAAATGATGCATTGGCAAATCTGCAGTGAACTGAATTTCACTTAAGTTTTTGTTTTAAGTGAAAAACTGAAGGGAAGAGAAACCCCAGCTGCACAAAGATTTTCGATTTCACCATGTTCCCACAGAAGAAACTGCAGTTTTGACAGGGCTTCAGCTTCAACTGGCAGCATGTCCCATAAGAGATTTTTTCCTATCCTTTCTTATACAAAGACAGTGTTTAGTATTGTATCTCTGTGTGTTTGCCTGGAGCAATCTAAGTTAGTATGGTTTTTCTAATATCAATTCACATTTGATTTTCATATTATGGCTGTTCAAGGTTTCCAGTAGAGTTTTAGTTTTAATTTGGCAGAAAGTATAAGGAGAAAGATATCATACATCAGCACCGTACAGCGTATTGTCACACTTCCTAATTCATTAGACTATAAGAATAATCTACCACTTCCAATTTAGATTCAGTAAAATAAACACATGTATATTAATGATTTTAAAATATTTCTGTTCAGTCAAGCATGTCGTCTTTATGCAGAATAGCATCAGATCAATAATTAGTTGCCATGCATTTTAATAACAAGAGTTTTTGCTTAAGATTGTTTTTCATAATTTTGCATTTATGTTTGACAAGTTCAGGAACTTGTCTTATTTGAAAAGAAAATATTAATGCAGAAATTACTTCTCATTGTATTATTGCTTGCCAAATCTAATATGTAAATACCCAGTAGAACTCATGCTTATGTTAATGGTGAGAGGATCATAGAAATCTTGTAGACAGAGTCTATTTGTCCCACTTTGTTCCACACATTAGTATTCTCTATGGTACTTAATTATTCAGTGTTTTAATTTTAAATTAAAAATAAATACTGTACATGAATGATAATTTGAGTGAAATGATAGGAAAACATCATCAAAATGAAATACAAGATAAGTTCCTGTATGGCGTACTTCTGGTCAAAAAGAATAGCACGAAGAACTTCTTACTATATTTCTTACATTTAACTCTCTGCCATCACTGTGGATCTAAAGAATACATATCAGTGACTAGTTATAATGTGGAAAAGCCAGCTGAAACTGCAGTATAGCCGAAGGCATAAGGAACTTATTATTTAATACTGGATTTATTACTTCTGTGCATGTTTTGCAGAGTATAAAGATTGTCACCTTTAGTTAGAAAATTCATACCTGGCATAAGAAGTAGTTTTTATATATGGATTTTCTTTTGTGCTAGTGGCTTCTCAAAATAATTCGTTAAGAGCACTCAGAGATGACAATTTTGCCCAGATTTGGCTCTGAGAAGAATGTTCTGGCTGTACTGTTATACCACTCTGAAATGAAAGCAAGCTTCTGTCTCCCACACAGAAATGGCTTCAGAAGTGACCTTCCTCTAGAACAAGTTTTGTTTCTTTCTTTTTTTTTTTTTTTCATTTGTACTAAACACAGGAGTTGATGACAGAAGCAGTTTACTAGGGAAATCAAAATGCTATTGCTATGTGAAAGACTTGAACACTGAGAGGCTCCTTTAATTTGATCCCAGGATGGAGAAGAAACTTTATGCATAGGAACAAGGAGCCAGAAGCATCTTTCTTTCTAATGTTCTGACATTTTGGCTTGATTCAGAGTGGGAACTTGTACTGCTCACTACCATAAGGTTGTTGCACTGATAGAACTCTCCCAATCATCTTGCTTCTGCAACTGCAGTGACTGAAATGCAACATGATTTAAGTCACAAAGTCCCTTTCTCCTTCTGATACTATGAGAGAAGCAGCATCTTTTCCATATCTGTTTATGAGAACCTTGTCATAGGGAATTTCTGGGTCACCAGCTGTGAATTTAAAATACTGGAGCTAGCTCCTTGTCAGAGTTACTGCATTCATATTCTAAAAAGATATTTATTACATAGCCACCACACTACAAGCAGTGATCTGTAGATTAAACCTCTTGCTTCCTTCCTCCCCAAGACTGCTAACCTGTGCTCAACTTGTAAGGACTAGAAGCAAGCCCTCTTTCACAAATCTTACCTCCCTCTCTCACAGGTACCTGATGTCACTGGCAGGCTCCACCTGCAGGCAGGTGTTCCATGACCAAGGACTTTATTCTTTCCCAGCTCAGTTATGAGGGAATTCTGAAAAGTTCTCTGCCTTCCTGCTTGATTATGAATGAGGATAGGTTTTTTTTTGCTCCTTTAAAAGCAGGAGTCATTGCTTCCGTTCCATGAAAGCATTTTGCATTGCTGTAGTTGATTTTTCTTGCTCACAGGAAGGGACCTGCTGTAGCTTGGACCTGGGCTGAGCTGTGGTTCAGTTGCTTTCCACCTCATTCCTCTTAACACATTCCACTTCAGCCACGTTTTAAAACATACAAGCTTGTTAGGTGCTTTTGTGCTTGTTGCATTTAGTTTGGGGAGTTTGGAAGAGGCTCTCAGCTCTAGCAATACATAAAATGTGTAAAATTACACATTGTTATTGATAACAGTTCAAGTAAAAATCTGATTGTTGCATTGTTAATTCACAGTGGAAACAAGCAGGAAGTGCAATCCCCTGTCGTTTCTGGTGCTCAAATTGTGTAATCCTGTACATTTATATTAAGCTCTGTTATATGAGTGGTTGGATTTTATTCTCTCAGTCTTACTGAAAGGCTGTTCCAGAACATTCCTGCTCTTCTGATTAGAAACTTTCTAATTTCTAGCGTAAATTTATCACATTTGTACAGTTTGCTTTAGTAGCAACATTAACATGGAATATTTTTCTGTCTAAGGTGTTCTCCAGGTTAAACTGTTCATTGACTGCAGCCATTTCCCCTCTCTTTCTTGCTGTTGTCCCTCATCCCTCCTGTCTCAGTTGTCTTTCTTTGTACCCGCTGAAGTTTTTCTTTTTTTCTTTTTAAACCTGAGATGCAGAATTATTCATGTTATGAATTCCTTGTGCCATCGTGTTCACCCTTTGCATTTGGAAACACCTTCCTGGATACATCCTGAAGCCGCATTTGTCTTCTCAACATGTTTGTTACTTCAACACGTCACGCTATTCATGGTCATGAGGGAGCATGGGCTGCTAAATTCAGCAGCTACTCTGAGTAGGATGGGCAGATGCTGGCCATATGAGAAGGGTAGAATGTGAATATATATACATATATATATATATACATATTGTAATAAATCAACACTTCACTTTGAGAAAGTATCTGTCAGTTCTAATTGGTAAATTCTAATAGTTTGTAGGCTATAATTTAATAATGAAAGGCTGGGAATTCTAAATGAAAAGAAGACAAGAATCAAAGCAAAATCTGTGACAGAAAAAAAGTTATTGCTAAAAGTTGCAGTTCCAAGCAGTGTATTTTGCAGTTACATTTTTTTCCAGTTCATTATATTCGTCCTTCTGGTTATCTGAATAGAGGTTCCACTTCCTGTGCCAATGAACAAAACAAACAGATTTACCTGAAATGTTGAAGCACTAGAAAATGTATTTTTTTTGCCAACTTGTTAATGGAAACTGGGTAGTTATTCATACAGGGGACACACACTTCATCTAGAGAATACTCTAAAAAAGAAAAATAGTAATAAACCACTTTCCTTAGTAACGTATTCCTGTTAACTGAGGTGGTAAATCAGTACCAAGGATATAGGACATTCAGAGTCTTCTCTAAGCATTAAGAGAGGAATAGCCGTTTCAGTGGTACAAAAGCAGGGGTATTGCTGCATACTGTTATAAGATAATTAAAATTATGATTGGAGCTATGTTTAATTAATTCCAAATGCAGAAACTACAATCTGCATTTCCAGGGGGGCAGGACTTAGGATTTTAAATGAGTTAGAGAAACATACTGAAGTCATACTGCAGTGAACTGTCCAGTTGTGTGGGGCTGGAATGGTGAACTTGATATTGGCAGGAATATCCCAATCACGGTATCAAATAAACCTTCTATCCTGTAAAAGCTTCAATTCCTGTGTATGAAGCTGGGAGATGATCCTTATTTTTCATGAGATGCTAACAGTTTTACTCAAGCATCATTGTATGAATTGCACAGGTGTTCTGGTATAGTATATATATACATGAAAAAGCTACACCAAAATAATTTGGTTACATGCAAATGTGACTTTATTCTGACACCAGTACTCATAAATAATCTAGGAGGATAGATAATTGTGAATAGCTGTACAAAATAGTCTATAATGCTGCACAACACAACAGCCACACCAGTTTGGGTGTGCAGGTATGGTCTTACTTTTTTGGCCTTACACATAGTGCCTTGGAGTTCAGATCCTAATTTGTCACAGCGTTTAATCCTTGATTTTAATATGATATAGAGTTCAGTAGTGGATTTATTTTTAAGCTGAGTCTTAAGACAAGTGCTTTGCCCTTTACTACAGATGCAATAGGATGTTTTTTTTTGTTTTTTTTTTTGCATACAGCCTGGAAGAATGATTGGCAAATGATTCATCACCTTAGAGCATATCTAATATACCCTATATTAGGAATAAAATTAATTGACATTATAAATAGATGTTTTGGTAATGCAACAAGATCTTTACTGCATTTGAGTCTAACCTTTGTCATGATACAAATAAGCTGGGAATTTGTGGGATTGCAATGCGCTTCAAAAACCTGTTAAGCTCCAGAACTTTAAGCCTTTCTAAGGATGACTGTATTCAGAGAAAGGGTTTTGCAAATGTGCAGCCTCATGGTTTAACTTGAAGGTTTGGCAAGTGTGTATTTTAGAGAGTTGTTTTTCCTTTAGTCAACAAAAAATGCATCAGACCCCACAATATACTTTTATGCTCAGAGCCTTACAAAGTCAAAATTGCTATGGAGAAAGGGGGTGGATTGCTATATCCTCTTTGTAGTTTCAATTAAAAGGCCTGATCGTCAAATGAACTCACTCTTCGGGCTTTGCAGCAGGCCCTGAATTGTCATTCACTTGCTAATTATACAGTCTGTGGTGCTGGTGATTAGGAAGAAGAAAATAAAGGCTGAGTTTGACTGCAGATCTGAAAGTGAGCTTTCAAAGGTGACTATTAGTGAAACCCTCTTTTGACTTGCAAAGTTGATACAGAGAAAGATTAAATCTGGATCCAGGAGTCTTGTTTTGATTGAGAGACATTTCCAGCTGCAGCTACACTTTGCATGGTTACATTTTAGTCCAATCAATATGCATAGCGGGTGGGCCATGAAGAATCCGCAGTATCAACTGCTTACAGGGTTAGAAGTTTGCTTTCCAATCAGACATGAACGTTAGGCTTCAGTAAATCTACTGTACTGAATCTGTGAAGCAACACTTTTCAAATATAAGGCACTATTGAAGTAAGTAAGTATAAAGAAATTGCGTTATGCTGTATAATAGGTAATAACAAATTTTGGCAATGCTTTAGAATAAATGTTCTTCTGATATTGTTCTGTTACAGATATTTCTACTGAAAGAAAATTCTGTAACTTCAAAAATGGCAGTCTTCCAGAAATGGAAATACATTAATCAACAGGAAACCTAAGATCTAAAACTGCAAAGGTAAGATCTAATATCAATTTCGAACTTGAAAAAGAAGTTAAAATATATGGTAGGGTAGTTTAACAATCAAGACTAGATGATAGCAAGGAAAGAAGCTGGATGGCTAAAAGGGGATGAATTTAACGATAGCACAGATGATTTCCAAAAATTTGATGATTCTGTGTGCTTCAGTAGCCAATTTGGGCAATGACTGTGAACTTGAATGGGAAAAAAATGGCTTTATGGAAGAATGGAAATGATGCAAAAATCAAGGAGTTGTTTCTTGGGATTTGTGTCACAGTAGTTTGAAGGAATTGACATTTGAAACTGCATTTGTACTTGAAGGATATTTTGGAATATGTTCAAGTAGGAGTGGTGTGAGAAATTTCAGACACGATTCCTATATTTAAGGAAAAAACTGTAATCTAGTTAGGTGTAGGTATATTAGCGTGACATCAGTAATATGTCAGGCTTTGGAAAAGAAGAGTAATAGAAAACACAGCAAATGGAAGAAGTGGGATAACACACTGTATCGGTTTACTGAAAGCAGATTTACTGGATTATCTTGATAATCTTTCTTTAGATTATCCTGATCTTTTTAGACAAATAACATAGCAATGGATGTGATGTATATCCACTGCGAGAGAAGCACCTGACACAGAGATACACGGAGAATCATTTGACTGGAAAAAATGAAGATTATACCCAGAATTGTAAAATGGTTAGGAACTGGCTAAAGGAGATAACAGATGATGTTGAAAGAAGAAATACCAGGTTAGAGGGAGATAAAAATGGAGTTTCTGAAGTAACAATCTGGGGACCTATATCCCTTAATATTTTCATTAATCAGCTAGGCACAAAAAGAATAAGAACCTGCTAGAGAAATGTGCTGATGGCTTAAGCTGGGAGGGAATTGTCAATAGCAAGGAGCCTCAGACCATACAAATAAAATATCCTCAAGGACTGGGGAAATATAAATGGGATTAAATTCAACAGGTCAAGTAGCAAGGTCATGTAGCTGGGGACTAATGACAATTTCTAATATAAAGTAAGGCTTGTTAGTTGGGCTGATACAGGAGAATTGGGCATGTATTTTGGCACTATTTCAGAAGCAGCATTTCCAGTCAAAATAGGACTGCAGAAGGTAAGACATCCCCAGGAATGTGGAGAACAACTTTGGCCACTAGTGTTTGAAAGAAATTCAGCCTAGAGCAGGAGCAGAGGAAAGGTGAATAATTTGATGGGGGAATAGACATTGCAGTGTAGCATACTGAAGGCTTTAAGGAAACAGCCATAAACATGACAGGAGTGAAGAGGAACATTTTAAGGTTTGACAATATTGATAAATAAACTAACAGTAAACCACTCATCAGTAATTTTACCTTGGATTTTAGCAGAGAGTTTCTAATGTAAGATACAGGTTTCTAGAAAAGCATTTAACAGGACCTGTGGGAAAACCACTCTTAATTGTGGAAATGGGTACATCTGAGGGATTCAGCAACACATCTTCATGCTGTAACAGCAGACTGGGCTCTGTAGATCAGTGGTCTTTGTTCAATCACCTTGTTCTCATTCATTCTATTTCCATGGTCCTACAAAACGATTTCAGCTTTTAACTCTGAAGTCCTCAGAGATGAAACCCAAGCATTGCTGATCCAGAGCAGGATGGTGACACTTGTAAAGGCTCAGCAAATTTGGAGACTGGAGGAGTGTTTTGCTTATACCCATCTTCTTGGTACTAAGAAGAGAGAAGCAATCAACTGTAGTCCATAAAGAGCTGAAATGGGGCTGTTCATAAATAAGTGGTGTGTTTTCCCAAATCTGTTGACTAGTACAATTTTAACCCAGAATACTTAGCTGAAAATATTGGCTTTTCATTGACAAACTGAACAATTTCCCTTCCCCTAGCCATTACTTTTTTTCTGTGTTTCTGCTCATATCTCTTCCATTTTCCTTATTCAATTTGTCTAGCAGGAATGAAATAAAAACATGCTGACATTTTCAAAGAAATCAGATACTTCCAATGAAAGTTTTGATGGAAAATTTTCAGAGAGCCCTGAGGCTCAGGAGCTAGTTACATTGGGGTATGGCCAGCCAAATCTGCTGCCTGAATCAGTGGGAGTAATGCCTCAGCCTCTCTTGGACCTTTCAGGTGATTTACCTCTGAGAGGGAAGATTTTGCAGGGAGTCTCGTGCTCTGGGTGGCAGCAACTTTGCTCTTGCAACAGTTCTGGCTGACCTTGCTGCGAGTGGTGCAGAAGGCTGAGCCGTGTCTGCCTCTCCCCTCCTCTCCCTCCCCCCTGCACTGCAGAGGCACACGAGAACTGACCACAGTATAGCATTAGATGTTTTATTTTTAAATTTTGCCAGACAGCACGTGTATCCGAGGCAAAAAAAAAAAAGAAAAAAAAAGCCAGAGAATGGGGTATAAGTGCTTGTCAATGTCAGACTTGATCATTGTCAAATAGGGGCTGGATTCTGCAGCTATGCTGCATGCAGCGCTCCTGTTTCCTTCAGTGGTGCTCCCAAACCACAGCAAGGAATGCCTAGAGAGATGGATAAAGGCAGACAGATGTAGATACAGACTGACAGAATCAACCCCCAGATGGAGGTTGCTTGAATTTACCAGAAATTAAGATGCTGTACTGCTTAAGAAAGAGTTCCACAATCTCATTAAGTCTCTTATGTCTCCCTTTTTATTTTGTCCTCCACCTTCCTACAGAAAAATACTTTGTGTCATTTCAGATTGAATTAGAGGAAAATTGCCTATGGACTAAATAAAATGTTTGTATAGTTTCCTACTAGCATAGTCCTAAACTGAAGGCTTGTGTTTTTTAAGGGAGAAGAAAATACAGCACGTCGTAGTAATGTCATATATTCTAACTCACTGTAGCAAATCAAGACTTTTTAATATTTTCTTTTTAAATAAAAATGCCATTTATCATTTTCAAATGAAGTGTTAATAGAACCAGCTCATACACAAACTCACGCATATAAATCTATAAATAAATGTAATATATACATAAAAAAATCCTTACTGCAGAGAATGATCAAGCACCTCATCAGCAACCCATAATATATTTGTTAATTTGATTTCTGCTAAAAGATCACTTAAGTGAGACCTGATTTCTTTCTTTAATGCTTCAGGCTCCTTTCATCTAAACAGTGTTTATTAGCCTATTTCTGGAAATCAGCATAAGCACAAACTATATTTAACCTGTTCTTTGCATGTGCTTTGTTTTTGTTTCCTTGGTTTATTTTATTTTTAATTCCAGTTTAAGAATTAGTTACTGAGCATTGGTCAGTATTAAAAAGAACAGAGTTCAAATAGTGAGAACTGAAATAATGAGTACTAAGATTTATTATGTGTGTTTATGTTCTTTAGGAGGATTCTGGTTGTAGTTTAATTCCAGAACTAATGATAATGACAGCAGGAATAGTCTACCCACTGCACGAGTAATACTGGGACCTGATGAGTGAGCACTGGGGTACTTCCCACTTTTACTGGTGTTTTGAATGGCAGAACTCTTGACAGTATTGCCCTGGTTCCTCATCTGAAAAGTGGACCTAAAATATTGAGCTCTTCCATTAACTTGAAATCTGTACATTGTATTGTATGTCTAGAGTACTTTCTCATCAAAACTTAAAGCCCCAGTAACTGAGATATTCAGGATTTCATTCACACATTTCATCAACAGGCCAAGGGGAAGGAAGGCTGCAGTAAGGCAAACTGTTGTGTTCAGTGTGAGAGCACAGCAGCTCAGGACCATCTATGTGAGCTGTGCGCTGTACATCCAGCTACATCATCACATACCCTCATTCTCCAAGGGTTCCTCCTTCACAGTATTAGAGCTGAGCTTTTGCAGCTCCGAGGAGTTTCTCCTAACAGTTTATGTGGTGGGAGGTTTTGCCTTTCTCCTAGCTCTGTGTACAAGGACAAAACTCTTCTGAATCTGAATTCTCTGCTGAATTTAACAACCCTCCATTTGCCCCACCTAGGATTGCAGCTACAAATTTATAGAGAATGAATCATACTGTTTGGAGATCCATGGAATTCCTACCAAAAGGATGAGACTTTATGCCAAGCTACTTCAAGGAGAAGATTGTGAGAATGAGACAATCCTTATAAAAATGAACATAATCTGAGAGCAGAGGTGAAATGATACCAAAAGAATCAGGGAAGAAAAAGGTATCTTGCTGTTTTAGCCTGTTCACTTACAGCAGTAGGTGATCTACAGCAGGAGACAACTTTGGGTCCATTGGAGAAAGTTCCTAGGCATTCCCCATCAGGCACGCAGGGAAAGCAATGAGATGACTTGTTGAATATTAGAGACTGAATCGATCTCAAGTTCTTTGACAGAACCCAGAGCAAATACGATTTGCTGGAGCCACTAAGTTCAAACATGTTCCTGAATGTCTCTGTATCTCACAGGCGTCTTGGATTTGTATGCATTGATAAATAGAGAGGTAATAAATCTTCACACTATTTATTGCTCTGCCAATATGTATCTTGGCAATATTCAAAGATATGTGTGCATGCTTATGAATTTTATTTTTCTTCAAAGGAGCCAGCTCCTTGTACTAAGAATCACAGCTATGACTTGATAGACTCCTCTTTACCTGTCATGCCTACAGAAATCTCCAGAGAATTAGAATTCTCATTAAGTGCTCTGGAAAGCAGAATTTAATCAAATGTATGCCAAAGCTCGCTGTGAAAAAATGTGCGACTATAAATTGCATTTCTGGGGAAGTGGTTGCAGTCCTACAGTAACCACTGAAGTCTTTTTTATTTATCGTACCAAGAATGCCGAATAGATAAAATTAAATTCTCCATAATCAATGGCTGCAATTTACATGTGCTACTTGTCAAAGTGACTTTCTCCAGTCCCCCAAAAACGCCATGTAATGTGACATCTCACACATCTTCAGGAACACCCTAAGATGAATCTGAAAGATAAATATTGCAGTTGTGAGTCTTTCTGTCATGATTCAAATAATTTTAAAATTGCTAAGATGTATTCCTCTAACAATGTTAAAATTGTTCTAATGCAGGATAAAATGGTAGTTTTAGTCTCTGTAATTTTTACAGCAGCTTGTAATTTCCTTGCACTCGTTACAATTCTCAGATGAGGAAAGATTATGGGAGAAAATGTTTTCACTGGAAAGTCTGCTCTGTTGCTCATCTTCCCCATAAAGAATATACTGAGTATTTAGAATTGAGGAAGGCTTTTACAAGTTGTTTGGTACTGTAAGTGTAAAGTTTGGCCATTTGATTTGGATTAGTGCCATTTCTGGACTTCGCTAAAGGGGTAATGATGAGCCCACCTCCTGGTTTCTTCCCAAAACTTCCTTTTGTGAACGCTGATGTACTCACTCATGACTGGGGTCACTCAGCAGTGAGCTGGGAAATTTTAGAGAACTGTGAAATGTCAGAGTACAATACTTGTGTCCTTCAGTTCTGCTCTGAATTGGTTTTAAGCCTGTAGATTAGAAGAGCTATGATTACCACAGAAGGAACTTTAGGAGAAACGTTTGAACAGTAAAACACCTCAAAATGCAGGCACCTTAAATGTACTGAGATCTGACAGAGTGCTGTTGACATGTGTCACTGTTGTTATATGCACTGCACTGAAACTTCGGGCTTATTTGGTGATGTGTACCTCAGTGATCCTTTCAGGCTGTCGTTGGGCTAGGTGCTGCTGTGACTGCAGCTGTGCTGACATGACATAGGGGAAGAACAGATATTTTCTGGATAAGCTGATGGAGAAGGAGGAACAGGGCCATCCTCCGGGCTCTTGCCAAGGTTGAGAGAAGACAAGGATGAGGTGGCGTTCAGAGAGACCTCTGTGAGCTTGTTGCATCAAAACATGTTGAAATATTGTCTACAGATATTAACGCTCTGCCAAGCTGTACACTAACAGCCACTGCATCAGCAGTGTGTTTTTTGCTGTGACGAGGATACATTTCAAAGGTGGAGTACCAGTATGGGCTTAGGTATGTCATTGTGGTACATGTGAAGGACTGTGCACATCTATACTTCTCTGTGGTGAATTCAGGGAAGAGCCTGAGCAGATAAGGCAGGAGGAATCCTCTGGTGACCTGCTGACACAGAGTGAATGTTTTAGATCAGACAAACCCTCTGCCATGGGACTGGGCTGGCAGTTCTGTGCCTCTCTCTGTTTGCTGGGGAACAGCCTGGATTTCCAGGGCACTGAAGAGATAGGCTTTTTTTCATATCAGTGGTCAGTAAAGAATTCCCTGCACCCCTCTCCCATTATATATATCCCCATACCTTTCTGGGGCAGCCACTGGCCTTTTCTCATTCTTTGGCTGCCAGGGCTAGCTCTGAGGCACAGGGTGCTACATTACATGCCTAGAGAATAACAAATCTGGGCTGTGCCTTTATACTCTCAACCTTCATTGAGGTAGAGTCCAAACAAACACCTTCATTTTGCTAAGGAAAATTACCGGAGCGATAGTACTTCTTTGTAATAGACCACATCTTCTTAACTCTTTCTCTCCATTCTTAGAGTCTGAAATACCATAATTAAAAATTAAGACAAGTGGACAGTACAAACTTTTGTTCTAGAAACTAAGAGATAAGCTTCCTCCCACTCCCTTAAGAATGCTGTATATTTTTTTTTCTGGTAAAGAGCTGTTGAATACATCATCACCTCAATTACAATTAAATGGCAAAGAAATTCCACACTGGGAAAGGTTTTCTGAGGGTATATTCTCAGTTACTGCTGAAGATTAAAAATAACCTTCTCAAGCAATAAATTGGTTGAGACAGTAACAGGACCAAAATCATAGTGAAATCTAGTAATGAAATATTAATGCTACCATGTTAAGCTGGGAAAATCATAAAAATTCATTTTGCAGAGCTGCGTAGATCCTATTACTGGTGTCCTGAGCTAGCTGGATTTTAACGTGCAGAGCTTTCTACATGTGTCCTGTTCCTATACACAGTTCCTATTAGCAGAAAAGATGACCAAACTCTTAAGTCATGTAACTGCTTCAGGAAAGCAAAGAAACCCTGTTGGAGTACATAGCAGTAGCTCTCTAGAATTAGAAGGCATGTTGTGAGTGACACAAAGAGAGCTGTCAAGTACCTGGTGCTTTGCTTTACTGCTCCGCTAAATGACCATTGTAGAGCTGTGGCAGACATACCCGGGAATTTTATTTCTAGGGCAACATAATTTTGTGTGAAACTGAAATTAGATAAAAACTAGGCGTAAAGGTACGTTTGAATCTTTGTATGCTGGAAGGACCTCCCTCGGTTACTCAGTCTAGCTGCAGGCTTTCTTTCAGGTCCTGGAACCTGCAGCCTTCAGAAGTCAGGCCAATTTACATTGTGTAGATTTTGTTGCTTTGCATAGCCTTTTGAATTCTGTAGGTTTAAAAATCTGCAAGGTAAATAAGTACACTCTGCATATGCCTGTTCTACTGTCTCAGGCCGTGGCTTTCATGTCACACAAATAAGGTGGGCAGAGGAAGCCTTGCAAGGTCCAGCCAGGTGTCACTGACCGTGGGTGGTGCTTTCCAGAGCAGGAGTGGCTGTTCACTGTCCAACCAAGGAAACTCTGTTATCAATGTCTTTCACCCTCTAGCTTGCGTCACCTTTCTGACACACTGCAAAGCAGTAGTGCGTTATTAGCGATGGCCACAGCCCAGCTAAAGATGGCTGCATTAAGCTCAGAGATGCGACAAGGATCTGCATACTTTGTTCCACTGGCTGGAAGGAAGGATATGAATCTGGCAGCCAGGCTGGTGTTGTTAGCCCCAGAGTAATAATGCCTGGAGTCCCACTTGGGCTGAGGTACTGAATGGAAGAGCCCAGAGGCTCACTTTGAGAGGAAAGAGGACTCAGGATCTGAGCAGCAGTGGCTAGAGAAGCATATCTTTCCACAGAGCCCATGCTTGGCTGGTGGAGGGACAGAGGCACAGATTTTTCCAGAAATTGGTATTGGAAGAAAAAGCTGAGCCTAAGACAGAATCTTGAAAAAGATACCGAAACCCATAGGGCTGGCCTTGTGTCTGGAGCAGACAGAGAGCTTGGGGGTGAGCTTCCCCCAGTCAGGGCTGTAAACACCAGCAGCTTGTCCCAGCATCTGGCAGGAATCCTGCTCCTCATCAAGCCTTTCCTGTTGCCTGACAGTTGCAGAGTTTGGAGGCTGAGTTACCTCCAGGACATCATTACGGTGCATTTTTTTTTTCTCTAGGGACTGAATCCTGTAGGGGTTTGCACCCCTTGAAGATTTAGAGGAGAAATCAAATAGGAATCAGATACAAGCTTTGCTGCCTGTGTGCCAAGGATAAGAAAGCTAAACAAAAATATCCCAGCAGTTTCCAGGACTGTGCCCGCGAGCATCACCTCGCAGCCCTGGTCCCTTGGCACACACGGACCTCGCTGGCCTGAATTGTGCCATTTGCTGAAGGCAGGAGCCTCACAGAGCCTCCAAGGGGACTCTGCAGGGTGGCTTTGCTGGGTACTTGTGCCCCAGGGCAGCGCCTCTGCGTGCTGAGCCTCTCATCTGAGGGCTGAAAGGCGGTAGAGAGCATAATCTGTTTTAATGGATCCTTCTGCTGCTGTTGAATAGCTCCCTGGTTTGGATTACTTCTGCTGCAGGCACGATTAGTCAGCATTTGACAGGGCAGGGGGTCTCAGCAGGGAGTCCACAGCTAGCTAAGAATAGGAGCCAAACATTATTTTCTGGCTTATTTGGGAGAAAAAACCTGAAGAGTGCAGAAAGTTTGTCCCTCGTTGTTTTCCTGGGTAGGGAAGCAGTCTCAGAGGTGATGAGACAAACACTTGAGGATGGCTGATAGCACTGGAGTGCAGAGTAAACAAGAAGATGGTACTGGATCCTAGGGCATGGAAAAACATCGGGAAGAAAAGCTTACTGAAGTCATAAAACAACTGATAGGATGCACAAACGGTTCTCACCCCTTTCCTTTCTGAAAGAAATGGGCATGTTGAGAAAATGCTTGCTCAGTGTTTGCCTTTGAATAATGAAATAAAATATAATGGTCAGTAAAGTTAAGCTTTTAAGAGTAAATCAGTTCTATTTTCACTGGAAGGCAGTCTGGGTTGCCCTGAAACACTGAAACCATCTGCAGTTCCCACATCGATTTTCTTCTCCACGGCTCCGAACATACAAAGCCAGCAGGCGCCTTTGAGCGCTCTCTCAGCCGCATGGAGAAAACAGATAAAGCCCTCTGGGCCTCCTGCATGTTTGTGCGCAGCCTCACCTGTGTGACACCTGGCTGTGCCCAGCACAGGAATCAGCACAGCGAGCCGAGAAGTCTGCTGAATTGGCATATTTGTGTGGAGGGGGAAATGCTGCCAGGGAACTGTGACCTGCCTCTTCTCTGCAATGCACCGGCATGCAGCATCCCAACAGGAGCAGCATTGTTTTGTGCCAAGTGCCTCGGAGATGGAGGACACTGCCCAATTTGGTGGAAATAAAAAGCAACCTCCTATTTTTGTTATTTGCTGCTCTAATGAAAACTGCGCTTACCCTGATCCATCAGAAAATACTGTTTTCCTTTCAGGCAACCATAGTTTTGGCCTTTTCAAGTGAAAGTGCCCCAGAAGGGAGGCAGCTTTCTGCGCTGTGCCTGATGTGCCGCTGCCCAGATGATGGTTGCACCAAGAGCAGCTCCCATGCTTCCAGCTGCTGGAAAACTCCATTCTCCATCAAGCCAAGTGGCTAAGCAGTGCATGGCAGTTCCTGTGTGTCTCCTTTCATTAGACACTCAGAAAAGTGAGAATAGCATCAAATCAGGTGAGGTCTGACTATTAATAACCAGCAAGCAAATTATATTTTCAAAAAAGATCCAAATAAAAACCTGTGAGCTCAAGAAGAGACAAAAAGAGCCTCTGATGTTTCTGGGCTCATGTGAGCTCTCAAGTCAGTGTGTAATCGCCCATCATAGAGCTCAGAGTCATGGCAGTGCTCTCTCCTTGCATTCGGATAGCAGCAATTGCTGCAAGTGTACATAGCAGGGAGCAAGGCTGCACAGCCTGCCTGCCCTGCACTGTATCTGCATCCCCTGCAAAGCCAGGACTTCTGCAAAGGGCACCAAACCCATTCCCTGGCCCCACGAAGCAGAAGACTGGGTGTCCTCATCACTCCTGGTAATGCTCAGCATGGGAATGGCACTACTGCTGCTCTGCTGCAGCCCTGTGTCCTGCAGAAAGCCACAAATGTCAGAGGGAGATGACGGAGTATGAATTCAAAGGTTAGTCTGTTTTTTCCCCTAAGCTGTAAAGGAGGGAATCACTATCTTCTGAGATGGATAGTACCATTAATCAGACACTGAAGGGAGTTCAATCCCTTGTACAGTGCCAAATCATCCGGACTTTTATCTTCACAGCCCTGCGCAGACAAATCTGGGCATGCTGGTGATGGGGGGTGGGGGGTGGGGACAGAGTTATTAGGGGGAAATTTTTGAAGCATAAACAGAATTTCAGCAAAAGGTTGCTGCTGCCATGACATGATTATAAATGAGATGATCAACCACAAAGAACATTGTTTTTCATGGCTTTAGCTGTTCCAGCAGTAGAAGTAAAAAATTTAAAGGAAAAGGAAGAGAGTTCTTTTAAAAATTCCAGCTATTTTAATTAATGCCAATAGCATTAAAATATTACGGCTTGAGATGCTTATGAAAAGTCTCTTTTATTCATTAAATTTCCTAGACCCAATGTAATTAGAATTCTTAACATTCATGATCTCTCAGCATTGGCTTCCAAAATTAATGGTCTGAATAATTTTTTACAGCAGATGACCTGAGCTTAAAAATAAATGTATTGCAGTAGTAAACATCGGCTTTTTGTAAAGGCGGTGCACCATTTAACGACAGTTCTGAGGATGAGAATACCCTCCATTTTCTCTCATCCAGATTTCTCTGTTCAAAGGACATACTGAAAGACTGGAATTTCCCACATGTGTAGGAAATCCCTGAGCATCACACATTCTTTCTGCAGGTTGCTTATCTGCGTGCTGTGGAAGCTGAGAGGGCTGTGATGATTGCAGTGGGCACAGGGAAGAGTCCTGGGTGAGGCAGCTGAGTGGTGTCCTGCAGACATGGCTGCTGCCGGCTCTTGCTCTGTCAGCCTCTGGCGGTCATTTAACCCTGATGTTTTGCATGGGGCTGCTAAATGTATGCTGCTCCTTTTGGCGTCTGCTTGCCAGAGCACGGAGCTCCTGCTGCTGGGATGTGAACTCAGAAGAGCCATGTGGTGCTGGGGATGGAAGCTGCTGCATCCCACTGGGCGTGGCAGGGTCACACATCGTCTGGCAGCTTCTGGCAGCGAGCCTCGGGGTGCTGCAGCCCACTGCCGGTCCTGGAGAGCCAGCAGTGCCGGTTGGCGCAAATCATCTGCTTCCTTCCCTGTGTCTCATCTTTCTCCAGGTCTCTCTCTTTGCTGTGATGGTCTCAACCCCCACTACTATTTCCCAAGACTCGGTCCCCTTCTCGCTCCTCTTCTCTGGGCTTTCCACCCCTGCCCCACTGCCTGGCCCCACTGTTTTCACCCAGCCCATCAGCCTGTTCCTACCACTCCTTGTGGCTGCAGTTCCTCTTGGAACCTGGCCTGCGTTTCCCATATGCTAACCTGGCTGAATTAATTCCCCTTGTGGTCTGGATGCTGGAACACAAGTGATCTTCATGCCCACTGCACGGTGATAGGGCCATAGGGAACCTGTCGCTCTGCTGCTCTGGGCAGGCAATAATACCTGGTAACCCACGGTGTGTGAGGCTGTGCTGAGGGTAGTGCTGTGTGAGCAGCTCTGCTTGGGGCTGGAAGGGACTGCCGTGTTTGGGGTGAGCTGCAGGGCAAGGCAAGTGCTGCAGGACAGGATCTGCAATGTTTTTTGGATTTCCCATTGCAGAAAGTCTTTACTGAGGAAGTTGGGTTGGATTTTTTTCAAGTGCTCTCACTTGGCCACGCTTACATGGATTTTCACAGCAGCAATGAAAGGAGCATCCTTAATACAAAGGTCACGAGTCGGCTAAATTTCTGCTCCCCTATCCAAAGCATGAGGAGATGTGGTGCATCTTAAAGAAGAGGATGTCAGTTCTTTTTCTCTTCTACCATTACAAAACAGTGCATTGTTCCCTGGCCTTGCCCTTGGGAATAGCTATATTGTTTTGGCTGAAGCTTTCCAAAAAAATTCAGCCTGAGGCAGATGCCCAGAATGGAAAATGACAAGTTACTGGTCAAAATATGACAGTTATAAGCAACTGAAAGTAGGGTCTTGTAATTGGGAATGTCAGACGGTCTTGACAGTAGGCAGTGCTACCAGCCCACCGACCCCAGGAGGCAGCTCAGGATTCGTGCGTAGGTGGAGCGCTGTGTGCGCCTCCTTGAAGCCCTGGTAGTTTTATACGTGCTGCAAAAAGGGGCAGCAGACGTTGCTTTCCTGGGTGTTAAAGCATGGCAAGTGCTGCCGCCAGCTTTGTCCTCTATTCAGCCCCGAGCTGGAGACTGCTGCCAGCTCGGCACAACCCTGCTGCTGCCTCCCAGACAGGGAAAGGGACAGAGCCAGAGCTGTGCGGCCAGGCATGGCCCAGCTGCCCACAGCTGCTGCTTGCTAGAGGAGCTGGTGTCCCCTCCTCCTGGTTACTAAACTGAAGGCTTTGGGAGCAATCTCACAGGGAGCAGTGCAGGTCTCTGCCAGCAGCCCCATATGCTGTAGGTGCTGGAAGTGCCCTGTGCTCCTCTTCCTTTCTTGGCCTGCTACGAGTGCAGTGAGTGGGTTTGTATCTGTGAGCTCTCTGCCGGCTTCATTACGGGGCACTGTGACTTGAGCTAAGAAGGCTGCAACAGGCTTCAGCCACTGCGTGAACCTCTGTGGGATGCAATTCCAGTCCCTGGCACAGGGACAACTCCCAGCACTGCAGTCACTCACTGCGCTTTCATTAAGTTTTATATTTAACTTTCCCCCAGCACATGGGACCAGGAGGAGTATGTTAGTGTCTCAGAGCTGGAACACTACATTGAATTACCTTGTTGGTTTATCTGGTCATAATAGCAGGGAAGATCCCACTGCTATAGTTAGGAGTCTGTCAGCATTTCCATTATAAACCTCCTATTCCCAAGAGGTTTCTACTTAGCTGTAAAAATCTGTTTCCGTTGCACAAACTTAGTTTATAACATGGCATGGAACTATATTTTATCTTTTAATATTGAAAATACACACACAGTTCATAATGAAGTATATATGTGAGTATCCAAGGAGGTACTGGTCTCTAGCACAGGGAATAACCTGTTCAGCATTGCCTCTTCAGTTTAGCTGACAAAACATCACTCTGGCCATTTTCACAGATAAGCTACTGCAGTTTGACAGTCTCTTCTATTACTGGCACATGAACTCATTATATCTATAATATATGTTAATGTGAACATTCACAAGTGCAGCACAGTGTAAAGGAAAGGGACGGGGTTTGGCGCAAAGGCTGCATGCCCTTCTTTTCCTTTGCTCTAGATGCTGTCAAGGACAATCCCCGCATGCTCTGAAATAGCAAAGCCAAGCCTCTGACCAGCTGCCTGGCAGGGAGAGTTTGGCAGATGTGTCGTCGTGGGCTTCTGTGCTGTGCTCTGTGGGGAAGAAGGCAGAGGGAACTGAGGCACAACCCTGCAGGTCCCTGTGAAGCGCGGTTCTGAGTTTTTTCTTTTTTCCAAACACAGGCTGGCACAGAAGGAGGGCCCTTCTCCCATCCTCCTGAGAGGGGATGACGATTGCAAGACACAGAGCAGGGTGTGCCACACAGTGAGCCTCTGTGGTGAGTGCCATAGTAACATTTTCCCTAGAAATTTCTTTTTTTTCTTCTGGAAAAAAATTGCTCTTTATGTTTCTCCTTGGCCTTTCTGCCTTTTGAAAAGTCACGGCAAAGAAGATTATGCCCTGAAAGCCTAGAAGTGCTCCCATATTCCTGTTGTGGCTGTACTGCTGTCCAAGTGACTCTGACAAGGCACCTTTCTGTTGGCTGCACTGCCTGGCTGCCTCTGTTTCCCTCCCAGCCACAGCCTGCCTTTATTCCTGCTCATCTGGTGATGCTGCTGAATTTGATGGTGTTTGCTCAGGTGGGAATTTACCTTCAGCTTCCACCACCTTCACTCAAGGTGGCTTCCAAGCGTTTTCTTGCTCCCAGCTTTCCTTTCTCTTCTTCAAATATATGTCTTCTAACAGTTCTGTTTGGATTCCCTCCCTTTACACATTCCTAGCCCTTTGACAAGGCTCGTTTTTCAGGACAGAGGCGATATTTCTCATCAAAATGCTGGCAAAGATAAGGGCCACATAGGCCCATGGACCAGCTGATGGAAATTCATCTAAATCCCACGCTGGCGGTTCCCCACCAATAGCCAAGGCTATGCAGGCATGGCTGCGAGCCCATGATTCAGCAACTTTCACTGATTAATCAAGTCACTTCATTTTTTATGCATGCAAGTTTGCCCAAGGCAGCTGTGTTCAGTTGCTTTCTCGTCAGAATGTTAGCAGTGCTGCGGATGTCACAGGGTTTGTGATATTGATATAAATACATATAGATATGCGTAGGTTTCTGATTAGGATGAGATTTTGAATACTCTTTAGTGGCGTTCGTTCAGTTGATAGAATCCCTTCTGCACATTTATATGCACGTTGTACCTCTGATGCTGCATTTCTTAATTACCAACACACTTTATCTGAGCAGGGAATCTTCTCATTTCTTGAAAAGTTCTGCTACGTCCCTTAAGAGCACCAGTATGGAGCACATGGCGGCTGGGGCAGAGGGAAGCTGTGCCTGTGTTTCCTGCATGACCTCATGGGTTGCTGGGGATGTGGTGTAGATTTCTAGATGCTGATGAGTTTGGTAGTGCATGTGTGCCTTGAAGCAGCTCTTATACTGAGCAGTGAGGAGCGTTTTGCTGGCAGCCTTGGCCCATAGAAGTCATTGCCTTTCTTGCCTATCAATAGTCACTCAGCTCGGTGCCATATCCCAAACTCTGCCCCTTGTCTCAGTACAGGACAGGCAGGAGCTCAGGACATGGGACTTGATATTGTGTGGCTCTGCCAAGTGTAAAATCTAGAGCACACCTTAAATTGTGTTAAAAAATGAGGAGGGAATATTAGAAAAGGAACACCAGGCTTCAATGGAGTCAAAGGGATGCAACAGATATTTGTGTTTGTTGGGATTTTTTTTTATGGCAGCAGTATTTGTTGATGTTTATTTTTCTTCTCTTCAGTAAAACTGTGTTTGTTAATAATTCTAATAATAAAACATCCACAACCAATGTGAGATTTGCCAAATTTTCAAAATTGTGGCTAAACTGAAGAGAGAGAGAGAAAAAAAAAAAAGGATTTCTATCTTTTTTCTTCCCTTTTTTTTTTTTTTCTTTTTAACTCTCCCTAAACCCACAGCACCAGGTGCGAACTGGCAGCACCTCCACAGCCACTGCAGAACAGCAGGAGTTCAAACACACCCATTGGCTTCGCATTGTCAGTTGCAACAATTATTGCAAATGAACAGACATCACAAACACAACAGAAGCCCAACCCTGCTAGAACCTACTCGCAGATGGACAAATTTGTTATTGTTTTCACGATCTTTTGCAATGTGTTTGCAGGTTTCTACAGCCTTGTTTAAATTCAAGCAAGGACCTTTTTGCACCAACTTTGCAGGATTTCATTTGTGAGTTGTACATTTAATTCTCCACAGCAGATGGTGATGTGTGGGTGTACCGCTGTATATTTGCAACAGATCCCTTATCCTACAAAATTAATTAAGTGTCTCATGTGCTAATTTAAAATCAGAATTGCATTGTTTGTAAAAAGCTAATTCTTGCATATCATTTTGCTGGGACCCATGCAACTCAAGCACAGTGTAAGGAAGAGAGGGCTCAGTGCTCCTCTACAGCACATGGCAGTGCTGCCAGTCCTGTGTGCAGTCTGAGAGCTCGAGAGCTCTGTGTTTGTTAATGAAATAAATGTCCTTATTTGATAGTCTTGTGGGGTCTGAAAGGGTGCCGTGGTTTGTGCAGCTGCTGCTGGCAGGAATCCTGGCTCCTCGTGGCCCTTGGCGCAACACTGACGGCTTCTGGGTGGAATCCTGCACTCAGCACACGGCGTGCATTAGGTCTGGGGGACAGAAGGAAGCGGCACTGTGCTGTATGTACCTGGGGGCAAGCAGCAGGAGCTGGGGCAAGGCTGGTGATCCCACTGCTGTGATGGAAGGAGGGCACTTTGCTGGGGAGAGGCTCAGGTAGCAGACAGCATTTTGATCTTTTGCTGCTTCAGTGGGAAATAATTTGTAGCCTCTTAACATTTAAAATTTGAGTGAAATTTAAAACAAAATAGTTTAAGCTCTTTAAAATGTGCTGGCTGTTTACAAATGTGGTACAAGCTTGTAGATGGCAAAATGTCAAGCTTTGTGTGAAAAGCAGCTGCTTACGTGTGTGTGTTTACATCCTCTTTCCATTTATTTCTGCTGAAAGGGCATTTCAGAAAATTGCTAATATGATGATAGATGAACCTGTCTGACATCAGATGTGGTTGGCTTAAGTTAATTGGACCTCGTGTCTGTTCCTGTTTGCCTTCCTTCCTACAGCCCTTCCCGGGGCATTTACAGGCTTTCTGAAATGCGGGATATGAGAACAGGAGCTCCAGAAGCTCAGTGCCACCTCCGTGGGTCGGTCTCTGTGCTCCCTGCGTGCAGTGTTTCTGCCGATGGCCTCAGCTGTGCCTGTCACACCAGTACTCGTGGTTCTCGTGTGGTGGCAGTGACCCCTCACCACCCCTGGGATCACAGCGATTGCTCAGCACTGGGCTGCAGGGGCTGCACGCCCTGTGAGGTGTGCGTGGGCTTTGCTTTTTGGTTCCTTCCCGCAGCTCTTGTTTTGCCCACTTCAGAACCTACTGAAGCTCAGCTGCATTGTCTCCATCACTTCTGGGTTTCAGAAGTCAGTTATTTTTAGACTAGAAATACTGGATTAGCCTGAGACAGCAAAGCTTTTGTAATGTTCTGGATTTGATCTTTCATTCTGCTCCCAATGAACAATGAATTACTGCTGTGCAGTGAGCCTGGGCTTTGAGCTCCTCAGGGCAGGGAACGAATCTGCCCAGTCCTCGCTCGCTGACCCGGCTGTACCTCACCTCATCACAGCCACTGAAGGGGACGTGCAAGGTGACAGCCCTGCCTGCTCCAGGTGACGGCAGAAAGGGACAGTCCCCGGAGCCTCTCTCGCCCCCACGGCTGAGCCAAGTCCTCAGTAACACTGGGTGAGGCTGGGTGCATCCAGCCCCCGTGCAGTGCCAAGGGAAGCAATTAATGGTATCAGGAGTGAGTCTGCATGTGACAGACCTGCTGCCATAGTACTGGGAGCAAGGCTCCCAGAGCAGAAGCTCAGGGCCCTCCCACCACCAGCCCCTGCCCACCCTCACTCCATCCCATTCAGCCCAAGCACAGCACTGAGGGAAGCACACTCCAACCCCCCAGGTGATTTTCCATTTAGGCAGCAGGCTCGCTAATTGCACAGTGATTACCCTTTCATGAAAGGAATATAAAACTCAATTACTTTGAGTGAGTGGTGGGGAGCAGTGGTTCAGAGCAGAGCCTGTGTCTCAGTAGGAATTCCTGGATCTGCTCAGGCAGAATGGGTGCAGGCAAAGGCAGCACCTGTAGCCCCTTTTATCCAGCACACAGCTGTGCTGCTCTCTTAAAGCAGATCAGGACTTTACATACACAGCCCTGCCACCAACATGGCTTTTTGCTTTTCTTAAATAGCCATAAAAGCCTTTATACAGCTCATGTAAGAGCGTTTGTGAGTGCAGTACATAACAGGGACATGGACACCTTACATAAGAAGATGCTGAAGAACAACAGCTGAGCTTGAAGTGGACTTAAGGAAATTAGGCCCTCTCATAGTCAGCATCAAAACCCCCAGAGCACAAACAGGCTCCCACCTTAACCAGCTTGTCCCATGCTGCATTCTCACTGCTGGTCTGGTACACAGCAGAAAGGAGGGGAAAAAAAAATAAATCAGGTGAAGGGAACAGATGGTGTGGTGTACCTGGTGGCATTCTATTACAAGCACTACTGCCTGGGTAGTTTTCTTCTTTTTTAACAAAGTAAGTTCAGATAAAAAGAACTGGACTGGTGCATGTTAAAGCCCTAAAGTGTATGTCTGTGTAAATCTAGATAGGGGTAGATAATGGAAGGCATGCTTCAGGGCCAAATCTTTAAACAGAGCCATTGCTTCCTGTATTTCACACCAGAGAAGGGGCAGATTGATTTAAGGATGAATAAAGCAAGCCATAAATTTAAGAACCGCCTCATGCTGGGGCCTGAAATTAATTATTGTAATCAACAGGGTAACTTAATCTCACAAAAACACGAGTTTATTAATAGGTGAAGGAGCTGAAAAATTGCACAGTCCATCCAGCCCACTGATACTTTTCCTAATCTGTTACGAGATTCAATGCTGCAGTTTTACAAGGTACACATTCTCAATTAGTGAATGTTACATAACATAAACATGAAGTGAATATTTGCATTAATGGGATTCAAACAAGCCAACTGAAATATTAACTGTTATAACATGGCAAAAAGAATTAAATTGGGAATGTGGTCACACACTGTTGTACAGCAGGTATGTACACTGTTTCATCTCGCGTGACATTCACAGCATGGTCATAGAAAAGTCAAACTAAATGACTTAGAAAATATTAATGCTGAAATTCTCATTACTTTTGTTTAAAGTTGATATCGACTGAGTTAATATTTTCATTGTGTAAAAACATCATATATGGTAGAAACCCTTCAGCATCTCCCACATTCAAATAAAGGTATTGAATCACAGTTACAATTTGGTCTTTGGTGTCAAACATCTTAAATGGCAGATTCCTTCTTGCCTTCAGGAGGAGAAAAAACAAATAATGAATATTCTTAGTCTGGTCCAACCAAGACATTCATCTCTGAGACCTTGCTTCTGAGATCAGACTAACATCTCCCTCATTGCAGGTGTGGCTGGGATCACTACGACATCTGAACACGGTTAAAAATGTGGAAAGTCCATAGCCATTCTACACACTTTCATTTATTGTCTGGACAATTAAAGTACAAATAATTCAAACACAACAAGGTTATGAAAAAAACATTTACAATACTTTCCCTCAGAAATGATCTAAACTAGCAAGGTTAACATGAAGTCATTCATTATAACTAAAGTATACAACTGCCTGGTCCTAAGAAAGATTTTTTTAAATTATTATTATTCAGATAGTAAAACACATTGTAGAGAAAAGATTCTGACATGCCTTCCCCACTAATGCTTAGCAAATGCATCAAAACTTTCCCAGCAAACTGCGCTCATTCATAGCAGATGATGTATAAAGGTTTCCCTGAACATTGAATGAGTGTTCCTTTAAACTAAAATCTAACATTGTTAAAGTAAAAAACTGATAAAATTATGATGCAGCCTTTGCTTTAGTTATTTGTCTACTACAAAAGTTTGCCTCTTCAGTGTGAAAAAACAATACTTAGTCTACATGCAGTTAGTGGGTATAGCATGGAAAAAATGCACAAAATAAGCACAAGTTATAAATAACCATAACGTTTTATTACCATTAAGACTAAACTTGTATTGAAAAGATTTTATATAACAAGACAAGAAAAGCAATAGCAAATTTAACTATCAACTAGATTATGCATAGCGAGTAACTGTTTCTAGTACTCAGGGAAGAGCATGACCCTTTTTTGTTTTAAATATATAACCGTACAAAGCACAAACATACTAAAATGATCAGTGCACTGGACATGGGAGAGCACCCCCTCAGTCATTTTGTTCCCTTAGCTCTGTTTTCCCCAATCTGAATTACATTAAAATAAAGACCCAGTTGTTTTCTTTTCTACTGTGCAGTAAGAAAAAATATTCACAACAAACATGACAATATATCAAACAATATTTCTACACAAGTTACCTTGATACCTCTGTCACTTAAGTATCATAAGAAAACATTTTAAGACATATACAAACAAAACTAGCAAAGTGTTACAACTTATAATAAATTAACCAAAAGAAAAAATAACTTTATATATATATATATTTATATTATATATACACATACACACACAACAAAATGACACAATAATATGCTTCTTCCCATAGTTTAAGTAAACAAATAAGTAGACTAGCCAAACTAGCTATATTTGATTTTGGCCATATGCATCACATCGGCAATTAAATAAATAAGTGTTTCAAGCAACATAAACAGTGTTCCAAATGTGCCAACACAGCCCAATTATATTAGCATGGGCTATAAAGTGAATTTGAAAATTCTTAACAAATTTAAAGCAAATGTATTCTTTCTAAACACATTACATTTAACTATGATACTAAGATATGTAAATAATTTCGTAGCACCTACTGCTCAAACCAAGGAAGTTTTTGATCAAAATTAAGTTTTTTTCTTTTTTTTAAACTTTTGTTCTGCTGATATCCCATACTGATGACTTAAAGAAAAACCATCTTGCAACTCATCTCCTTGCTTTTGGGTTTTGACTGTGGGTAACTGCGTGCCTGGGAAGAACACTCTCCCGTACTGTATTTAATATTTTTATTACATGCTATGAAAAGATACGAAGATCATCTGTTTGTAGCCCATCCTTCAAAAAACAATCTACTAATCCAGTTTAAAACACACATCTTGATCTCTAAAAAGTTACCAGTGCAGTATGAACATGACAAAGTTGTCAATTTCCCCTAAATTAGCCAGTCAAAATATTTTTTCTCAAATCCAGATTCTCTTGTAAAAATTCTTTATATTTTATAAAAATAGATTTTTCTTGAAACCCATTTTCAGCAAAGAGACCACCTCTTTGGCAACATTGTTAATGTTATTTAAATTGTTATGTCATCAGGTATCCCCCTCTACCCCATTCCCTAACAGAAGACTGTTTAGTTCACATGATATAAAAGAAAAAAGGAAAAATAAAAAAAGTTGCAAAATTATGTTCTTCTTTTTGCAATTTTTATTGTTCCTCTTTAATTTACCAGGGGGGTTTACCAATCTGATTAGATCAATGTTTTCAAAAGAAGAAAAGAAAAGAAAAATCGTTTTTCTCGCTTTTAATCCCATTAGTTTGTAAAAATTGTTTTTGTTTTCTTATTTTTTTCAAATGAGTGAATGGTCATCTTAAAAAGACCCACCTTCAAGGAAGGTAGTAAAACTAGCTGGCCGGGTAAAAATCCCTGCACATTGTTATCTATGTATATTATATTCAACAACGACAGCTATGAAAGAACATTCAATGCATCAAAGGTTTTTTTTTTTTCTAAGCATTATAAAATCCTTTCCTGTTCCTCACAGGATATCCAATGTTTTAATACTTAGGCAACACTGGCTTATAAAGTCCATGGTTGAATATAAGCCTTGAAGAGTTTTTTTTGTTTTGTTTTGTTCGTATATATATTTATATATATATATTTTAGTAAGTAAGGATATGAAATTCAGGATTTGTGGGTTTTATTGGTTTTAAAGGAAACTTGCAATACTCTGTCTCCTAAACGGTATCCATTAAGGCTGGCAATCGCCATGGCAGCTTCGTCGTAGTTGGTCATGGTGACAAAGCCAAATCCCTTGCACTTGTTGGTGTTGAAGTCGCGGATCACCTTGACATTATTGACTGCTCCGAAGGGACCAAACAGCTGCCACAGCACACTCTCATCTGAGTCGGGAGACAAGTTGTAGACGAAGATGCACCATCCAGTTCCAGTGTGACCAGGGATATTCATTCCGACAAGGCTCGTCATACCATCAATTGTGATCGGGGAGAACCTACCAAGTAAAAAGAGGGGTCTATTCTAAATATATCTCTTGGTACAAGCTACACGGAACCAAGACTTCAAAGTAAATAACTGGGTATTAACTTAGGTTCTCAATCCTATCCCTGGAAGATTGCCATGTAGCAACCTGGGTCCCTAACTCCTCTACTAGATAAAAAAGACAATCTGGGCATAAAGGCTTCTCCCTTCAAGGATACAGACAACTGAAATGTTATAAACATCCAAAAGTTTGTCCTTAGCACTTCCTTCAAGTCAAATACGGTCTTCACGTTCTGCTTAAAAAAGTCCATAGGAGTTTGCCTTGTATTTCCAACATGTTTCAGAGTGATGGAAAACTAATGCTTTACTTTTAAGAAGTTTGCTGTGCAAAAAACAGAGCCTTCAAAGTTTAACTGAAAGAGCAACATGAAATACCATTGTCAGGATTCACCTGTACCAGTAACATCTTTTGGCTGAACGTACTATCAGAGAGCCCCTCGAAGTGGTAATTTTAATTCTCCCTTCACAGCCCTTATCTGTGAAACCTGGGAAAAAAAATCCCGTTTAAAAAATCCTAAAGCCAGTCAGCCAAATGTACAAAGACTTACGCAGCAATCACAAAGTAGAAAAGTCCATCAATGTAATCAGTGGGCATATGGCACTAATACCTTCGTACTGTGAGACTCCACGTCCATAGCAGGATCCTAGGCTCTTCAGATAATCAATGGAGAGAGAGACAAGCTCCTGGAAATCTAACACAGAACTCTAAGCCCCCTGAACTGCCTTTTAGGGTTCTGTTGTGTTTATTTGAACATGTGAACCAGAAAGCTGAAGCCAGGCAATGTGTTCATGGACAAAGAACTGGCACAGGTAAGCACAGGCTGGGCAGGACCTATGGAGGACATATGAACAGCCTTCTGCTTGAAGCCAGACTAAATGGAGCGAGACTGGACCTCACCCACAAAGGTTTTAAAACCTTCAAGGGTGGGAACTTCACTTGCAAAGCCTCTGCTCTGCATTTGACCATCCTTGCTATTCACAAATCTTCCCATACATCCAGTTGAATTTCCCTTGCTGCAGCCTGTTGACTCTTGCCCTTCTACAACTGACCTCTAAGAGCATGGTTTCATCTTCTGTTTAATGCCCTTGCAGGTATCTGAAGACAGTAGTCAGGGGCTGAATTTTGCATTTGCCTTTCCTGAATTTCACCAGGTTCCTCCAGCTCAGCAAGGTTACCTCAAAAGTAGCCACAGCCAACAGCACAAGGACTGCCCCCACTCATGCACCAAACCAGTGCTGCCCACTTACAGGGAGGTGCGCTGCAGCCTGTGACTCAGGTTATTAATGAGGATGTTAAGCAGTATCAGCCTTCAGGATCAACATAATTTTCCTTTCATGAGTTTGAAAAAAAAATGACATGATTTCTGAAGCTACACTTTGGGATGTTTTTTAAAACGATAACTGCACAGAGAAGAAAATCTTAATAAAAGCTCAGTTTCACACCAATGATGAGTTTTAATACCAGAAATGAATAATAATTATTCCTCAAGATTTTGAGTGAGGACTGAGGGAATGGAGGGGGGCACTCGCAGCATCACTAAGATGCTCGTTCATGCTCTAAGACTTCTTTTATAATTCCAGTGTTTCCACATCCGTTTTGCTATCCATACATTATGCACACTTCATAACTATAAAAGAAGCTGCATACTTGATGGCTGCTTCTTTTGACTCCTGATGGCACTTTATACATATATTTGAGGAGAGTAGATGCTTGGAATACACATTTGGAGCTGAAGAACATCACTGGGGTATTGCTACGCTATAAATGAGCAGTTTGCAAATGCTCACAGCCTTGGATCCTCAGACATACACAGACGTTTGTGAAAACAGCTTATTAAGAATAAATGACAGTCTTCCTACTGAACTTCACTTTTTGCAAGTGAACATCCTTTAGTTTCTCTCCCACATACCAGATCTAACAACAATATCACAACGGTTTGTTCAGCAAGGCTCTGCTAACTTGCTTCTAGAGCTCAGGAAATGGAGATGGCAGGACAAAGCCAGTTTATATGGTCTTTCTACCACCTGACATGGTGGAACTGTACAGAGGGCAGCAAGGACAAGAGCTTGTGCAAGCCAACAGCTTCACATTCCTTTAAAGTCAGGAAGATGGAACTTAAAGCCCGTTGTTGTTAAGTGCTAACTGTGCTAGTAACATATGTAAGCCAGGAAAACAGTTGACTGTTTTCTGCTATGTTTAAATTTAACATGAAGACAGCACTAATATGTACACAATCCAGTATGTGACATTACTGTAAAACCTGTACAATGCACAGAGTCTATCATGCTCTTCCATAAAATTATGCATTAGGCAGTCCTGCATGGATACAAAGGGGTAAGGTTTCATACAGTTCACTGAAGAGCAGTTTTTTCCCCTTGAAACATTTAGGAGCTACACAGCTTTCAACTAGCAGTGGGCCATGAGCACAGGAGCTAACATGACTCCAACAAAATATCTATGAAAACAGTGCAAGTTTACTGACACAAATACATTACCTACAGCTGGGAGCAGAGCTCTGAGTTACACACATGACCTGAAGTCAGTGTCAATAAAACCTATGGTCCACCCAAGTACATCTCACCTGCTGTCCGTATTCCCCTAAATACAGGATGCAGGAGAACAAATGAGGCCCCCAAACCCAGGAACGCTACGTAGTTTAGAATCAGTTCCAGAAGTCAGTACAGTATTTTTCTAGTGACCCTACACCTATAATTACAGAATTTGCCAGTAAAATTTTTCAAGATCCAAAAGGAGGAAAAAAGCCAATGCAAAATGCCTGAAGAACAACTATTTAAAACAAACAAGTTGCTGCTATTTCAAGTTTATGGAGATGTATGACGAACAAGCAGGAAACTCATTTTTGTTCTCTCTGAACGTAATATGAAATCAGAACTGTGAAGCCTCGCTAGTCAGAACCAAGCACTGCAATTCTGGAGAAGTAAAAAACCCAAAGAAAACTCCCTGAATACCATCTTCTGAGAGTTATTCACATCTGATAGATACTCGAGGCTCTGAGTTCTGCAGTTTCTGGCAAGTCAAAGAGACAAAGGAGAGGGAAGAACACAGGAGAAACAGAGCATGATAGATTGTGGTGATAGTTCGAGACCACCACCATTAAGTACAGTCAAGAAAACAGTGCACTGACGAACACGAGGAGCGTGCAGGGAAAGCATGCAGCCTGTTTTGAGCACTGCTTCACTTCCATAAAGCGGTCTTGCAATCTCTCTGTACAGCAGCTACTGTGGCAGCAGTCAGAAGTATGCTGTTGTCCTCTGCTAGCTATGGATATACTTACCGTATCATTTACAGCATGAGCTTTGTAAAAAAGATCAAGCCATTCTCATGTGTGGTGAGCAGACCACTTCAGAAGATTAAGTAGTATTTTCTCATCTTAACTGTGGGAATAGCTGGACGTCTTACATCAGGAGTAAGACTACACCTTTATCTTGCTGTAAAGTTTGGTTGCACTGATGTGTGCCATTAGGAGAAACACTGACAATAAATCAACTCATTTTAGCTATCAGACATTGAACACACTGATGAAACAGCATAAGTACACACGAGCTGGACTTTCACACACAAGAGCACACACACAAACACATCGCTACTTGAAACAAAAAATAAATCAAGCATCACTAAAATTTCAAAGTATTAAACCTGTAACAAAAGAAACGTAGGGCAGATTAAGGTGCACACAGCTACCGCCTAATTGTGTTTGGGAAGCCTGATGTAGGACGATGAAGGTCTTAACTGAGATATGGACAATAGCAGCCAAATTCCATTTTCAGCTGTTACATTCTACATAATCAAATCAGATTACTTAAAAACTCAAGTTAATAGTTCTGATTCTGAACCAAGTGGACAGGACAACTTGAGTTTGAATGCTCGTAGCTGTTGCACCTCAACCATTTGAGAAGCCCGCCTGTAAATAAAAAAAGGTTGAAAAACCCACAGAATTTGTGTGGCCTTGAAAAGGAACAAAACCAACTGAAGTCCAAACTTAAAAAGAATTTGACATGCTGGTGGAAGAAAAGAAGGAATTAAAAAAAATAAAGTTAGTGAATTAAAAAAAAAAATTGTAGCACCAATCTGTGCCAACACGGACATCTGGCAATCTGTGGAATTCTAATTACCTCTTTACGCCATAGGCCATATTAAGCAAATTGTCCAGCCTGAAAAGAGAAGGAGGGTCTTTGGGTTAATGTCTCACAGATGGCAAGATCGCTCAATGGAACTATTATTAATAGCGTTCCATTTTCAAAGAAGAAATGTTCAACAAGTTTCCCACACATCTAAAGAGTCTAACAACTCGTGGCCTGCTTTGTTAAGTTTGAGATTGTGCTTAAGTTTCCACCACTGCATTTAAAGCAACTTTAATTAATCTACGGCCTTAACAAAAACCTTACTTCTCCTGGTTTGATTTGGTTTTAACAAGATTGACTTTTGGTTTGTCAATTCAGACAGTATTATGAAATCTTTGCAAATATTCAGCTGCTCACCTTCCAAATTAATTCGGAAAGAATGACAGTACAAAATGAATGGAATTGAAGAAAATCTTAGTTTCAGCTACTTTAACGTAATCTCTCCACTAGGATACACTTAGTAACAATCCTGCACAATACATCAGTTCACATGACCGCAGAGTTTTGCTGAATGTATACAATCATCTGCTTTCTGTAAGCCCTTTAATGACAGAACATTAAGCTGCATTGCAGGACACAGCTGCATTGTAAGATGCACCAGATACGTGTTTGCTTTTGAATCAAATTACTTTATGATCTTCATTCATTAGCACTTAGCCAACGAAAAACTAGAATGAATTTTGAGGAATTTGATAAAGTTACTCAGTTATGGAAACAGTCACTTTTTTCCCCCCCAAAAGAGACTTCAATTTGAATGCTGAGTTGCCCGAAAGCTGTTAGAAGAATAACAAGGACATCATGTATTGCAAACACTGGCTTATGTATCAGATGAAATCAGTATCTTCAGAATATACACAATAAAGTATCTCTAAAGATATCTGTGGAAACACATCAAGCACTAATACAAGGTCTCTTCACAGTAAGAGCAGATATCTTCGGCTAAATTTAATGATACTGCTGCCGACTGGAACAGACTCAGCTTTTTTCCTGCTACCAATCCATTGTCATTAACATCAAAGTCTAGGCTGCATCAAAACTGTAATAATACAGCAGAAAATAAAAGCATTACCAAAAAAACTGCTAAGAACAGGGTAGTCACTGCTCATTTGATTATCAGTGTAACTTTGTTCTGTCCTCCCTTTTTCTATGAGGCTTCATGAGATCCGATAGTACAGTACTTCAGCTGTTTTAGTAAATACGACATGACTACTGCTGTCAGCAGATTTTCCTCCTCATTCTCCAGGAAAGAATATTTAATTTTACAAAGAAAATCAGGTCAGCCTACGCAACTAAAGCACATTTCTCCTGCACAGCACCTGCCCCACATCATCGTCGCTGGTAGAACTTCAGTTCTTTTCCAGGTAATTACCTGAATCTCTGAGCCTGGTGGTGAAGCGGTCCAGGGTAGCGTCTGTTGGGAGATTGATACAGCTGTGAAAGGAGTGCCTGGCTTGTTTTCTGGCTGGGGTTATTGGCAAACTTCACAGTAATTGGTTCTGTAGCACCGCTAGGCTTCTGGCCATTTAGTCCCTTTATGGCTTCTTCTGCCTCTATTCTCTTATCAAAACGGATAAATCCCACACCTCGAGAAACCCCTGGGAAGTAGAAACATGCAAACAAATGAATATATGCAGGAACAGCCTCATCTATGTCACGATGAAACAGAATGTTCATTTTGATTTAACACGCTGCTTGCAAATTAAGATAAGTCTTATTATAAAGAAAAATACCATTCCCCAGTTGTGTTCTTTGCAATTAGACCCTACAATATTTAATATAATCATTTCAAGGAAACAACATTGTGTTTTCCAACCCCTTATTAAAAAAGCAACCAAGTTAAAGTAAGCAACCAAGTACAACTCTAAGCAGTAATAACTATAGAGTACTGGATGTATTTGACGCAAGAGAAAAAAAAATCACATCATCTTAAACCCAACCACCAGCAAGCATTTGCAATTTCACCATCTGGAAAAACATGCACACGTCAAGGAAACTTTTTTGTTTAACCTGTGACTTGATCAACCAGAATCCGTGAGGTGATGATGCGCCCATATTGTGAGAATAACTGCTCTAATTCTTTCTGGGTCATTGTTTTCGGAAGGCCGCTGACATACAAGTTCGCATCTCTGATCGATGCTGAACTTGGACGGGCATACGACACCTAGGGATTTAAGAAAAAGAAATACCTATTAGTGAGCAGAGCTGCCCTTTGCATTTTAAAGACAGATTTTCTTCTCCACAAGAATAAACCTTACATGCAGAAGGCTGAATAGAGCTGGAGCCGAGGTGCTACCTGTCAAAAAAAAAACCAAACCAACCAAACCAGGAAAGGTTACAAGAACAAAGGCAGCTGGAGACTTTGACAACAAATGCAAGGGTTCTTTAAGCACAGGCACAAAATAGCTTTTGTTCAGAGGTAGATTAATGTGTGACCTCCTACGCGCTGCTTTGTAAATTTACCCCCATGAGTTGTGGGTGTACAGATGATGTACTGCATCCAACGTGCAATAACCTTAGAACACACAGCATCCTCAAGTTCTAGGGTGCTTTTCAAGTATCTGAAGCAGATCAGGTTATTTTCAGAGTGATCTTTTGTGCTCTTTGTATTCTCATCCTGAGCTGGCAAAACCTGCTCCAGATGAGGAGCAAAGCGCCGGTAAAATTCAAGTAAATGAACATCTGCTCAGGGAACTGCATACTGACGCTCACTGTCATAGCTGCAGTTTATCACAAGAAGTTCCCTTGCGCTGCAAGCCCAATCCAGACCATAAAATATTATGGCCAAATAAACAAGAAAAGCAAGCTGAGGCACGGCATGTATGCCATCAAGAAATTATTAAATCAAATCCTTCAACTTCTCTTCTGCCTACAAAAACACAAATCCAGAGCTGAAAGAAAAAAAATCAGATCTATAAATTGTAATCAGATCTATAAATTGTAGTATGTGCATGAAAAGCCCTCTGCACTGTTAAGATATATGCATTTAGCATAGCAAATTGAACAAGAACACTTCCCAGATAAGGCCTAATTGCAAGCATTCAGCACAGATCACGAAGAATTACTTTGCAGCACATCTGAAACAGTCAGATCTAAACCTGAATATTTTGCACTTCATCTTGATTTAAATATAAACAGATCAGTACATTCCTGCACCATGTCTTAAAATGCCTTCTGGAAGAAATGAGGGGTCACAAATATAATGCTTTCAGTGATTGTCCTCCTCTCTCCCCACCCTCAGCCCCAACACAAATGATGTCAAATGGATGTCTTTATGTGTTTTGTGTCAAAGAGTTGTCTTTATGCGCTCCACACCTAAAAATAGATGTTGACTCAACACAGAAAATGATGTGAATGACTAATATTTGCTTCCACTATCTTCTGCACATAATAGCAGACAAACTCAAGATTTTTCGTTTTAATATTTTTGGCAACTTCTTTATAACTTGAACATTTACACGTAACCTTTTCAAACTAACATTTTGAGAGAAGGCTAAAAAGAGGAGGTGAAAAAAATTTAGGGAAAGAGATAAAGAGATTAAATA
Organism: Perdix hodgsoniae; assembly: GCA_035772895.1. Classification (NCBI taxonomy): domain Eukaryota; kingdom Metazoa; phylum Chordata; class Aves; order Galliformes; family Phasianidae; genus Perdix; species Perdix hodgsoniae. The sequence goes on along the minus strand of JAPSGF010000009.1, from coordinate 19,520,498 downwards.
AAACATTCGCATCAACTGAGACAGGCTCCAGGGAAGCACACAGGCCTAACAAGCTGGAAAACACCAGACATGGTGCTTGAAATCAGTTTTGCTGTGTGTGCTTTGGTGGCTTCATGCTCACCCCTCAGGCCATTACTGCTGCATGGCCATGGTGTGATTTGGCACAGACCCTGGAAGACCAGCTCCAAAGCCTCCCAGAACTGAGACCTGCTGCCAGGCACAGCAAAAGGGACCAGGGTCAGCTTCTGAGTTTCAGAACATGGCCAGATAGAAGGCTGGAGGATCAGCCCCACACCAGGTGCAGAGCGTGGGGCTGAATCCATCTCCTGAGCTCAGAGAGGTGCCTGCTGCCCACAGCCAGGCCCATACAACAACATCAGGCCAAGCAGAGCCTCTCTGCACCCCGCAAGTGCCTTACCTTAAGAGGGTACTGCCAAGGTTCAGAACCTCCAGCTTAGCCTGCTTCAGGAATAACAATTTAAAAAACACTTAAGAGCCTCTCTGGAGCAGGGGTAGGGACCTTTCCTATTCCTCAAAACTGAGCTCTGCAAAATTAATAAAGTTTCTAGGAAAACAGCCAGAGGTTTCCTTTGGGTTTTCTCACTCTGGCACATTCATTAACCAAACGCCACATTACAGCGAAGATGAAAAGTACTGGGATATGCAAAAAACACTGCTTCTCAGAGCACCGAGTGCCTGACATTTTATATATAAGTACATACACACACCTCTACATAGGAAAAAAAACGGCTCAGCTCTTTTCTTGTGGGCTATGCAGAAACACAGAGCTAAGAGCCTGCATGCTCAGGAATTCATCTTCTCTCAGTACATGTAAGACACACCATCGCTCAGATCTAATTCTTATTTCCTCCTGCAATCAAACACTCAGGTTGCAGGGGAGCCTGGGCCAAAGAAAGAAGCTGCCAAAAGCAACTCAGCTCTCTTCAGTATCAAGGAGAAAAGGTTGCAAGCTGAATGGACATGAGGCAGTAGTGTCAATTATTTATCTCCTTTTGAATCTTTTTCATCTTCCCTCTGAGGTCAGCCAATGACAAATCGATTGGTTACACCACACCATCCTGCTTTCAAGCTATTATTCAGTTAGTGCTGAGGACTGGATGTCTTCCCATGTATTAACTATCTAAGGAAGAAAGCATCCATCCTCACCCTCCCTCCATCTGACCAAAAGCAACATATAGTAAGTTAAAATGGGTGCTGAAATCAGCCCTCATTTTATCACTGAACTATAAAAGACTCAGGAAGAAGGCTGCATTAATTCTTTACTTTTACATCACATTGCTCTGAGCAGTGTTATTGCTCTATACCAAAACGGCCTGTTGAAAAAAGAATATGGAAATCTCAGCCACCAAAAGAAACCGGCATGAGCTGAAGTACACCTAACTGCTGCCTGAACCGGGCATTTCTCAGCACTCAAGTGTCTGTCCATTTGTTTGGGATGATACTGCATTTCACTACATAAGATTATTCTTTGCTCCTCTGCAAGGAAGATAAAACACCATCTGATTCATTTTACAGCTTACCGACCTTCAATGTTTTTCTAAAATATATAGAGTAACAATACCCTAGCTAGAAAATCTCTTGCCTGTGAGCATCAACCTATAAGGGCTTCTCTCCAGGATGAGCTGTCTTCAATAGAGTCTAGGCTGCACTGCTCTCTCCAAATACTACTGGGTAGATATAGGGTCCAGTATTTCATACCTTCCACAGTAACGAACCATCCTCTTTGCTCATGAGCAAAGAAGAATCTCCAAGCCAAAGCAATTACTTCCCCTACTGATTCCATACTATTTCCCAATGCAGTAAACGTTTTGAAAAATGTCTAACCTCCAGACTTCCCATCACATAAATCAATGCAGTCTGGTCTTTCCAAGTCAGAGAGCCCACAAAGGCACCTAGAGGCATGAACGCATCCCATTTGTCTTCCAAGGCATGGCTCTGGATGTTATCAGCCACCATTTCAAGAATGAAGCTCCTAACTGTTTCACTGCTGTTTCTCTTCAAAGACTTCTTCAGTTCAAATGCTAATCCTGGACTTGTCAAAGTTTTCATGAAACAAACCAGAGTGACCTCCTGGCTGCTGCCTGCTTCAGAGAGGACATCACTGTTAAGTGACACCCTGGGCAGCCTTCAGAAAGTCCTGCATAATGTCTTCAGAAGTACTGAGCTCCGCTGTGACCTTAAAAACGTTTCTGAAAGGCTTTGTTTTGCCTCCATAAGCTCTCAGATGTAGGATCAGTGGTGTGATTGTGGGGCGAGTCACTCAGTTTTCATGCAAGGTCCAACTACGTAAAATGGGGACAAACCTGTCCTGTGTCCACTACCTCCTATGGCACCGAAGCACACTGGAAGCACTTCAACAGAAGTGGTCAGAGCACACAAGCAGTCTCCCTTTCTGACCATGACACGGTGCCAGACAACTCACTACAGCCAGAAGACACTGTTTCCTCACAGCCACTCACCCACGTCTCAATCCTGTGTCAAAACTCAGTCAGAATTAACTTCATCAGAACCAACCCAAGAACTAAGATCTGGAATATCTTCATGTCAGAGGCACTACTTGCTCTCCTGTTCCTAGCCCTGGGCTGAAGATGGCAGTGCAGTGACAGAGGCTTTTGGAGAGTGACAATGCACTTTGCCACACAGCAATTCAGTGCCTTTTTGCTGGGACTCATGATTGCTGGTAAGATGCAAGTCTACCTTCAGTCACTTCAGGAGAAGCATCCACAGATGACAACCTACAGGCACTCCGGCTGTATCAAGAGCTGGGCTAAGAAATAATTGCTTCAGCTCTGTAGAATGAAAAGGAGCTCATTGGCAAAACTGAAGCAGTTAAAAAAGACATTTCAATTAAGAGCAGATGCACAAAACTACAGGTAAAGACTCTCTGGTGCCCGCTGAAAGCAGCGGAGCCAAATCTGAACCTTCAAATTCACCCCTGAAAGGTCCTTTGAGTCACATCATCGCTACAGGCAAAGGGATTTGTTAACCAGCATTGAAGTCCAAGCAAGAATGCAGAGAGAAGCCCTTAAAGAGCAAAAACCTCAAACTTCGTCACAGCTTTCCAGATCTGAGAAATCCTTCCATCCAAGGCTTTACCCAAGTGCCGCAGTTGCAGCACACGCTTCTCTTGTGAGGATTCTAGCGTGCAGAAGCTCCGAACAGGCGATTACCTTGCTGACCAGAGGAGGCACAGGGCAGCCATGCCCCATAGCTGCATGTCCCGTATCCTGAAATTTCAGAGAAGGACGGTGTGCACCACACACTGCAGCTCTGTGGAGCAGCACATGCAGACCTTCAGAACACACAGCCAGCCCCACCGCCCCTATGCTCAGCTCCTGACATCCCCACGGCCCCGCTCAGACCCACCACCAACAGCTGTTCCTTCCACAGAAGGAACCAGAGGCGGCTGATCTTAGGTTATCCTACAGCAACAGGATGGGCGGCAGCTTGGCAGGCAACCGTAAGATTTGCAGACAGCCTGAATGCTGTGGAAATACCTGGCCTTTAGAGAAACACCAGAGCAACCAAGTAACCAAGTAGTAACACTTCACTTCCAGAAAATACAGGAGTATTTTCTCCCACAGACCTACTTGCTGTATTTTCAACTACCACCACCCTGTCCTATTGATCAGAACAGATTAAAGTAGTAACAACAGAAAAATAGTAGCAGTTCTATCCCTTATTATTTCTTCACTGAACTGAAAATGAGAATAACTTGAGATACAGAAGCAGCCTCTGACCAGAGAGGAATGATGCTATTTCTTTGGTGTTACATCCAAAGCTTTGAGACAGAACCAAAAGGAATTCAAGGCTCACAGAACCCAGCTCCCTCTTCCCCTCGCAGAGGGTTCTTTCCACTCCAGCAGCTGGCACACCACATTACCTGCTCCTGCGGGAGAAGAACAAAACAATCCTATTTCTCAGGCAACAGAGAAAAGGGAGGAGGGGATATAAGACCACACTTCAGGTGGTCAGCTGCTATCTTTTTATTTCAAACCTGCTTTTGGAATTCTGTTCTGCCCTTGTTCCAGCATCCCCCAACGTGAACCAGGTCACCTGAATCACCAGTAAATAGCAGAACACTTCCTTCGTGTCCTTTCAGATGCTGCCCATTTTGTTTTCAGGGCAATGTAGGATTCAAGCAGCCTCTGCCCCATGCACCACACACTGTTTTCTCATATTTGATGCAACTGAATTGCGAGGCAATCTTCAACAGCAGCAGTGACCTTTCATATGCTTTTATGGATGGGCAAATTTAATTTCTAAAAATAGATTCAATTTCTGGAATATACATTTATTTCAACATGCTGCATCTTCCCTCATTCTAGATTATTTTGTAGAACTATGCCAACCTTTAGCTGTAAAAATGAAGTGAAGCCCTTTTCCTCCCCTCACAAAATGAGGGTGCTATGAAACAGCATAAATAACACATGCCCTGCAATCAGCTGAGGAGGAACATAACATGTATAACCTATTACCACCAAACGCACCACACTTCCCTCAGTGCTTGCTTCCCCCAAACAGATTTTTTTGCAAATAGTCACCTCTCGACTTTGACTTGAAAGGGCATCACTGACTTAAATAAAATGCACATAAATATTTTAGCTGCTTCAGTGAAAAGGGATTATTTATTATAACAATGAAATCACAAAATGTTTCATTTGGTTATTTTAGTCCGCACATCTGAGAGCAGGCTGTGCTGGGCTGTTCTGCTGATCCTGCTGGAAGCCAGATCCTCCGGAGCCAGCATGGCTGCTTCGCAACGCATCAGGAGGAAGAGAGAACATTCGGCTGCCACGAGATGTTACAGAAGTGGAAAGGACAGGATCTGGGGACACATGCAGAACTGGAAGCTACTGAAATTATCCTTTTTCTTCTCGTCAACAGGAATTAAGGCTTATGGGGTCAAAAAACAAGTGCAAATGTGACCCCCTGGAGCCAGCTATCACCCAGCCCAGGCACACAGACACAGGATTGCTGAAGCAAGGAGATGGGAGGGAACAGCCAGCAGGGCCAAGGTGACCTTGGGGTGCGGAAGCGATCTGTGTCTCTAAAAGGCCTTGCACAGCTTATTTACGTGAACTTGCTATCTGGGCAGCTCTCAGACAAAATGCAGCTGAAGAAATGCTAGTGCAGGCTGCAGCTATCCAGCATCCACAGACAGGCAGAGGCCGAAGGCTCAACCCATCCATCAGCACTGCACTACAGGATCCATTCTGCAGAATGGAAGCTGAGCCCTGCTCACAGGGAGAACAGCATAAATTCATGCTCACTACTTTCCCCATTCAGTGTTATTTTAGTGTTTTAACTTATTTTTAGCCTACAGAGCTATATGCCAGCAAGTCCCTCTCCATATATCATCTGAGAAACTTTTTAATGCATTGGAGGTGACTCTTTAGTAACTATAGAGGCATCTTAGCTAGACTAAAGTAACAGGACCTAGTAATGAGGCAGGAGTCCTAGCAGACAGCATGCTCCAGAACCTGGCAGTGAACCCCACTGCACTGTGGGGCAGTGCTGCATGGGGAGCAGGCGAGCAGAACATAACAGTGCTGAGCACAGCTCTGCTGCTCCAGGCAGTGGGGACATGGCTGGTGACATAGGCACTGCCAGAATGGGGAAACCATGGTTCACTCCAATTAGCACCAACACAGAAAAGCCTCCTTCTCTACAGCAGTGCCAGGGAGGCAGACTTCATCTAGGATTTTTTTTTTTAAACGAATAACGCTACAACTTAAAAATACAAAAAGCCATGGGTAAGGTGAGGTAGCCACACAGTCCTACAAGGTTAGAGGCAGCTAGTTTGGAGTCCCTCTGTACAAAGGCTGACTACTTCAAGAGAAGACTCGTTTGGTTTGGTTGTTGGTGACAGCATTAATACTAAAAGCATGCTGAAGAAGCCTATACAGTTCCTTCCAACCTCTGACAAGACTATGCAGCACCTGTACATGTAGGTTAAGTTGATCTCTGCTTATTAGATGTAATGGCTTTCAGGGGTCCAACAAAATGTCACACGCTCCGAAGTCTTGCAGCTATTAACAAGCATGAAACAAATGCCAATCTAATAAACTATACTGATAAAATTTGAAGGGAATACAAAATAAAGGAAAAAACATTTGGTAAGAAGCTCTGACATGGTAGGTTTCTGCATAGCACAAAAATTTCATTACTAGAGATAAACCATTAAGCCTTCCCTTTTTTAATTCTGCAATTTAATTAAGTGCATTCATGAGAAATGTAAAATCGTTTGAGGAGTCTTTGGAGGTTACTTTTAAGCTTACATGGTTCTGTAACTGTGGAGTATCAAATACAACATCATTGCTCTGGCTCACAAAAATAAGAAATGTACAACACAAAATCAGTACTTAGGACAAGAAATGCAGCACCTTTGATAAAGCTGAATAGCGTTCAAAATATAGATCAGTTTTTAAAGATCTAAATCAAGTGTGGCATTAAAGCTACACTAAGTTCTTAATGAAGTATTTAAGACACAGTAAGTGTTCTCCAAATATTTTACTTTTCCTGACAACGTAAGAGTAATCTGCAGAGCAACTCACTGCTCAGCTTTTAACAGTAAGCAGAAGAAAGTGCTGAGTCCAAGCGCACATTTCCACCTGCAGTGGTAGATAAGACTAGAGATTCTGCTGCTCTGCCATATATTTTCCTGTGAATTTTTCTCTCAATTTAACTTTTCAAAATCAGGCGGAGAGTGCTCAGATATATAGTCTCCATCCATATCTATGGGACGGGTCTGTCTGGACTAAGGCAGGCCTGGAAGGAATAAGGTCCGTGCAATTGCTATGCTTAAAGCCCTCAGAACCTCCACTCCTAACCAGCAGAGCAGGGAAAGCTTGCTAAAAATGATCCTCTGTGATGCTAAGGAACTAAAAAGACACTTTTGCCTTAAAAAACAACACTACCTAAACCTCACCCTTTAGAGAAAAAAATAGTCCTGACGACATGCTACTTTCTCTAAGGTAAACTCATTCATGCTCCATGGATGCTTTCAAAACAAAATTTTTCTATTTTTATATTCTATCACATTTTTAGCTTTAAGCACAAGTGAAGCACAGAAGAATGTTAAGGAAATGTTACAAATCCAAGTTCAGCATTCTCAAGTTATCTACTTCAGTTTGAATCACATTTGCTGCTTTGTCCCGTTCAGTTTTCTATTCATCTGTCCTAAACTACACTATTTATCAGATCTCAGGATGGAGAAATCTTCTGTAAGCCTTTCTGAAACAGCTTCAGCAGCCAGGCAGCAAACAACATGACTGTAGAAATTTGCTTTTCTTGTGAGACCACTAAAAGAGGTCATTGAATAACTAATGGTCTATTACAACAATGAAATGGGAGACTTCAGTGGGATCTCTAATCCCTCCAGCTTTTAAAAGAGTAAATCAGACTAAGGATGGGAAAATGGAGATTTTTTTTTGAGAATGAAATACCCTAGCTTGAGATATGTATCTTCAATACCTGCTAATGACACAAGCGTCGCTGAAGACTAATTCCATGTGAAGGTACTTCCCATTAAGACAAAGGAAAATGTGCAAGTTAATTACAAATACGTGGTCCTGTATTTTACATCTGTTTATGGTAACAGCATCACTGCGGCTGTTCTATTCTACATTTAAATCTCACTGCAACATTTTAAGGGAAAGGGAGTAACAGGAGGCTCCTTAACAATAGCTGCAATTTTAGAGAAGAGATTTCATCTCCTGCACATCTTTTCCCTGTTCCAAGAAGGAGCTTGTTAGCTGAGTGCCCCTCGCAATGACAGGTTAAAGTAGTGGTGAAATTGCCAGAAACTGTTTCAACTACTTTATCTTCTTCCTGAATTGAGCAAAACACTTTTTGTATTGTCTTACCTTTATGGTTTTGGTCTGGAGTCTGAGTCCATTTAAAGTGTTAATGGCTTTCTCTGCATCCTTTGGATCAATGTAGTTAACAAATCCATATCCTAAACTCTGCCCTGTTGAAACAAAAAAAACAAGAAAAAGGAGTCAGTGTTTTTATTTTTTTGGAAGCACGCAGCTTTCAATATCACGATCAACATTTTCTTCACTGTTCCTCTCACCACTGCTATCCCCTATGGTCTGTATGCCATTCTTCACTACTTTGTTACCACCCAAAACTTTTTTATCAGCTTCTGCTGTTAAAGCTGTCGCTCTGAAGATCCTACTTGCAAAAGAGACAGAAAGGAGCCCCACCCTTCTCCAAGAGGTCACTGTAAAGGTACAAGGCTTGACACCAGCAAAATTACATAAGAGTTCCCAATAGACCTAACTGGTTGACTTGCCAGAATAGTAAGGAGGCCACCACTTCAGAATTATAAACACACAAATGCTACAGTTTATAAACAAATCTATAGGTGCTCGAAAATGCAAGAATTAGGAAACAGTGTTTTCACATCAACCTTTAGGCAGCTGACTAGGAAGCAGACAGCCGCCTTTACATCTCGTTTCATTGCTCAGCCAGCAGCCAGGAAACGGGAGGAGAAAGGACAGCTCTCAGATAAAAGATTGCATTAAAGCTTCCCTCAGTGCATAAAAGATGACAGCAAAAGCAAAACAGTACAACTGCTGCTGTGCATGGGATGGCAGGAGCCCATTTCAGCAGCCAAAAATCATTCCAACAGCTTCTGTTTTTGCTGTCTGACTAGCCAAACCTTGCTCCTGTTTGCAGCGGGGAGAGGAGGCCCAGTTAGGAACTCCGGCAGCAGCACTACGAGCATCTCATTCACACAGCACAGGAACAGAGCAGTGCGTCCGCAGGGGGCCATGGAAGCCCTACCAAAGACACCTTTTCCCAGTTCCCAAGAATCACACATAGCAGCATCGATCTGAATGCAGTAGAAGAGCACAGCTTCCCCCTCCTTCCTCTCACACCTCCTCCTGAAGTTATTTTGCACATTTGGAGAAGGCAGTAATTGCTGTGTGTTTTTCCTTAAGGCACACGTACTTAAGACCCCACAGGCACAGATAAGCTCACCACAAAAGCCACAAGAACCTAAGCAGGAAGCAGTGCCTCCTGCACCTTGGCCACATTGCTGCCCATGTCAGCAAAGCCAGCAAAAGAGGGGATTGTGAACACCCCCCTAAAGGGGACAGCAGTGCCCTTGGACTTGGCTTGACAGCTTTCCATCCGCACAGCAACAAACCCAGCTCCCTCTCACTGGCAGAAAGCAGTGGCTGAAAAAGCAGCCGCGTGCGGAGTGCCTCGATGTACCCCGCAGGCACGGACTCTGCCTCCTCGGCACAAGGCTTTGTTTCTTTGTCTCCTGGACTACAAAAAAAGCATCTGTGTTTTTCTCAGACACCACCAAAAATACAGTGCTTACTGTACCACAAATACGGAGCACTTCTGTCTTACAAAATCTGATCAAAGCACTAAGAGCTGCTAACCACGCTCCAGAATACCTTAAAAATCCATGGAAACACTGCAGCTCGTTCCTTAAGTGCCCACATGCAGGCGTATGGATAAGAAATGGCTGTCTTAAACTACAATATATTCAGGGAGCAATTTCATCCAATCAATCTAACTTCAGACAAAAGTCTAAAAACACACCCAGCCCTCTTGGCGAACTGAATTAATCCCAGAAAAAGAAAATAATAAAACATTCTTACCTGATTTACATAGCATTAACCAAGAATTAACTGAAGGCTGCCTGAGCAGAAATACGGAACAGATGCTCCTCCTGCTATGCCTTCCTCCTACTGCCTGCCCAAGATGCTCAATGCAGCCCTAGCTCCTGTGCATTTGAATGTACCTTAACGCATTTTGCTTGGTACACTCCTAGGGAGAAGGGAGCCCTTCTCTAGGAAGCTACCCTTGTTTTGATAGAAGATAAAGGGGATCAGGGCCAGGGTACCCCAAGTCCATCTGCCTGCTCTTCCATCTCTCACGCACTGATCCTCGGGCACATGAAGCTAACAAGGCTGGACAAGTACGCGGGAACTTGTGTCAGTCCAAACACAGGCTTCAGTGCCCTGCCACTGCTACGCCCATGCTACATGCAAGGACTGTTAATACAGGAAAGCAGTAATGCACAAATTTCAGGCCACTCAATCCTCTCCTCAGGCTTTTCTGGTAACACTGCTCAAGCTCAGGTATCAGCATCCCCAGTTCTCACTACCGCTGGAAACATATACAGGGATACTGTCCAAGGCAAAGGATAAGCCATACTAACTTGAATAAAGCTGTTTGTGTGCCTGTCTGTAGAACTTGGTTTAAACAAAACAATCACTGTCAAAATTTTGCCTAGAGTAGTAGGTACAAAGATATTTAATCTTCATTCTTCTGAAGATCATAGAATGTGTAAATGACGCATTGACAGTTGAAAGTTTGTTATCCATAAGGAATCTATTGCGACTTCGTATTAAGTATCCTAACTGCTTTAATGGCCGTTCTAAAAAAGTTAGGACATGTCTACTCGGCACTCTGAACACTGAGTTCCTGATAATTAAAGAAAACCCCACAACTTGAGATAAAAAGCCCAAACCTCACACCCGTTACAGTCTGAAATCTCAGTGCCGTTGCTTCAATTAGCAAATCCCCACTGCTGCATGAGGCCATATGCTTCACTTTGCACCAGTGAAGCTGAAGGGAAAAATATCTTTCCATTAAGAGCATGCCTCTTCAGAAAGGTCTCTTGCTTGGACTACTTTGTGCTTTCAGGTATTCGGTATACAGCGCATCTCTCCTGAATGCCACTGTTTAATGAAGACAGACACACCTCTCTCAGAAAGAAATTGGAAAGAAAATAAACCCAGAACCAAAATCATTTTGTGCAGAGCTTTACGACTGCTGGCAGACATCATAAAGTTTTACTGTGCTAAACATTTACAGCTAAGAAGCAACAAAGAAAGATATACCCAGCTAAAAATATTATTTTCAAATTACTCTCAGGAGCAACACACCTTATGTCAGACAAAACAGACTCCAAAAATGAATAGCTAAGAACTGTTACTGGGAAAGAATTTTATTTCTTCTCCGTATTCTGCAATATGAAAGTAAGAACTTCGGCTTTTATCCATCTCCATCACATATTCCTACTGCACGTACTAGAAAAGGGCAACATTTCTTAGGACGCAATCTGGCACCACAAAGCAAGCAGCTGGACCTCTCAGTGGGATGCCACACAGACACTGAAGTTCATTCCCATGCTACACTACCCAGGAACAGCACTGTAAATAGTAAATATTTTCTGTGATTTGGAATCTAATAGGTCACTGCATGCTGTGATTCAGTAGGGTACGCAAGAGGTATTTCCAAATGATCCTAAACACCACCTTTCTGTAGCACTATTACCACTAATTTTTCATTACTTGTGAAACTTGTAGAAAGCGAGTAGCAGACGTCCTGTGATGAGTAACAAATAGGTCCAGTTAGTGCCAGAAGTGATCCAAATTTCAATACCTTAAAACAAACAGTTAAAAAACCCAAACACAAAGCTAAGTCCAAGCCTGGAGTGTAAATATTCGCTATTTCAGAAGGCTTCAGAGTTGGAAGCCACTGAGCTCACAATGAAATTAGATGAGCAAGGTGGAAAAACAAACATAACCTGTTTGGAACATTCAACCACATGCCCTCAAAACCTGCAACTATTAAAGAAAGCCACACCAAGGCTTTCAAGGCCTGTACTTGCCTTCCTCTACCACACAGTCTGCTTGAGCCAACGCCACATTTGCACTCGAAGAGATAAAGGGGAAACAGATGGCAACGTAAGCTACAACAGAAATACCAGCGGAAATTGAGGTAAATAAAGAGCACAAGGAAACTCCTGGCAAAGAAAGTTCAGAATAATCCTCTTTTTAAAAAGAAACTAACAAACCACAGGGTGAAGAGAGACCTTCAAACTAGCACTGACTCACTAGTGGATCTTAACAGCAATGGGGCGGACAGCAGATGTGTTATATACACCTGAAGACACAGCATGAAGTGCAACCAGCAACTCAGGTGGACATGAACAATGCTAGGAGCAGCTGCTTTATGTTTAAATGAGATGACTGTGCTACTTGCACAGAACAGCCCTCAAAAATAAGAGGCAAATGACTCGTTATTTTCAGTAATTCTGAGAGCACTAAGGAAATTCCAGGAGCTTGAAGGAAAGAATTCTGCACTGAAATAGAAAGGTTGGGCTGAATGACCCAAGTAATTACAGGTCCATCAGCCCAGTGCTGAGCAAGGCAAAGTTACAGAACATTTGATACTGGACTCTAATAATAAAGAATTAGTGAAGGGTAATATAATCAGTGTCAATCAAATTAGCTCTACAGAAAACAGATTCTGTCACACTGAACTGACATCCTTCTTGATGGGATTACAAGTTGGACTTACAAATTTTAGGAATGTCAATTTAGTAGCATTGATAGACTCGGTCTTCTATAAAGCACTTGATTTGTTACTGCTTATTAGTTGACTAAAAATTAACATGGTACACATTAGATGAATTAAAAAATATCAGCTGACATTTCAAACTAGGAGTTGTGAATAGGAAGTCAACAAAAAGATGCTTTCCTGTCCATCTCTCTGTAAACAGATCTTGGCCTTGAACCGTTAAAACACTTTTCTTGACAAGTGGAAAAAACTCCTGGCTTCAGAATGTTGCAAACAGCAGAAGGACAGGATGAGAGGAAGTGAACCAAGAGGACAAAACTCAGGTACAAAGCAACTGAAGCTCCCCAAAGCATTTCAAGTAGCCACATACCTTCAGGCAGCAAACACCTAAGATCACAGCCCTGCAAACCACAACCCTCAGTGTATTTCCCAAGCACAAATTTGCAAGGGAAGCAAAAGACTCAAATACGGAGATAATCAGCCACACATCAACCTGCAATGCTGCCAATAGGGTTACAATGATTCTTTGTGGTATAAAATCCCACACTTGAATAGGGAAAAAAAATAGTTGCTGCAATCCAATTTAGTTGCATGGTTAACTGCTGTTCACCAGACCTGGGCGCGGTGCTGCGTGTTTCGTGATGAATACCAGTGCCTTGGAGATGGTAGAGAAGAACCATGAGAAGAGCCAGGATTGAAATGCTCTTTCAATTGAAAAGCTAACAGAGACTGATCTGTGCCCAAGATCAAGGTGAAACTTAAAAACATGCATCAGTATTTGAAGTACAATCTCAACGCCCCCAGTAATGTTCATTTTCTGGATTACAGAGAAATATGAAGAAATCTATGGTCCCCTCTACAAAGAATTACTCATGAAAACAGCACAGAACAGGAGAGCAACAATACTAACTTCCTTAAGCTGTAGTTTTTTTGCCTCTTGCCCAAATGTAATACCTAATTAAAGCTGCCCGCCTGACAGCCATAACACGCACGGCACCAAGTGCCGATGCCTCTCTGTGACATGATATCTTCCTCCAGAACTAGGCCAAGGCTGACAGCTCATCTCGCATTAGCCAGGCAGAAGCCGTCAGACTGTAACAGCCTTCAGTCACTCTGGGTTTAGGACCAAAGGACAGAACAATGCTTACCGCAAATTCTCCAAGGCTCCTGGCTCCAGTTTTCAACCGCTTAAACCTCAGCCAACATTTAGGGAAGAAAGCATTGCCAGGCTGAATGTGTCTATTGAAACAGCTGAACTCAGCAACCGCTGCCCACATGTGACTTAGATGCACGCACATGAGCACTTCTGGGCCTGACCAACAATCCCCATTCATTAGATACATTCCCAAAAATACTATCAACGGTAGCAAGCAAACATGCTCATCGCTTTTGCTTGCTTGATAAAAGAATTGCTGTTTTCTCCATCTTCTAAATGACAGCCTCAGAAGAGATTTGATGCTCAAGGTTCTGCTCCTGGTAGCCTTCTTTCAGAGCACAACCTTGTAAGCCTCCAATCCATCTCTGGAGTGTTTTAAATGTGTTCCTGGAAGGACAAAGAACGCCAGCAACTTGTATGAAAAGCTGTATGAAGTAGAGGCTTTTGGAGAAGGTTATATAAATGCCACTGAGATGATGCATTCAGAATGTACAAAGAAGGTCAAGAGAATTGTCTGTATTTTTATTTTGTATGAAGTTTCTATAACATTTGTCAACAAAATGCTGTTTACCTAGGAAAAAGAAGATGAAATATGTAGAGAAATTTCTGACTAAAGGAAAATGATATCCAAGCACAGGACTGAAGCTTTTCTATAGTAGTACCATTAGTTTTACTCATCCTATACTGCTTCATCAAGAAGCAAAACCTGCTCTCACCCCAGCAATGCATTCTGCAGTCACAGAAGCCAAATGGGAGGGAAGCAGCTCCAACACACATTCCTCCTCAGTCCAAACAATTAAACCAAGGCCGTCACAACTTGCTATGACACAACTACAAAGGGGAGCTAGCATGCTCTGTGCTGAGCATAGCTCTCACAGCATCAACCTAGCCTACAGTAGTACTGTACTACTCATACAGATGCTACGTATTTGTACAGACTAGGATACATTCAAGAAATGTTGCCCATTAGGAGTGAGAAATCTATCACAACGAGACTTCCACTTCTACCAACTTCATGGGAAAAATATGTAGCCTTAAAAAAATGAAACAGATGAGGAATAGCTTTATTACCCCACTTCTGCAGGAAGCTTTGTTCTGGAACTCTGTCAAATTCATGTATATTGGGTTCCCTTATTAGCTCTTCTTCAAAGATGCTCCTCAAGAATAACAAGTTAGCTGTGTTTAAACACAGCCCAGCCTAGAGCCTCAGATGGGCTTGATGTTACAGTACACCTACAACTGAGGAGCACTGCTAGTTCCTGGTTAAAACCGTTACTGGCAAGATTCAAACAGCAATGTAGATGCATCTGCTAAGGTCCCACCAGAGAAGAAAGGCGGAATTTAGTCTCACACAGGGAAACCCTTCTAGCAGATGCCCCAAAAAACTATGTCTGGAGCTTTTGGAGTGAATAGATAAGCAAAATTAAATCCAAGTCTCAGCAAAAAATCCCTCTGCTCCACAGGCAGAAGGCTAGATCTAGCTAAGACACCTGTGGGAGGGTACATGCTGAACAAACCCTGCTCAGGAGAAAGATCCCTCAGCAAATTCTCCCCTTAAAACACGGAAGCCCTGATCCCCAAACAGCAAAGGCTAAGCTCTGCCTGTAGGTGGGAGGAAATGCCAGGACTGAGGCAGTGGTAGGAATGTCAGAGAGACCCAGGTGAAAGCTTGTTTGCACAGGAGACAATGCTCTTCTGGGGGCAATTACTTACACAATGGACTCCCAGTATGATCTCAGCACTGAGGGCTCAATGCCCCCAGCCCAAGGGGACGGGGCTTCTCCATCCCAGGCCCGCTCTGCAGGCACAGCACTGGATAACTGAGAATCCCCAAAAGGAAGCCCTTGCCAACAGCGTGCTGCATCCCACGTAAAGCACTCCCTCAGGGAGAGGATAAAAGGGAAAACGACTCAGACATACAGACACCACTCACTCAATTTTAATATCTGAATGGGAAATGCCAGATACCATGACAACAAGCCTCTAAGAATAAAAGGGGAAAGGAAAAAAAAACATTGCCCAAAATGCAAAGCCAATGCTATAAATGTAGCTAAAACAATCAAACCATTACTGCTAGTGAGGTATCTGTGATCCCTGATCTCACCGTTGCCATGAGGAAAACCACTGGGCGCAGAATACAATCACCTCAAAAAACAAGAGACTCAGAAACCAAAAGCCCACAGCAGAAAACAAGGTCATTCAGCCAAAACCCTGCCTGAAGTGAAAACTTGATTTCACCAGGCAATGCCAGAGGAGATTAAAAGAGGATCAGTTTTGTCCTCCTTTGCAATTTTGACAAATCCCTTAATACAAGACAATGTTATTTCATGTCTTGGTTTTCAGAGATGCTGGAGCAGTAACAGTTCTTACAGAAGTGAAATACCAACAAACAGCAGCTGCTTTCCCTCAAAATTAGACACTGAAATGCTTCTCATTCTGAACGTAGCCCTACACACCCATCCACACAACAGCACAAAACCAAGGGTGCTAGGCAGAGCCCGTTACCATCCAGGCACCACTAGATCCTTCCAAAACAAGGCTCTCACAGAAGTTTCATGAAGATGCTCAAAACCATGCAATCACTCCCTTTTAAACATGACAACAACAGTAATATAAAACGTGCTTACTCTTGCATATAGTGCTTTAGAGTCTTTTTAAAGGCTTCTAGCATTTCAGATGTTCTGCATCTCATGCAAAAGACAACTTTGCTCGTACCTGCATGCTATACAGAGCCCTAACAAAGTCAGCTGTGTCATTACTGTACTTGAGGACATGGACTAATCTGCATGCAAAGCTTAAGCGTCAGTTTGAGACAGATGCTGCTGACTTGGCTGGAGCCTTCTGTGGTTCCCATTACCATCGCACGGAAGTGCTTTATCTCTGCAGCACACCTTTCCATGCAAACACTTTCGAGAAAGTACTTTGATTCTTATTTTGGAGGAAGAAAAACTGAAAGGCATTGCAATTTCCAGGGTAAACTTGGATAGCATAACATTATCAGAGCAGGAAACCAAAGCTGTATTCCCCCTTCCCCCCATCCCTTGCAAGACAGTAACCTTATTATTGGACCACAGTGCTTTTGTGTGTTGTGCTGGGCTGCAGAATCTTGTAAACAACACACACATTCCACATGCTGCAGAATATCTTGCCTACTTTCTCTTGTGATATATATAATTTTTCTTTGCTGCTCTTACCAGCTTTCTTTAAATGCAAGAATTCATTTTCAGTATGGGTACACACACACACTACTGGATGCTGTGATCAAGTCTGTCTTCAGAAACCACTGCTCCGTCACCCACAGGACAGAGTTCAATTTCTGAACAAATATTGAAGATTTCTCCCCTCCCCTGGTTGACATCTCCCACTTGACTTTCTCAATCTTTTCCCCCTTCCCTAAAGGAATCACACAGCCCCTGAATTAGCAGCTGTTCTGACAAGAGCAAGGCTGCACTCCTCCCCACTTTGTCCCTGAACAGAACTGGGACTGTACTACAAAAATCCACTGTTCGGGAAACAGGCATGAATGGAAAAGCAACAGCCATGACTTATCTATCTTAACCAGTACATTCAATGCTGAAGAAGGGACAAATTGAACACAAGAAAACAGAATACAGAAACATAACAGGCTAAATTGTAACAATATTCAATAAGAAGCAGCAAAAACAAACCACAGAGAAGTGAAAAATAAACCAATGCAGAAAGTGGGAAGCAGCCAAGTGGAAAGAAATTTGCAATAGCAATTAAAGGAGTCACTGAATTAGACAGAAATGTGTCATGTGTGGCAGGAAGCCTTCCACAGCCAAAATAGGCTGCTGTCACATCATGCAGAGGGAATACAACATTGCTGGAAGAACAGTGTAAAAAACAAGCAGCTACCTTCAACTGCAAAAACAAACGTATGCACTGAAGATGCAAGAAGGAGAGCAACAAACTAAAGACAAATGTCAATGATCAGCATGGTTCTAAGTCAAGCATGACTTAGGGCTTGAAATGACTTAAGATACAAGATTAGGAATGTACAATGTAAAAAGGTTAGAACTGCTACCCCCTTGGCTTAATGGAGACTAAAAGGAGAACCAAAAGCCTAAGATGCTTTAAACATGTAAAGACTGACTGAAGAAATATATTTGAAGTGCGTTACTCAGTGTTAAATAAAGGGTGAAATTAAGAAGGGTAAATTATATGGACCAAAACCCAAGAGGAAAGGTACCCAACAGTGAGACCCAGCTGGTCATCAGCAAGGTACATCAATGACAGCAAGTGCACCTTTCTCTCCTGCATCCTATTCCAGAAACTGCTATCTTCAAGTTTTAGATGGAGCAGAAAGCAACTCAAACATAATACTCAACCAGGGAACAGAAATGGAAGGCAGACTAATCTGATTTAGGTCAGGCTTCAAGCACAGCGACAGTGACTTCTGAATACTGTTCTCCCATCACACTTTACACAGATTTGGCGCAAGTACACCAAACCTTCAGCTTTTTCTAAGATAGGAGACATCCAGAGATGGTTTGTGAAACGTGCTGTTGTAGAAGGCGAGAGTGGAAGGATGAGGAGGAAAAGAAAAGCAGAGCCACAGTAGAGCCCAGCCACTCACTGGGCTTCAGCTTCCCCAGTGGATCAGAACATCACTAGCACAGAGAAAAGAAAACTCTGCCTTAATGAAATACAGCAGAGCTGAGTTTATAGGAGATGTTTGTTACAAGATTAAGAAAGTGCTCTCCCACAGAGGAACTACATAACCGGAGGAATGAGGAAAGGAAAGGCACAGCTGAAGTATGAAAACCCAGTGAATCTTCAAGCCTGGAAGCACTCTGTGTGGAAACAGCAGCAGTAACACTTGAAAGGAAATGGCAGAGGCACATAAAACCAGAGAAAAGGGAGTATGCTTTGCAAATTATGTAGGACATAAAACAGCAGCTATATGAAATGTGGTTGGCCACAAATTCAAAAAGCCTTGGTACTTTTGTCATTAAATGATTTAATTTAGCGATATTTAGGGTTTTGTACCTAAACAGGCTGTCAGACAACAAAAATTCAAAAGCCACCACAAGACTAAGAAATCTCACAGCAATTCTGAACAATGACTCAGAATGCCCATTCTGTCTCAAGCAGCCTACTAATTAAACTCTTTGAGCTCTACCAGCCAGTCTTTCCAATGCACAGGGGACAGCTGACAGTCATTTATTACAGGCCAGAACACAAAACGTAATATTAGCAACAAAACCTGTGTCTGCAGCATTTCTGATCTGATCAGTGAAAACAAATAAAAGCTGCAACCTGCCAACTCCAAAGGTTAATCTCTAGTATTAGATTTACGCAGATTACTTTACATAGCATCTGGGAAGATGCTGAGGAAGTAAAATCACTTAATCATATTCCAAACTGTACTACCTATAAAATTCTGCTACCTATAAGTATTTGACTGTATTGAGCTTACTAAAATTTGCTTCAGCTTTAATGTAGAACTATCAAGAACCACAAGAGGATTTTTTTAAAGGGTATTTCCAATGTCTGTTAATATTTCTCAGATACTTACAGAACTAATGAAAGCTGTTTAAATCAGAAAGTATTAGGACTGTTGTGTGCATTACTAACAAGTTCTATCGCTCAAACTTGTTGATAATTTCATTGAAAAGGAAACCAGCTCTCAGTAATTGCTTCCTCCCCCTCCCCGGTCTAAAGCACGGGTTTCCACATGCTATTTTCAAGGCTATCAGAACTAATATACTCTTCACTTGATTCTTCTCCAGACTGAAAAACAAGCCTTTTTAAGGGTGACATAGTCTACCAGTATGTTCTTCAATGCTACATACATGGCTCTAGATATACCATGTCCCAATCACAAGCAGTTCTGGCTAGGTGACCACCACGGAACATGGTACAAACTTTGATAGATGAGTTCAGTAAGGAGACATTACTTTTCACAATATTAAGCACGTATGTGGGTAAGCAGTGGAAAGGACAGGAC
Organism: Perdix hodgsoniae; assembly: GCA_035772895.1. Classification (NCBI taxonomy): domain Eukaryota; kingdom Metazoa; phylum Chordata; class Aves; order Galliformes; family Phasianidae; genus Perdix; species Perdix hodgsoniae. Next base: position 19,501,011 of record JAPSGF010000009.1, on the reverse strand, counting down.
GGAAGGAGCAGGCAATTTACACATTTTTTCCTTCCTTTTGTTTCCAGATGGCAAAGTACCTCACCTGGAGCAAGAAGGTACCATAGCTTTACAAAAGAAAATCAAGGTAACAAAACAGCTATTCCAATGCAGTACAAAGTACCAGAGCAAAGGACCTACCAGCCAGTCTGGATCCCAAGCTGCTGTTCCTAAGGTCTGGAGTTGTTTTGTTTAAGAGTGAAGTTTCCAGAACAAGACAGAAGAGAACAAAATGGGGGGAGAGATGCACGGATAAATAAAAATGACACAGATACAGTATGTAGGAGAACAGAGGAGTCTAAAAAAGGAATTGCTGGAAAATACTTTTTCCTTGTTACATGTCCTATCTTACCATGCCCTACCTACCAGGGAAACTGAAAACACCCCCTCTGTCTAACCAACAGCATCTTAAGGAAGATGGCCTCATTTTTGGGTCCTAGGATGCTTTAAGTAAGAAGCTACCCAGGGATGGTAAATTCAGGTGCTTTAAAAACGTGTGCGAGAACAGACTATCTGTATAGGGCAGCAAGGACATTGTACCTCCTACCACAAACAGCAACCCCTCCAGTGCAGCAGCAATTAATCATAGTGAGGATGCTGCCATTTATTTGCTTGCAGGTGAATACAGTGCAGTTTCTCATCCATCTGCTGTTTCAACACCCTTTTAAAAACTATCTAATTGAAAAATATTCCAGGCTCCTGTGAATAAAAATAATGAGTTCAGTTTTTTCCTCAAGCAGATATATTCCACTGATTAAACAGATGCTATGAAAGCCATAAGAACAGCAGTACTGGGTCAGAACAGTGCTCTGCCTAGTCCAATATCCTGTCTTCATCAGCACCTGCAAGTCAGTAACTTGCACTGAAATTCCCCAAGGAAACAAGCAGCAACACCTGCAAAGTCAGTGACAGATCCTGCTCAAGGAGAACACATTCAACAAACCAAAGCAGTGAGTCAGCCAAAACAGAGCTGGTGAGCAGAGTCAGAGAAATAGACCTGGACTTTAAATCATGGAATTGCTCAAGTTGGTAGGGACCTTTATAGGTCATCTAGTCCAACTCTCCTGGAATGAACAGGGACACCCAGAGCTAGGTCAGGCTGCTTAGAGCCCTGTCTAGAATTCACTGACATGAAGTTGCTTTTTCTTCTTCCTCTACATTTTTAGAATCAAAATCTCACATGGAAGACAGTGGCCCTAAGACAGGCATCATCAACGGGAAACAGCATCTGAGTAAAACCTGAAACAAAGCTCAGAGTCTAAAGAGAGATACAGACAGATACAGAGGGCCTAAACAAAACTCATGCTGTACAATCCACCATATAGGAAGTCAGAGGTTGCAACTCTTATGAATGACTGGCTCCAGGAAGGATATGAATCACGAGTCTAAGCTCAAAAATGCCCATTTGCTGCCAGAAGCTGAGCATCAGAACAACTTCCAATAGCTAACAGATTACTTACTATAATCATGTAACTGCTGTTGAGCTGCATACAAAGGTTACTGGACATGCACTTTCAGCTAGCAAGTAAAACTATTCTTAAAGAGTGAGTACAGAATAGATAAGCAGCATTAGCGATGTAGGTTTGCATATAATAACTGATTACAAAATGACCCTCTTAAGTCCAATACTTTAGGTTTTGAAACACTGGAGTTTGAACCACTGAAATTTTCTGAAAGCAAAACATAAGGATTTAAAGTCCAAAGCCTTCATTCAATAGCTATCCCCAAAGAAATGCTACCCGCTGCAGAAGGTCACTCACTTGAGACACAGATGGGAAACAGGTTGACCTGATCGCATAAAAGGGTCCTCACACAAGTTAGACATAGCAGAATGACTCTAAAAGCAGAGATCTGAGGGATGGGATTTAGAATGGAGTCTGAAGTGGCATTCTGTTGCACAACTGGGAATGCAGCAATAGAGAAGAAAAAGAGGGGAGTGCTCAAGATGTATACTCCCATGGGCAGCAGATCCCAATCTGAATTTGAAGGTCTCAAGGTGACTACTTCCAGAAGCTGAAACTGAAGGAAATCTTGCAGTACTCTTCCAGCTGTAGCGAGAAGCATCTGCACTCTAGGGGAGAAGTGACGATGGATCAGGCCTGTAACAGAAGGGGCAAGAACTTCCTAGCTCACTGAGTCTGAGAAAGCTACTGCAGGCAGGTCAAATCATCCTGGTCACAATTTATAAGACACAATCTTATAGCCAAGAAGAAACTCCTACCACAGTGCTAGTGAAAAGCAGAGTCTTGTGAATAGAAAGCAGGAGCTAGGGCAGTTTCAGAACTATTTAGAGTGATTTTGCACAGGTCACTTCTGTCTTTGGACAAACCGTCTAAGGAGAGAGCTGGATAGATGAGCAGGGGTTAACTGCTGCAGCATGGCATGGCTGAAATGCAGAAGATCTTGAGCAGCAGACAATGAATGAGTGCTTGGAAAAAAAAAATCAACCTTGAAGCCCTGGAAGGTGATGTATCTCTTGGTGCACTGCCTACTGCTGTCTTAACAGGCCCCAGCTCAGCTGGAAGATGGCACGGCATCAGACACTGCTGCCCATCTCCCAGTGCTTTACTGCAGTTTATTCCTTTTCTCCCTTTTATCCTTCCTTGTGCTAAAAGGAGAGAAACAAAGAAGTTAAATACTGGAAAGCGGGCGAGCACTGTAGCATAGACCCTGTATGTCAAAAAGCACTATAGTTCAATAAAAGGGAAAGCAAAGCACTGGAACCAAGGACAGACCATCATCTAAAAAAGGATTTCATTAACCAACCCATTTCACCTGACTGTTTCGTGGTAGATGGAACATCTTCATACACGTGAAGGGCAAAGGAAGCCTTAGACAAGAAGGGAGGCAGATACGTGGAAATGCTTCATCAATAACCTATCAGGAGGTCACAGTTCCAGAACTGTGCTAGTGCTCTACAGGAAACAGTACTTGCAACTCGGATTTGATGGGAAGGTGTTATTTACTCAAAACAAAGACAACTGCAGAGTAAACTAAACACACATTGAAGGCATCTGACACCTCAGAACTGTCCCAGTATTCAGACTGCTTAATCAGAGAATCACAGAATGGCACGGGTTGGAAGGGACCTCAAGGATCATGAATCTTCAATCCCCCCACTACAGGCAGGGCCACCAACCTCCACATTTAATACTAGACTTAGGTTAGTTAGAAAGGCTTTTCTCAGCTCAAGGATCAAACCTTCTTTGCTCTCTGCCTATTTGCCTCTACACTTACTTGAATTCCTTTTTCCCAAATAATCAAGAAATGAAGAGTCTTCTGTTCAGCCGTGCAGGACACAAACCAGATAACAGCAGAGGTGATAAAGAAAGTGACAGATGCAAATTTGATCATTTTCCCCTGTGTTCAGAAGAGACATCAACTCAAGCCAAATACATTTTTAGAAATCTGCCAAGATACTCAGTACTTCTGTGTTCCTTCCCATACAGTGCTGATGAATTTCGTTCACATCCTTAATGCAAACACTCATTTAGCTGATCAATATTTGGGAATTGTCTTGAATCCACAGCCCTTAGAATAGACTAAAACTTAATTTCAGTGTTACTTATCTCCTCTCCAACAGAAAACATACTTCAGGAAATCAGAAGCTACAAAAATAAACTGATCTTAATTTGGTGACCTAGTTATTTTATCAAGCCTTTAACACTCAGAACCATACAGTTATAATTCTGGATTTTAGGTTTAAAGGACTCTGACATGTCTGCTTTTTATGTCTTCAAGTATTTTACCTTCTGTGTGCAACAGATATTACAAAAAACAATTATAACCAAAAATTAAAGCATGCTCTGCATTCCTTCTGATTTGTGGAAAGTCCCTTTTTCCAGAACATACTACAAGAATTCTGTTTTCATGAGGACCTGACTTTCAGCTGTGCTACTCTGACCACTTTCCTCCCCACTGCATTTCATTTTGACCATGGACCCACCTCCCACATACATCTCCTCTTATCTACTGTAAGATGGCGAGGCCAATCTCGAATAACTTCCTGAATAACTGAAGGTAACTCAGTAAATTTGACATTATTTTCCAGTTGAAAGAACTCCAGTAGAGTACTAGCTCTGCTGCATATTCACCTATCCTCCCTACTTCATTTCAGGAAGTATTAAGCCCTTTACTTTCAAAAAAAGTGAAATGGAGGGAAGTAAAATACTACTGTTTACAAACATCCCCCCCCCCCCATTTGGGGTGAGCTGTACACTACTAAATGTTGCCTACTAAATGCAAGTTAAGTCCCAGAGTTGTATTTGCTTTGTAAATGGTGAACACCACAATACACGGTGTTCTTCTATTCTGAAGGACTGCAAATTCTCATCTACCACTGGAACAAAGCAGCCGCTGTCAAGCTGATCTGACAATATCTGTACCAAATAAATAATCAGAGATCAGTGACTAGTTATCACTGCTTCACAGAGAATTACCACAATATCCTTCCAAGTCAACAAGGGAATAAACTATCTCTACAAGGTATTTTTCTCCTAAACCCTGTTATTTGGTAGGCTTTATGCCATGAGGCATGAGTTTACATACTTCCTAAACATTTTTATAAATCTTATCTATCTAATTCCTACATTCTGTAATCCTGTCTATTTAATGTATTTTGAATGGGCAAAAACTGCTGGAACCAGTAATATCTCAAAATGGAATGAACTTCCCAAGCACAGCCAGCGAACAGGACATCTAATGTAGAAGCAGTTTATGCCCAGATCAGGCTGTTCCACAGCAAGCTATTCTTATCTGCATATAGGCCATATAGCTATTTTCTTCTTCCCAGCAGGAAACATTTTTGGTATGCCCTTTTACAAAATTGCTATAGCAAACATATAAAGCCCTAGCTGTCTTCGTACATTAAGTTCCTACAGATCATAAACATAAAATAAGTTGTTGAACCACTTAAAATGAAACAGGTATTTCATCCCATGTTAACAAATAATACAATTTCAGTAATTTTTACACTTTTAATATCTCAACTTCCAAGCTGTGTCTTTCCAATTCAGACAACACCATCCAACTGTCATCTACTGTCACGAACTGAATTATATAAAGGTCTCTTTCCTAAAGAGAAATATAACTAGTAGTCTTGCTTCTGTTTTGCATCTTTCATTACAGTCTTGATTTTGTTCCTGGAGCTTCCCAAGTTCCCTCCTGACCCCAAGATGGATATTGTGACTTCCCTCTCACCAACTCTATCAGGGAGCAAAATCTCCCACTGAAATGAAGCTTATCTCTGAGCAGTGGGCCAATACAGAAGAGGCTGTCTTACTATGCTTAAGTACTGTTTTCTTGCTATTGCACACTTTGTCAGACTCAAACTTCCCTTCTGGAGAGTCTTAGTGTTAGGCAACATGTTATTACCTGGTTTTCTTCCCTCTTGCCTCCTAGGGTCACTGTCACCACTTGCAGCGCCAATTAATGGCTTCTGCTGAGGATACAGACCTTTTCCATGCAAGGCTCTCAGAAAGTCACTGGTCCTGGATGTGAGAATTAAAACTGCTTCAAAATAAATCTTCGTCCTAGATTTCACAAAGAGCCAGATAAGAAACCTCAGCACAGAGCATCCCAGACAGAACCAACAGTTCAGCACCATTCACCATCTAGTCCCGGTTCAGTTACATGCACGCCTTTCATTTTACAGCAGCACATACTGGCACTTGTTTGTAAACCATCTCTTATACAGGGAGCTCAAAAAAAGCCAACTAGTACAGAGAGATGAAAGATACCAGCTTCACCCCTCATGGGGGTCTGGAGCAGAACAGGTTGTTCATACTGTGCTGGGAGTACTACCACAGTATCCACATCATTGCAGGCTCATCTTACAGTGTCTGCAGAAGCAAGCTGACATTGTGAACAATGCTCACATGGAAGACTGTGCCTGTACTCATAATACTGTAACTTTTGATTCTGCCATTTAATAGCTTTTAGTTGCTGGCTAGACAATCCAATACTAGACAAGTCAGTAGGTCTCTCCTAACATGTTCTAACACAGATGATACCAATTTGAGTCAACTGTTTCTTCATTCTGCCTTTGAATCATCAATATTTATATTTACAATGCCATGATTATTTCTGAACTGCAATCTTAATGCTCGTCTGTATCAGTTCCGTCATACTTGAAATTAAAATAAAAGACATGGAACTGTATAATCAAGATGGAATTCAAAAGGAACGATTTAAAACAGAGATGCTTCATGGAGATGCAGCAATGAAGTTCCTTGATTACGCATGCAAAGAACATCAAATTGCAGCACAAGCAGGAATATGCAAACTCTTATCATACATTAAGTGATGCATAGAAATCCTGTATCAATAAATATTCTGCCTTACAGTGTGCCTGAATCATCGTAAGGTATGAAAAGATTTGAGAACAAGATTTTAGATACTGTTCATTTGAAGATCAGGTGATATGAATTTGTGTGTAGAATACAGAAAAAAATCTAATTCAGAAGAACTCAGATTGGATTTAAAAAAATCAAATAATTTTTTAACAAGCATCTTTCTTCTCCCACCCACAAACAAAGACAAGAAGGATGTGGTTGGCCAGCAGCACTTGCTATGTTTCTGACAGACACTACACTGACTCTTACTTGTAAAGATGGGACAGAAGGTCAGGAAATTCTGAGAAAAGTGCTGATGAACTCAAGCCATCCCCTTCCCCAGCTTAAGTCAGAGATTCACTGCTAGCTTTCTTGGAACAAAAGAAATGTTTGCATCTACAAAACCACACAGTTTAATATCCCTTGTAAGCATAGAGCCTCATATCCATCTGAAAACCATAGTGCCTCTCCATAAAGTCATGTCCTTTCATCTAAAGCTGTACTAAAATGTTTATGCCATTTGTGTTTCTTTTTTTTCCCAAACTCAAATTCCTTCTCATTTTTGGAAAGCAGCTGATTAAACCTGAACAACTGGGTTGTTGGACGAAATATGCTGTAGCTATGAAATGGTACAGCAGGGACCAGTTTCACTGTTAATTTAAAATGCTAGAATTAATTAGGTAGTGTAAATGAAGAATTTAATAAGCACACTTTACAACCACAAGTTCTGCTTTTATTAAACACCCCAGCCAAATGAAGGCAACTATCTGCAGTCTGTTTTTCCCTGTCTCGCTCCCTTAAAATCTCAGCAGTGAAAAAAGCATTTTCCTATTGCAGCCCCTCCCCCATAATTAAAATTTATGCCTGACTTCCATCTCCTCTTTCAAGTCATTAGCATCTTTTAAAAATGCTACTGTATATCCTGCCTGTTCTGCAAAGCTACCAAACAAAACCCAAGTTTACAATTTTGGTTTTGAATACCAAATTAAAGGCTGTCTTAGAAGCTGTCATTCCTATTCAACTCGGCACGGTGTACTACCAAATTAGCATATATTTTTTAGTAAGGGAACATAGTTGTTTAAACATGTGTCTTTCCAAAACGAGGGGTAACATCACGAATCAATTTCCTTAAAAAAAATAAATCAAGTGCTGTTCTAAAAGACCTGCAAAAAAACTCAGAGCAGATGATTATTGCTGACATGTACTCTAATACACTTAAAATAAAACAGCTCAGACCACAAATTCTCTCAAAGGGATACTTGAACAGACTTTGGTTAGCTTTAACATCCTTAAAAAAAACATTTTGAGAGTCTGAACATTTTTTCACAGTATCTGTGCACCTGCTTTAATGGGATAGGGAGCACAAAATTTAACACGTTCACACAAAAAAAATTCAATCTAACCTCAGAAATATGCTGAAGTCTTTATAATACAGTTCCTCCTGACTAGCTACTGAACATGGTCTATGACCTTTTCCATGCCTCTAAACAAATATTTTAACATTTGCTTACCAGCATACATTTAGCTGAGATTTAAGATAAAACTGAGCAAACAACGAAAAATTCAAAAGCAGACAAACCCAAACTAATTGTTTAAGGCCTCCACCAGTTCAGTCCAAGTAGCTTAAGAATTTAATATTTCTTCTACAGTACAGCTTCACTGTCAAATAAATCTACAGTGATTTTTAATTTGGAAACGCAGCAGAAACCCCCTGAGAAGTCAGTTACTTCTGTAACAGCCTACTGCTTTAGCAACCCTGAATTAATACAAAGGTTAAAAACACTCTGAAGTGTAGTGGTGCTAGATCACAGGTCTCAAACCTGATCAGATTAAATCCTGTTTTCAGAAATTAACAGCACAGGCTTTAGAGGACAATCCTGGTGGCTTTTTTCCTACCCAAATTTGGTAGGGTTAAATTCTACTTGCATCACTTTTTAAAATATGGAGGTTCTTACATCACACAGGGACTGTGTCCAGAAAGCATATATATGTATAATTTTTTAAATAAAAAGGAATATTTTTAAATAAAAAGGAATATTTGCTACGAAGTAGCTGACTTTAACTCTTAATAAGCTTTTTAAAGAAAAAAGTATCAGTGAAAAACTACCCAAGAATGTATCAGTGAGATCACATGGCCAATTTTCTCACATCTTCAAATATAGAGACAAAAGCCTGGAAATGAAATAGAACAAGCAGATGAAGTAACAGCTCTCCTTACAAAGGCTGCCAATTCTCTACAAAAAACACACAATATCTAGAATTCTGAGATTGTTTCAAGGAAATCCCCATCAACGAGGAATACAGGAGGCAAATAAAGTAACTAAAATACAAGACCTGCCACTATCAAAATTCAAGCAAGGCACACTTGTATATAGCTAGTAATTCACTTGGGTCTCAAAGTAACTTGTAGTTCTTTCCCAGATCATTTTTAGACTAAAAAGAAAAAAACATCTGGGGCTAGAGCTTAGTAGGTATCAAGTGTGTCATGTTAGTGTGCCGGGACAGACAGGCACGTAAAAGCAGAGAACTTCAGCTCTTGGTATGGAAATTTTTGGAAAGGAGTATATGAGCAAATTGTTTTTCTTTCAAGTTGAAAAAGCAGAGGAATAAATAAAAGAAGTCAAGTTGATTTTTCAATCTGTTTTTTCCATACCCTGAAGCTGTGTCCCAATCAGAAAATATATTGAAATAGATACATCATGGTCAACATGCAAACAGAAAGCTCTGCCGGACTACACTTCTGAGGACTTGAGCTGCCCTGGGGCTACTGCCATTTATTATGTGCCTTGCGTTAAACAAGAACATTGCTGTATGTCAGGAAGTAAATAAAAAAGAAACATTGCATGTTTAGAAGCACTAAGCAGATAATCCTAATGCTGCCAATAAAACAGCTGCCAGGCTGCTACAGATGTAGGTATGAAGACTTGTCTTTTCAATTCCTCATTTTGACAGGGCCTCTTTCCAGATGATGCACACTCAAGCTGTTAAGAGCACATACTTGAGAAGGGACTGCACCTGTGTGAAAACCTTTTCCTTCCCAAGTCTGCTGCACTTGGTGCTAAACATAACACTGGTGACATGCTGAACAGCAGAGACATTTCAGCTGTTCACCACCTACAGTGCAAGTAGACACAACCTATAAAACTAACCCATAAAGCAAACTACATGAAGTCACTGCTCACCCTGCTGCCCTTCTGTTCATCAGTGAATTTCTGGTTGTGGCAACAAGGATGCAGAGTGAGGTGCATCAGCATCTACCTACACCTTCTTTAGCAAAAGTGGAGACACCACTGTCTCCCATGAGGTAAGATCTGTAATTGGAAGCTTTTGTCATTCTGAAGGCACCAATCAATGGGTGCCACCCCACAAAGGAAGAGGTCACTACAAACTATGGTGTTCTCAGGGAACAAAGTTCATTAACCAATATCACAAATGTTCAAACGAGATCTGGAGCAGTAGCTCCTAACTACACACCACTGCTGCTCCAGGAAGCCGGAGATAAGGGGCCGTGATGGACACACAGAACCACTGTGGCTCCGAAACATTAACATGCAGAAGTCTGATGAAGGTAATATGAAGTCCACAAGAAAACCAGAACTGTGAACTCTTGGTTGGCTCAAGCTATTCAGATACACTTGTACAACTGAGTCAGTGTTGATCAGGAAGAATAAAAGAACGATGAGGAAAGCCATGTCATCATCTGAGCTCTGCTGCAAGGAACTGCCTAAGAAGCATTAAGTGCACACACACTGGTAGTGTGTTCTCCACTCCCCAGAGCGGTACGTGAGCTGAAGAACAAGGGTTCACCTGCAGATCTACAACCAGTACACAACTGAAAACTAAAGGTTTACTGTCAGAAGCTTGCCATGATACCTGCAGTATTTCAAAGCACTTGCAATATGAGCACTGAGGTTCTGCTGACCTTAAGTGTAAACAGACCCTTATGTACAGGAAAGCAAGCAACGCTCAAGAGCTTACCTGTGATTTTGTCTCTCACAAGCTTGCAGGATTCTATTTCACCAATGCTCCCAAAGAGACTCCTGAATTCCTCCTGGGTCATGTTCTGGGGTAAATAGTTGACTATGAGGTTGGTTTTGCTGTCATCTGTGGCAGCCCCCGTCTGCATGGGGGAAGGGCAGTTTCTACTGTTGCTGGAGGGTCCATTGGTTGTATTGGAAGTAGGGCCATTCGACACCTGAGGCTCCATGGTGCTAATTATCTAAATTAAAAAAAAAGAAAAAGAGAAGAAACCTTAAGTTTCATAGATATAACTGCTGTTTTTAAAAGATACTTACAAACGAATGAGTAGGTAGCATTCACGGCCAATTTAGATACTTCAACAAAAGAAACCAGCTTGATTCCTCTGTTATTGTTGCAAAGTAGGTCATGCTAGTCTTTGGCTGTGAGCATATACTAAGATGCAGTTTAAAAAAAAATCCTTTTTTGTTAATGCAAAGCTGATTTCTGCTTTCATCACACAGCCATTTTCACAAATGTATATTTAAACCACATAAATTTAATTATAATTTAAGGTAATAATCATAATTAAAATTACAGTTCCATTAAATCAGATGAAATAAGTGTAAGGCTCTATACGAAAAGGTAAAATATTTTACCTATTTAATAACTGTATCAAAGTGCAATGACAACAACATTAACCAAACACAGCCAATCTGCAAAGTGTCATTATTTGGGCTGCCTTTAGTTAATAAAGGCACCGTGTCCCAAGGCATTCCACTTACTGGTTTCAGGGATGACCTATATTTTCCAGTTATATTTTTCACTAACTCACACCTCTTTAAATAATAAAGCCCTGGATCCGCAATCTTCAGAGATACAAAGGTCTTCAGATAAGTTACTGGAAAGGTTTAATCAGGTTTAATCAGATAAAGCTTATTCAGTGCAAAATGGTATTTTAACAGTGGCTGTAACTTGAAACACGATACTCCAGTTCTTCCACCAAAACCATCTCCAAAATGCCACATAAGAAGCTATTTTGCTCACATAGACAGGTGACAGCATCCCTGTTGTCACAAGTGTGCCCAATCATGTGGGCACAGCTGCCTGCATGCCCCTCTGCCTGCAAAATACACAGGAGAACACAGTCTGCAGCAGAGCCGCACAGACACGGATGAAAACAAACCTGGGTGCTTCAGGGCTCTGCGGGGACCTGCTGTGCACAAGGATGGGGCAGGACACAGTGAGCAGGAGCCACGGGAAGGTGCACCACAGGAAGGGCATGGAGGAGAGCTACCAGCATCGAGCCTCACGCTCGTCTCATCCTGTAATTATTATAATTACTCATGACTTAATTAGCTTTCTTTTTTGAAGCCAGGGTGGTATGTATTGCGACAAATTAGGCTTGCAGTTGGGTTGAGAGGGGGGCACCAGAACAGAGGAGTATGATCTAAAATTAACTGTACCAAGGTGCTTAAGTCTCTAAATAGCTTAAGTTCCGGTCAGCATTTTTTTGTTTTTACATCGATACATTTTAGTCTTTATTTAAAGCTACATTTATAAGGTAATCCTTCATTTTCATCTATGGAAACAAGTTTTAAATGACTATTGATTCTGATTACTGGACTCCAGAATACATTACGCGGTTTGACCATTTCCAAATAAAAGGAAACCTTGCTACATTATGCTTAAACAGCGAGGCCTTTGGCCACAAAGCAGAACAGTTCCAAAGCAGTACTGATCTCGGGGTGGCCAGCAGCCGCCCACTTTGGCAGCCACAGGTGCCCAAGCTCCACTGACACCTCGGGTGAGGCAGCACGCACCCATACATTCAGCACTGCAGACCTTCTGCTTACCCAGAATTAGCCATACTCTTCCCCAATCCGATTTCCAACACGTATTTACTCACTAAGTGCTTCAGACACCACTAAATCTGTTTAGCTCAGAGGTCCAGCTGGAAGATAATCTTTTGATCTCCGCATCTCTAGCCTTACAGCGGGCTCTTGCTCCAATCCTAAGCTTTGCTAATAACCTGCTGCCCATGTGGGCTCCTGCTACCCTAAAGATAATGCACTGAGCTCAGCATGCTCATATTATATACACACACACACCATTATCAGTTCCATTAAAGTAAAATCCAGCTGGGGTTTTCCTACTGCCCCCCCGGGAGCTGAGTACAACACAGGCCATCCCAGGCAGGACAAGGCCTGGTCCTGCCTCACCAAGCACAACCTGACAGTTAGCCAGGTTCAGTCAGAAGATGGCAGCGATGCAGACACAGCTAACAGCAGCTCTAAGTCATCTCACCATACCCTTTCCAACACCAAAGCCACCAGACACACAGCAGTTTTAGGTACTGGTCCTGGCCCTCTGAAGCCAAGAGGAGAGCTGCCTGTGGCTCCAGCTGCAGCAGAAGCTGGCCTTCAGCATGGTGTGCTGGCAGAGCTACATCACCTATTATTAGCAGCAGCAACAAAAGCTATGTATAGTTTCCCATGATAAACAGAAACCTCAATCTCTTAAAAAAAACTATTCAACACAATTTGAAGCTGGCTGTGTCCTACTTCGGCGTTTCGCAAACTCCTTTTAGCTGCATTTTAAGCATGCTTTACCTTCTACTCCATGCAGTAATTACAGCTTAAGGTATTTAACAAATACAGAACATTGGGAGTAACCTAGGCTGCTCAGTAGAGTCAGTTCTTGAGAAATACACTTCCTCATATAACATCTCCAAATACATCAGCATAAGCCAGCGTGACCCCAGGCACCAGTTTCCTCCTGGTTGCTCTTAGCTCCAATCAGATCTCCTCATTTGTCAGTATAGGGAAGCAGTTGTTTTCCTGTTGGCCCTTCAAAGTACTACAAAATTGTAGATCACTACAAATTGACCTGTACTTAAAATTTAGATAACAGAGACAGGTGTTTTATTTACTGCATAATTTCAAGTCCGTACAGAGCCATTTCTGCATAAAGGAGCTAAGTGCCAGAGGAAGCATCCAAAGCTCTCATGGGCACAAAGGAGCATCAGTTATTTTACACATGTACTGATTCACATCATTAGTAAAAACTTAGAAAATTAACACTAACAAGAAACAAATCCCAGTCCTCCTTTTCAACACTGTCCTCAAGCCTACAAATCAATGAGAACATTGATAGCAGTTGACTTAACATTAAGCTGTCAGCACATTGTTCTTTGAATATATGTAGTTATTCTCATGTAAAGTTCCAGCATACCATTCACTTCATCTACAACTTGAAGACAGACTCCGAATTCAATATTTATATCGCAATATGAATATTTTTCAAGTAGATGCTACAATTTCCTCAAATAGTTCATGCTCATTATGTTGTAATTACTGCTGATAACATTAATGTTAGTACTTTTTTAAAATCCTGAAGTATGAAAGGAGGCTATGAATTTATCTTTAGCTCACAAAGGGCTCACCTGGATATCAACAAAATAAGTGTGGAAAACCCAGTGACTGCATACAAATATTTTTTGAAATATAAATAAACTGTAATTCCTTAAACATCAGTTATACCTCCTTACACGCTACTTTAATCTAGCAACATCTTCGTTGTTCTGCAGCCCTTCTCTAACCTACTTTAGCTGGAATCTCACTAATACAACCAACCACCATGTGCTAACATGCCTGTGCTACTGGTACAGAATCACAGTTTTCTGCTCCCCTCTCATTCCTTTCCTGTATAGAGATTAACAATAACTGAAGAAAAAATAAACTGCAGTTACTATTTTATACATGAGTAATTCAAGCAACAATACTTGGAATATTTCATGTTCGTAACATTCAAAACTGAAATTTCTGTGACTGCATTTTTTTTTGAAGTTAAAAAAGGCAACTCATACCTCAAATTCTAGGTACATTTCACACTGCTGCTTGTAAGAATTGCTTCTTGGTGTACTACTTTCCTCAGTGTGGCAGTGCATCAGCCAGGCACCAGGTATTTCAGTTTGACAGATTTCACAAAGGAAAGCTCTGCTGCTCAGGAATTCAGCATCAGCCTTGCCTGCATTCTGCAATACGCTGCTTACTGAAAGGCTTAGTATAACCCCTCCTACAAAATATCAGCAGCAAATGCACGTTACAGCAATCCCTATGTTCCAAACCACACTTCAGAAATACTTGTCGTATCTCCTTATACATTTTCTCCAGTTAATTCCATTAATTTAGTGCTGCTGAATTATTAGCACCAACAATAATGCAAAGAATACCTGTATGTATAAACAAAGCGATTACAAAGCTTAAACAAGCCACAATGACTGACATTTATCTTCAGTTGCTATTACAGTAAGTGTGTAACATCCATCTACCATTACAAAGCACAGTTAATGAATCATTTAGAAAACTACCCACAGACTGAATTAAGACAGGCTTATCTTCCTATTGCATGCATAAACAATAGCCAATGGCTTCATAAATGTAAATATACATGTTTTATATTTACAAGATTTGCTCTCAGTAGACTGAAAGAGGTCTGTCTGTTGGACTGAAAGACTGTCACAGACTTACACTGCGAGGAGTGTGTGCTCAGCAAGTGATTTAACACTCATTCTTGTTATCCAAGTTACATAAGCTCTGCTGCCCATTTTCCACAATACAGAGGAATTAATTTTAGATGTCAAAAAAAACAGAGTAGCAATTAACAATCTTAAAAATAAGCATATGCGCAGGCACTGAAGTGTTTTAAACATACCACAATTTCTCCCTTAAGAGCCTGAATAAAATCCTAAGAGCTCTAAAGGATTCATGTGGACAGCTCCATTTTGAGGACTCGGAAGTCAAAAATGTTATCTATGAATAATAAACTGTTCACAGCACCTAAATGCCAAGAAAAATGATGGTAAATTACACCTCATGAAGAATTCATGAGGTCTAATTTTATTTTATTTCATTAATGAAGAAACTCAGAATATTCTCATAAAAAAATTTAAATAATGCAAAGCTCTTCTTACTTCATCTAAAAAAGCTCTTTAATTAGCATTGCAAGTTGTTTGCTTTTACAAGAGAAAACAAATGGTGCCATGGCAGAGGTCCCACAGCCATCTCCTGAATAAGATGACAAAAGGAAAAACAAACAGAACCTCTCAAACAAAATAGAGTCACAATGCTTTTCTTTCCATAGAAGCAGGTTTTTAAACTCCCAGCTTCTCTTTTCCTCTGAAAGCAAGGAAGTCAGCACGGCACACCGGCCTGAGCCCACAAGAACTTTCCCCGCAGGTTGAAAATTAACGGGAGCTGCCTGAGCAGCCCAACCACAGGCCCTCCATCAGCCCCCACCATGGGAACTGCCATGCCAAAGCCAGAAGGATCCCTCACAGGCACTGAAATAAGGAGCTTTAAGACCTGCCCCCTTCCCCCCCAGCACCATTCGGCCCTACTCCAATTCCATGCTGCTCCTTCTACTCACTTCCGAGGCATTAAGCACAACTCTACAATTTGGCTGAATTTTGCCGGGTCATAAAAATCAGGACAAATCTTGTCTTCCTCTTGCTGGAATATTTAAAAACAGTAAGCCAGAGTTGCAGCAGCATGGGCAGAAGGCACTCCTCTCCTCATGGAGGCAGTGTGCTTCTGTCAGTGCTGACCTTTGGAGAGACACCAAGTCTGCACTGGAGCTGCAGAGTTTCTCCTCTATAGCACATCTGTCAGACTTCACTGTCAATTACGTTTTTATTAAGGCTTATATACCACACAACTAGACTTTGCTATTATTTACTTAGTAGATACATCGTGAACATGAAATAAAGGAGAAAAATGAAGCTTTTCAGCAAACCTGCCTGGAAGCACATTGAATGTCCCAGAATTTTTTCCTAAACCCTCCATATTTTGACTTACTCCCCAATGACCTACACACTCTCCCAGGTGCTCCTCCCTCTGTTCCAGAGGAAGGGATATTTGATGTCTTAAAAACAGATATGGCTCAAAGACTCCGTTGAAGATGAGCAGTCACCGCTGATGGTGGCAAGGCTACAGTCTCCTTACTGATCTGTTTCAGAATGCACCGCATTCAAGTTAAGATGGTGTCCAAACATTTTCACCAAGTTCACATTTACTGGGTGCCACAAGAGCACACAACTGATCCCAGTGGAGAAGACAAATGCATTCGCTTCAATAGTCTACTTCTGTTCAAATGAAGTTATTTTCATAGCTCAGCTTGCCTTGATCTAGTTCTTCACAGGCTGTTGTGTGACAATGCCAAAACAAAACAGCCTGCCTCCAAATTGCAGCACAATGAATGTAAAGTTCATTGGCAACATGACTTATCACAGTAATGCCTGAAGGACAGAACTGATACCAGCATCAAGTTATGCCAGATACTGTCAGGATAGGGACTGCTGCTGCAGCTACACAACAAAAGTTTATTTTCTTTTCAAATTTTGCAGAAGGGGCAAAACAAAATAAACCAAAGGAAAGTACCTTAGCAGACTACTGTAGACACATGGTAAGCTGTGACAGCTCTGAAAGGGTAACTCCGTATCCTCAAACCCAGCCTAGTCATAGGGTTACCTTTGCTTACAAAACTAGTAAAAGGCAGAACAGCAATACGATGCACCAACTCATGATTTACCTGAACCTCATTAAGTGGTAATAAATGCTTTCTGCTCCCACAAGTATGGGATTTACAGAGCTACATTTGATTTCCATGACAAAAAAGACTGGGTGGAAAATAAGGCAAGACACTCCAGCAAGCTGGATCCACTTCAACATCAAGGTCTGAATAGAGGAAGCCATTCTCAGAGCTACATGTCCAATAGCCACACAACAGACAGTAACAAATGCACTATACAAAAAACATCATGTGGTTTCTTATCCTCACTGCAGGTACTCCAAGGTTGAGAAACAGGACTGGGAAGCACTACAGTTAGGGTCCTGTAGTTCAGCACTCCTCAAACCAACAGGAAGCATGCTGAACTGGAAAGCAAGCATGGGCAACCACCCCACACAGAGGGATTTCTGGGAAGCACAATGAAGCATGCACTTGTAAAAGGACACTGTCAGAAAGAGAACATGGAAACAACTTAATCATATGTATTACCTTAATCCACAGTAACTGTGGTTCTTTATGAACTTCTACTAGGCTTGATTTCCATCATGGCAAGCAGATCTTTCGCTTTAAGATGTCTATGGAGAAATGACACATCTTGGAAACTTCAGCACAGTTTGGTTCTATTCTTCAGTGCTCTCCAAGAATCAAGCAAAGGCCTACAGCAATATGCCAAACAGCCCTGGAGTGCCCAAGCAGCTGGACTTCACTCTAAGTCACTTCTGCCTGGAACATCCCATCAGCATGAGGGATAGGAAGAACCAAGGTAGCAGGCAGCACCAGGGAAGTTACTTACTACCCCTGCACAAGGTTAACTCTCTTCTAAGAGAAAACTGACTTCTAGGAAGTCAACCAGTTATACTTTAGTCATTTCAATAGAATTTGCTTGTAATCATTTCTGACATTGAAGTTCATTTACATATGAAGATATAAGAAAATTCAGCCTTGATTTCACAGTACTCAATCACTGCTCTGGAATGCAGCATCAGAGGAAGCAATCAGAAAACACCAGGAGAAGAAAATGGATGCATCTTGGATCAGCTTGGATCAGCAGTCTAGAACCAGCTCAGCTTAGAATACTTCATAGTTCCTTGTGTACCACACATCACAACCCTGAACAAGAGGTCAGGGCAAGGAGCAGGCCTACTTGTGTGCCAGAACTGGGCCACCAGTGTTCCTACCCACTCTGCCCCTCAAGCAGCCTCTGCCAAAAAGGCCCAGACATCTCTGAAACCCAAGCAGAGGAAGCACAGTCAGACACTGCCTTTTGAAAGAACACAGTTTCAGTCACCCTGCTTCCTCTGCCAAACTGGTATTGGACAGCTCCATTCCTAAAATCTCACAAGGCTTTACTTTATTTATTTAATCAATCTGTATTGCTCCTTATTCCCTCCTGGCTTTTTCAGAAATCAGGATCTACTACTTGTTCTTTCAAGATGCATATGAAGGCTGAAGGAATCTGAAAAACAAACAATTTCAGCAGAAAGATGACATTTCTCTGATTGATGCTCCAAGCCAAAATCTGATGAAAGCATCTTTTTCGCAACGGATCACATTTTATTAGACTGATGCAACAAAGGCAGGAAAGAAGTCTCCCACTAACTGCTTCATCAGTTTTGAAAAGATGGAGACTACAGGAAAAAATGTATTTAGTAATCTGCCTCAGCAGGGTGATAAAAGCAAAAACCAGTGAGTATGATACAAATCCTGAAAGACTGGCAAAGGTTCTCAAAAGCTTAGATAGCACATAGTACTAATAATACAAGAGAATGCTAGGGTCAAACAGCTGAAGCAACTCTTTAGTGTAAAGGAAACAACCTGAAAATACGAAAATCCATACAAAAATTAGATGTACTTAAAAATCTTCCTATAGTTTTAGTTACTTTCTGAATTCTATTCTTAGCCCAATTTTGTTTCCTAGCTGCTGCCTACTTTACTGACTACATTACTGTGTTATATATTACTAACTTACGTTAGAATTATATTACTGATGTGAGAATATCTATGTCCCACCATGTAGTTATGCGGATTTCCACAGCAATACATTGTTAATGCAATAATCAAAGAGCTGCAAGTCTTCATTTGCTGTAGACCTGTCACAATTCCACCTTTTTTCTCTTTAAAGAATACCTAGAATTATCTGAAACCCACAAATTCAGGTAGTGAGAACTGTACTACAAGCCATACTGTAGAACTGCTACTGGATCAAGATGGAAAAAAAACAACTGACATCTACTTACCAGCAGTTAAAGCAAAGGCAGGCCAGAGCAGGCTCTCCCTGAAGCCCAGGGACATCCAACCCCCCACCCGTTATTACTATCGAAGTTCTAGAAGCAAAAGCCATGATTTACAAAAGCCTCTAAGTGATTTAAGGTTCATTAATGTTCAGTGCAATAAGATTCCTGCTCCTGAGCCATTTGTTCTCTCTTCAGAAAATACTGCCTGTATGTTTTTCAGGCAAGCAAAGATTATGTAGGAATTTATAGCTTAGCAAAAGATACCACAGCCACTGTATTTCAGGCTCTGTCCTCAACAGGACCTTAATGAAGGCACACTGGTAGATGCAATTCAGAAACACTACTCAACATGTGTACATCTTGACTGCTGGCAATAACATCTCTATAGATACTACTGCTCACAAGTTCAAGAGATATACCCTCAGATGGAACACTGGATTCTCCATTTTACTCATTAGAAGTGTTAGCTTACTGCAGAGTGACAGCACTTTTCCCTTCTTCAACTTCTTCAACTGAATTGGACTAGTAATGAACAAAAACTCAAAGCATTTCTGTAACTAACCTTTAATTCTACTGCCCCTAACGCACCACTATTACTTCCAGGAATACTTTCACAAAAAAACAGGGATCCTTGCTTCTGCATGGTGCTATGGCAGACAAAGTTAAAGTAATAAAACCCTGGAGTAATATAACCACATAAGACAGCAATGGGCACAAACAGGAAATTTAAGTTGAGGATTTGAGAAATTCCTGGTGGTAAGTGATAACTGATCTTCTAGGATACGGAGGTGCTGCTTCAAGGGAAACACCTACAAGACTGCTTAGACAGACTTAAGTAAAGCAATGTATGGGACAAATATCTCCATGTAGAGAGATCTCACGCAGAAAAAGCACCTAAGCTAAGATCAAAGACCATTACCCACAAATTAAGAGTGTACTATTCAATTGATGGACAAAATATCAAGCGCATATGTGTCTATCACAGGTCCAGCTAGAAGATGCTACTAGCTTATCCCTGACAAACTCCAATAGTGTCTATAGTAAGAAAAGAAAACAGGCCCCAGGCCAAACCAGAAGTCTTCCTTATTCAAATTACTAGGATGCTTCCTGAAGTTCCTAAATAAACTCATTAACTAAATTCTTATTCAAATAAATGAACATAGCCTGAACATTCAAATATCTTTTGAAACTCCTCCTAAGACAAAGGAGTGAGCCTGTGGATAAAGAAGCCTGGGTTAAAATACAATAAACGCTCCAGCCAGGTGCAGATTCACGAAGACAACAGGTCCCAGGCCACCTGCGGAGCCCAACCTCAAACCCTACACACTGTTTTGCTTAGATGACAATAGGCAACCATTAAGAAAGTGGAAGCATTAACGATTATTAGGCAGAGCTGTCCTAAAAACCCAAACACAGACAAACAGCTTACATAGGTACTTAAGAACTGAAGAAAGAAAAGAAACAACGCTAATACCTTTTCTGTTGAATGGCCTTTCCTTCCAATCCTCAGAGTCTAGACTCAAAGCTTCCTTAGAGCTGGATCCAGTCCACCAGTGTTTCACCTCAAACAAGAACTCAGTCATTGTCTCGAGGTGACCTTGGGTCATTATTAAAGCTAAAAAAGTCCTCTAAACATCTCTGGTTGCTGGGGCATTCAGCCTAGTCACTCTGGGGTGGGAATATCTTCCTGCAGCAGCCACCAGGACCGCATATGGCTGTAAAGCTCCTTGATAGCCAAAGATCATCATGCAAATGCTTGTTTTTTTTTTTCTTCCCCTCCAAGTAGCAAGGACTAATCATGGAAATTAAACTCAATTTCTATCCCAGTGAGCATCTACATTTATGAACACTTCTTTCAGTAGCTGAGTAATGACAAGCAGAGACAATAAAAAAGGAGTCTAAAAATACACTCTTCTTTTTCCTGGATTAGTGTGTCTACAGTTAAATATAAACTGTGCTCTATAAATTATCAAACACAATGTCAAATTCTGAAGCGTACTCCGGAATCTCTCACAGAGCACACGAAACAGAAAATGATAATTTTGTCCTGGCCCACTTAGTCTAGAGAACAATATGCTACCGTGCTGGATCACCGAGGCCCTTCCATCCCTGGTCACGTTGAAAATGGCCACAGTCACCACAGCAGTTGCGTGTTGCATTTTTTAAGGCCCTCTGCATCAAGCAAAGAGATTAATTCCCTGAACAGCTGCTCTTACAGGAAGGAAATCAAACTGCAATATTGCCACAGAATAGCTGGCACATGCATATTAGGAAGAATTTCCAGCGTTCACGCTTTCTGCTAAAAATTAACTTCCCCCTACTCATCTACTGCCAGTAACTTCATTTGGAACAAAGATATGCAGGGAACACTATTAGAACTGTTTTTATTTAAGGAATACTTGTTTACATGCATTATTATTTCTACAGCACTGTGACAGCGCCTTCTGCTCTGCAGGAATGAAAGGGACAAGCGTGCCCACAAGCCTCAGCCTCTTCTACACACAGTAGAAGCTGCCACTGGCCACCATCAGAATACCGAGGTCTACCAGCAGAAGAAGGTGAATCCAAGGACAGCAACTTAGTGCTGCACTTATCCTTTCATTAAGTATCCCCAAATCTCTGATTCCAAGTGAGTAATGCGCTAACACCTCACCACAGAGCAGTGGCTTAAACACGGGTTAATTTGTATTAACTAACATGGAATTGCAGGGGAGGCCACATGACAGCTCCAGAGGGCTGAAGAAAGGCCCGGCCTCCTCCCCACGTACCAGCATTTGGCTCTCACAGAAGGCTTCTAATATTTTGCCCAATTCACCATAAACTCTCAAACCTGAACTACTGTGAACAGGTCAGCTTCCACACATCATAACAAGCATTTAGAATGTAACTGATCTACATTAAACAAAAATCCCCTATGCAAAGTCTTCCAATAACGCTTACCTTAATGGTAACTTTCAAGTCACAAATACCAGTCTTCCTCCTAACAACAGCAGAAAAAACACAGACTTACGGTAACTGTACTCATCTGCCCCACAAGAAATAACGTGACAGTCAGCTCCTGGAATTCCACATCTCAATGGGCCACTGCACACCACATTACGGGATGAGTCAGATCCATCTTAAATTATAAATTGTGAGTATTGTTGTCTTTGCCAGTTTTCAAGTATGCAATAATGAAAAATTCATAAGGGGAGGAAAGAAAAAAGGACAAGCTTCCTTCATCCCTCATGTACCTACAAAAGCTTTTAAGCAGCACTCAACCAGGGAGTGAATACAGAGAAGCCATCAGCTCCTCCGACCAGGCTCGCACGCAATCACAGGCAATGCACAGGCCCAAGCGCAGCGTGGTGACCTTCCATCTTCTTTCCAGATGCATGTGGAGGGTCAGATGGGACCACATCCTCACCAGCCATCTCGGAGGAAGCAAGAACTAAAAGGGAGACAGCCCAGTGGCCACCTGACAGCTCTGCAGACTGGTGCAACTGACTCTAAAGAGCTTTGCTACTGAAAGGGCTCCAGGGGTGCCACTGCCCTCTGCCAACACTGAAAGTCACCAACATGGCCAGAAACGCATTACACAGAGAACATTCCTGAACCACTGAATTAGAGAGCAACTTTCATTTGCATTTGTTCTGAAACAGATTATCGTGCTGCAGCCCCATGACTTCTGGAAGCTCAGAAGTCAAATACTTTACAGCCCCAACCCTGAAAAGTATTGGTGCATCATCTCACACTGGGGAAAAATACACCAACTATAAGATATTAATTGCTATAAAGCATCTCATATGAATTGAGTATTAAAAAAATAGGCAAATGTAGGGACAATTATTTGAGACTTCAAGGATGCATAATTCTCCATCACAACAGCATCGCTGACGCAACTGCATGTGCCTTAGCAACAAAAGCTTACTACAGAATCTTATATACATAAGAACTCTAAATATCGAAGCCAAGCTTGTCTTTCATCGTGTAACTAACCCATTTTCAGAAAGGACACAAAGGTCTAGATAGTATGTCTTGTTTTTAGTATTTCCTATCTTTAAACAAGGATTTATTTCTTGACTTTTACAGATTTTCTTCATTGAGGGGAGAATCAAATATGTTGCAATCGAGGTAGAACAATAGGTAAAAGATGCTGAGCCCCTTCCCTCATTTTATGGGGCCCAAAAGAAGAAATACTTCATTAGGTGACCCAGTATGATTAGGGAAAACATGGATTATCATTGCCAAAAATAAAGATAAATCTAATAATGGTGTTACTAAGCTCATTCTTAGTTTGTGCAAGCAATGTAACAGACAAACAGAACAATATTAGGTAGTTGAAAAAATTGCTTTCTTACTTTATCTCATCTGAAAGCGCCTGATTTCTAACAGTGATGTTCCACCACTATTGCATTCTCTCCGAATACTCAAATAAGTAAACAAAAGGTCTCATCTTCACTGCCCCAAGCTATCACTCCTAACTGGTTATAATTAAAGGCATGAACAAAATAAGTAACCAACCTGCAAAGTCAAGGCTCTGAGAAATCAGCAGGCATCACACCACAGCACCAGCTCAGATCTATCACTCAATACCCCCCAACTAGAACAGCGCAGTTTCACGTATTTGCGCCTCGTTCTTCCCTCCAAGCTTTTCCTTCCTTTTCTAGACAGTTAATTTCAGACAATTACTGCCTCTGACACATTGAGACCTCCTCTCTCCCTTCTTACTATATATCTAGTGACCTACAAAAGCCCCCTGTACCTAAAACGTTCTAGTATTTTAAGACTGATCATTTGAAGGAGAAAAAAAGAGGAAGCAAGGAAATTCATTTGAATGCCCACTTCAACACCTTCACTTGACAGTATCACAAACGTTTCAACGCACTCAAACATGACATCTAAATCCATATTAGACACTGATTTTACTACAACTAAATCTATTTTACTTATTAAACTGTAAACATTACTTTCCTCTTTCCTTTTCTACAGAGTTCTGCAAAAACACGTCCCGCATGTGGAAGACCTATGCTTTTGATAACCAGATGTATGCACAAACAATTCAAGAGTATTACCTTACAGAAACACCCTTTCCATTTTCATCCCAAGGCCAGCACTTCCTTTAGCATCCATCTGAATGGCACAGAAAGACACACATGAACACACAAAACACATGCATGCTCATCTCTTCCTCCATCCTTCCCCCAAAAAATGGAAAAGCGCAATGGGGGAAGGGTGCCTTTCCAGAGATAAGTGAATTTTGCAAAATCTGGCCTATCATTTACAAAGGCGCCATGGTTTTTTTTTTTTTAAATCATTGCTTCACTTGCAAAGAAAAGTTTGCGCCCACTTCTCCCCCAAAACCCCAATGACATTGAAAAAAAATACTGCATTGCAGTATTTGCCAGTGCATCCAAGTGTATCCAGTCAGCTGTCCCACCGACAAACAAATGTACATTTTAATGTGTCCAGGCATGTAAATTAGTTGTCTAGCGGACACAGATTGCCAAAACAGACAAGTAGATTTGTCAAGTTATCTGCATCTCTCTCACTAGAACATCCTCTGCCACTGCCCATTTCTTGCTTGGAGTGCCAGCTGAAATATTTTCAAAGCGCAAGTTCCTAAAGACAACACCAGATTCCCCTACCAGAATGTGGGATGCAGTCAGCCTTTATTTCTCCCCAAAAACCTCGGGGAGCAGAGAGGCTGTAGGTTACGTACCACCAGTACGACAACTGCACGCAGAAGATAACCTGCATTTAATTAATACCCTCACAGCATTTCAAGTAGGAAGGCTGGTGAAAAAGTCATCGTAACCTAAAAGATGTTTCCAAAAATTAATATATGCGAGATTAACACAACCGGATTTTCTTTCAATAGAGTCAAAATATTTATCAGGAGCAAATAAAGATGAGGAAGACTATTCCAAACCCATTCAAGTGAGATTTTTAAGTACACCCCTTCTAATTCATCCATTGTCACAACAGCTTGGGCTCACTTTGAGAGCTCAAAAAGGAAAAATTAATAAAGAAGAAAGCAGAGGAGGCAAGAAAGCCAGACAACAGCAGAGACATCTGTGTCTAACATGGGAACTTGATTAGTGAAGTACACGGAGACAGGATTTTAAACTGATGGGCAGGATTCACGTTGCATCAAAACCTAATTCTGAATTTCATCCTGACTAGGTGTTCACCAAGAGAGCAGTGTTTTTTTTTCTTTCCAAAATATGCCTGAACAGCTGCAATTTCTCCACCTTTTTATTTAAACTGGAAGAGGCTTTACGATTTCACCTTTCTATAGTAATTCCGAGCAATCTAACTATTAATTTCACTAACCTCACGGCTATTTTCCTATATGAAGATCTACAGTGTGATCCCTTACATGCAATAAGAATGCCACTATGTGCAGGCTGTATTCATTAATATCATTGTAAAACAAAGAAAAGAGGAAGACTGAGGCAGGAACACGTGCGCCATAAGACAAGGACTACATTTTTAAATCTTCGTAGAAATACTAAACTGCACAAAAAATGAAAATGTAAGTGCTAGCTGATGACTCTTAAACAATGCAGCTGTGTATAATAAAGGCACCCTTATTTATTGGCGTGACTAAGTTAACAGATTTAGAACACAGCATCTCTGTTTCAGATGGAAGAAAAATCATTTTACTCACACGTACAACTATAATACTTGTCAGAACACATCTCTGCACACGGACAGGCTGTAGAACACACAATTTTACACATGCACACACACCCTCCAGATTTCTTCCCCTTTACAATGTAAAGCAGTGCAGCTTTCAGAGGGCCATTCAGCCACTTCTTTACAGAAAGGACTGCAGAAGCACTACTAAAAACAAAGCAAATCAGAAGAGGGATATAATTTCTTTTTATTCCTACTGAAATCGAGCACTAACATCCCTGCTCCAATTTGCATTTGAAGTAATTGTGCACAAGAGAAAGGAAGAAAGTAAGAAATAATCTGAAAACGAAGGCAGAAAGAAAGGCGTGTTCTGTATCCGTGCTCCGCTCCTCTTGTGCCTCCTGATGTGTGATAGATGAGCATGTTCTGGGCAACCACATTTTTATCTCTTACACTACCGTCTACCGCTCAGTAGCCGCTACGTTTAACGCTCCAGCACCGACAGCCTCGCTTAAAGACGCACTTCTTGATCGCACATTGTTTGCCACCACAATGAAAGCCCATCACCACCAGCAGAAAATTCAGCTGCAGTTCCCAAAGTAAAGTTGCCACGCGCAGCCTGCCATTGGAAGTGGCACTGCTACAGCAGATGGAGAATAGACGGTGGCTCAAGGTGGGGCTGGAGACGGAGAGGAAAATATTCCCATTATTTTCGTCAATTCTGCTCAGCGCATAAACGGTAGGATCTGGTGAACTCCCCTGAACTGATTATCCTGCCATATAACCATCTGATTTTGTAAAAATACCAATATCACTTAACACAAAATCACCGCTTAGGGTAAATTCATTCTACCTACTGTTCTCATAGGGACATTTGCTGGAAAATTCTAAGAAATGATTTGCAGAAGCTATCAGCTGTGGGAGTTCACTATTATACCTCTGTCAACTTCATTCAATATAATTTACATTTTTTTTTATACTGCCTCGCAGGATTCCTTGCCATTTTTTGCACGTACAATTTCACAGCAGGGAGGGGGAAAAAAAAAAGGAGAAAAAAAAGATAACCCTCTTTTGCAAAGGAGAAAGAACAGATGCTTAAAAACAGATTTCTAGAAATCACTGTAAGCCTGAGCCAGAAATGTAATTAACACCTATTTACAAAGAATAATTAAAGTTGTGACTGCCACAAAGAATAGCACAGATAATCGAGGTAGCCCTTGCTTTTTTCTTTTTTTTTTCGATTTTTTTTTTACACTGTTTGCAGTATTCCCACATGATTGCCACCTGCTCCCCCACTCAGCTTCCCCTCTGCTCGTTTCCCCGGCAACCTTTCATTGGCTTTTCCTCCCAGCTATCGCTTTCAGTTCGGCTGCTCAGTCTAATCTTATTTGTTTTACACCCATCAAAACAAGCAGGCAGACAAAGGCAATCCTGTAAGAAAGGGAAAAGACCGCCGCTTTGTTTCCCCGGCCGCGCTCCGTGGCGGCGGCGAGGGGACCGGGCGGGGGTGCATTGTGCGCGGCCCCCCGCCCCCGGGATGCGATCGTGCCATTTTGCACAAGGCGAGCACAAAAGGCGAGAGCGCGGCTCGGGTCCCTCGGCTGCCAGCGCGGGCTAAAAATAGAATTACTATCCGCGCACAGAAATATGGCTTTTCCCTTCTCCTCGGTACGGAGAAAGAAAAAATGATTTAAAAAAAAAAAGGATGCAAAAAGCGCACAGCCCGCGGCCCCCGGCCCCGCGCAGCCCCGCACTACCTGACTCCCCGCGCACGGCCCCACGCGGGGCCACCCGCACCCCCCGCGGCGCTCCCGGCCCGGCGCGGCGCTGCCCATCGCGGTGGCGGCTCCCGAACAAAGAGCCCCGCGCCGTGCGGTGCGGCGGGGCGAGGCGCCGCGCTCACTTACCATCTTCAGGCCATTCCACTCCATCTGGGATCGCCAAGATGGACCCTCAGAGCCCCTCACCGAGTCGGAAGCAAAGAGAGCGTTATGTAAAAGCTGACATTCCTTCTTACAGCGCGGCTGCCCAGCGATGCAACAAAATCGACATAGACTAGGCGCTGCAACACACACAGCCTCCTCCTCTTTTTATGAGGTCATGACAGGAAACTCTTTGAAATACAATATGCAGCATTTACCGAAGCTCATATAAATCACTCGCTTTTAAAATTACCATACCTATTGCGCAGTCCACCAAAAGAAAATTACCAATCTCGAGGCTTTTTTTTTGTCCTCCCCTCTCCTCCCCCCCCCCCCCCCCCCCGAGGATTTCGCATCTCCGAACGCCGCCGCGCACGCACCCCCCGCTCGCACAAAGCCGCCGTCCCCGCGCCCGCCACGCACCGCCCGGCATCAGCGCTCCGCTCCGCTCCGAGCGCACCGCCGCCACCTCGCAACGAGTACATCCTTTATTAAAGGACGCGCAGACATTAAATATGAAAGGGAGGGAGGGAGAGAGAGAGAGGGAGAGAGAGGGAGAGATCATGGACGAGCACAGCAAGCCACCCCCGTGTGAGACAGGCGGAGAGCGATGCACGCTCGGGGAAATCTATGTCAGCCTCTACGTCTACCTCTACAGACACCCGCTGCGCCCCGAGCTTAAATCTACCAATACCTACCATAACCATTCTTAATGGCAAATATTGGGTCTTGAAAGGCTTCAACTCTTCTACAGACTGGCTAAGGTTTCGGGGACCTGACTTTTATTGGTATTTGTTAAGATCCACCAAGCACAGTGTGCGCAGCGGGCGCGGGGGGCGCGGGGCGGGCGGTGGGGCCGCGCTGCCCGCTCGCTGCTGGCGCTGCCGCTGCTGGCGCTGCTGCCGCCGGCCCCGCGCCGCGCCCATTTATGGCCCCATCTGTCAGCGGCGCCCGCGCGCTCATTGGCCGCCGCCGCGCGGGGAGGCGTCGCGACATCAGGTGCTATTGAAATGAGCCGCCGCCAGATTGACGGTGTTAATGAGCCGCTGACCTCCGCCCGCCGCGGCACCGGGCGGGGTTCCGAACCGCGCCGCTCGTTAAGGCCCGCGCGGCCCCTCCGCGCCTCTCCCCGCGCCGCCGCCCGGCGGGGAGCGGCGCGCGAGGCCCCCCGCTCGGGCCTTACCCGGCAGCGGGCGGCGGTGCTCTGCCCGGTGGCGCGGCGGGCGGAGGTCAGCGGCTCATTAACTTTTTTTTTTTTTTTTTTTTTTTTTTTTTTTTTTTTTTTT
>JAPSGF010000009.1:19456943-19471671 GCA_035772895.1 Perdix hodgsoniae | reverse complement strand
CGCCCGGCCCGCGGCGGCGCGGCCCTCGGCCGGCATTGTGCCGTGCGGAGCGCGCCCGAGTTCACCGCGCGCACGCACACCCGCCGCCCTCCGCCGACAGAACCGCCGCCCCGCGCAGCGCGGCGGGTTGGCGGCAGTCCTCACGCGGCCGCGCGGTCGCGTTCCGCGCTCGCGGGTTGGCCGAGCCGGCGAGGCGCGGCAGCCTTTCATCGCGACTGACCTGGAGTTCGCGTGTACCCCCGCTAAAGCGCACGGCTCTACACACACGCGGGGATCGCCTCATGCCACCATTCGGGCGTTCCCGGCAGCGAGGACGCTCCCTCGCAGTTCGGCACTAACGGGAGCGCTCCCAAACCCGAGGGAAAAGCGGAGCGGTGGGATGAGCCCGCACAGGGCTCCTGCTGAGGAGAAAGAAGGGCAGCTCCGCGCAAACCACCACGCACACCTTCGAAAAACGCCTAGCTGGATAACCGCTGCTCTAGAAGTTGCATTTTATTTTTCCAGTATAAATGTGTCCCCTCGGAGCCGCTCAGCTCAGAGCTGACGTGCCGCACATCTCACATCCCTTTCAGTCATACACATGGCTCACCCAACACACGAATACGATGTTGGAAATACGGTCAGATTACAAAGCCCAGCTCCAAACTGACCCAGTGCAGAGAAAAAAAAAAAAATCACATTTACAAGACATCACACAACCCAGCTATGGAGTGAGTACTGAATTTGATTAAAATAGGAACAATGTAAGGAGGCTGCGGAGGGTTCCTCTCACCATACATCTTTGTGAGCACATTTCTAGCTTGGTAAAAACTAGCAGAGATTAAACTCGCCCGGAAGATCCGTTTCCGAACTTGAATACTGAGGTGACCCACTCACCAAACACCGGCACCACAGTGCTACGGAGCCACTATTACCATACATTTGTGTGCAAATATACACTGAATATTCAAGTTAAATTTGTAATGCAATTTTTTTTTTAAGGTCTCTTCTGGGTTAGTAACGATTAAAGAAGGAAACCCAGGAATTATTTTATGTCTTTTCAAGTTCAGCTTACTTCTTGCTATAAATTGGTTATGCATATCAGAAGATTCAGCCATTTTTCTGAAACAATAATCGCACGCTGCTCTCCTAAAAAAATACATCAGCTCTTTCGTCTGTCTATAAATCCAGGTGCTCTGCACACCGACCGCGTTCCCCAAAAGCACCCCACACACAGGCTTTCCAAGGAGCACTAAAACAAACGCTCAACCGTCCTCAGAGGCCTCCCTCCGTAAAGACAAAGGCAGAATCCTATTGTTGAAAAAGTCAACCTTATTCTCGTCTTTCCAATAGTACCATTTATCTCTCAGGGTAAGCGCCTGGCCACGGCATCACAGTTGTGACACATTCGTACAGCATCAAATTCTCAATACAGCCCCTCCAGAATCCACCAGCGAGCATATTTTTAATGCAGTCTTCCATCCCCACAAAATAGAAACTTGTCTTAAACAGCTAATCCAATATCAAAATGAAATCACAGGGTTGTTTCCCACCCCCCCCCCCCCCCCCCCTCCTTACCATAAATGAGCAGTTTCTTGACTCATTAATGACAGTTTCCCTTAAAAGAAGTGATCTCATATCACTGAGCCCCTCTCCACCACGCATACATCCCAAAGGTTGCGGGTATCTTAGCATCAGTAGCCGCTAGCAAGCTCTCTCATACAGAGCCCAGATGGACTATACCAGAAGCCAATTCAGCGTTAATAACTACCTACTCTGTGCAGTTTAGAAGCCTTACGTGGCATAATGTCCTAGGCAACAGCAGCCGATTGAAACCGCAAATAAAAGACAACCCAATTCTCCAAAAGCATCAAAAGGAAAAAAATCAGAATAAATTCAAGAATGATTTTTTTAATCTCTTACTTTCAGAAGATTAATCTGAAGCCTTCATAAACATAGGAAAAAGGAGAAAAAACAGATGCTGCCCAGAAAAAGTGACAAAATATTACCTCATTATTTAACAAAGCAGCATTAAGCGTCCTGCTGATTTCAAACATCTTGCCACAGATTTTGGTTAAGAGAAACAGAAAGAATCCTTTGCAAGCCCTCTGTCTGCAAAGGGTTCTTCAATTTTCTTGCGCACAACAGAATAGTCAATATGTTATTTCCCTAGAGTTCGCACATTAAAACATCTAGTCAGTGAGCTGAATTTTCCCCTTATCACACAGTAGACTCCTGTTATATGTACTGCTCTCTTTGCAAGATTAGCCTGCCCCAAACATGGCTGTTGTTTAAACTATTCTTTAAAGTAACAGTTCACTCCATAACCACCAGGTGGGCAGTGTACACAGATTCAAGTAACCATCTTAAAGATTTCTTCTTGGAATTGCTTTAGGTTGTGATATACAGTGGAACCCACAGCACTATACCTATCAAGCAGGAGAAAAAAAAAACACGTATATATTTAAATCCTTTTATATGGTTTGCACTGTTTTGTGCACTTCCTTCTCCAGAAGTAAGTTCAACTAAAAGAAAACACCAAAACTTTCACCATTTTTTTTTTTTTTAAAAGGGACCTTATTTATGAAGGACCATTTCATTCAGCAAAAATGGACTAAATGGTAACACCCAATCAGTTCAGAGAATGAAATGTAATTAGAAGGGAAAACACCCATTGAAATGGTCTGTACTGCAGAACAAAAGTAGCATCAAGTTCAGCGGGACAGCATCTCAGAAATACACAAAATTCAGTGTGTAAATAATTCACATGTGGGTAGAGTCTGTTAGAAAATACTAACTATACCTTCAAGCAAATTCACAGACAACTTGATAAGATAATGCCATGACGTAGTTGGGCTTAAATTCATTTATGAAACCACTGTTGCACGCATTAAAGCACATGACTGAAAAAATTATGGGAAGGACACACTTTTCAACAGTGCATGGATCTCCAAATTTATCAAACTCCCCATTCCCATGTCTGCAAGCTTCCCCCCCCCCCCCCCCTTCTTACTTAAGACCAAATAACTCAAGAAGTACTTCCATTACTATAAAAAACAAATTTACTCAGTGCTCTACAGCAACACCCAGAGGCCTGAATGAGATCAGAATCCTTTGCGCTCGGTGCTATACAAACTTCTGAAGTCATTTCTTACCAAAGGATTTAGAAACACACTGAGAGCACAACACGTGTGTGAGAAGGAAGAAAGATAGATACCAAGTGCCTTTGTGGGTCAGGATGGACAGGTTTGAGAATTACAGGACCTCCAGCTACTTCCTGAATGCAGACAGAACCCAAAAGGCTATTTACTGTGGTTAAACAATAAAAGCATGGCACGGACCAGGATTTCTTTAGATTTTTCACCTAAAAAGTACCACTAATTCTTTCAAACACAGCAATCCTTGCTAAGTACACACAGAGCAGTGGTTTTCTTTGTTGGCCTTTAACTAATATTAAAGTGATGCAGTAATGACTTAACCTTCTTGAATATGTATCGAGTTTCAAGTCATCCCTTTTTATACGAGGAGAAAGGTTATTTGCATCGATTTCTGTTTGCATGAAATAAGCTTATTTTCTCATTTACCATATGCCTTGAACACTAATTAAAAGTGTCACTTTCTTCTAATGTAAAAGCATAATCATTCAGTAAATAAGTACCCTTGGCTTTCTGGACTTTGTGATAATCTATTTAAGGACTTCTTATTTCCAGGTAACTTCAGTGCTTGAATTACTGCATACTCTTCTGATTTCAAGTGAAGTGTTTTATAAATATATATTTCCCTCCCCCCCTCCCCCCAAACAAAAAAGAAAAAAAGAGGTAGAAATGCATCTTTAAGGCCCCACACTCCTCTTATCCTGAGGCAAATCCATCCAATCAATATGAAACCATTCACATGCCACCATCTGCCAAGCTGTAGAGCAATGTGGCTGGAACAGACCTCTTATAAAGCAGCAGTAGTCTCATTTTCAGTCTATTAGGAAAGCACCAGAGCTCTCATGTGCACGGACACAAAACTCCAGCTCAGGCTCTTTCACACCAGTTCCTCTGTGCACTGCTGCATAACTCCTGTAATTTCGCTGCTCGAGTTTTCATGCTAATCATCAAAGCAAAGGGAGGAGAAAATGATCAGTAACAGTCCTATTTCACTGCAGTACAAAATAAGGAATTCAGTTTAATTCTATCCTAATATGATTACAGCAAACCATTTAAGTGCTGCTGCCTGCGAACTACAGGCTGACGTTTCCCATCGCCTCATTTTTCACTCTTCCAGAGGACTGCACGTTTACACTTTGAACAATGTTTATTCTTTCTGAAGACATTTCTATCAAAGTTATTTGATCAGAATTAAATATTTTGTTGCTTGACAGATGGGAAGGTGCAGGTGGATGAGGAACAAAGGAGATGCATGTGAGAGTAAGAGGTGGATTTGAACTCTAAAGTGATTTAATAGAAAACAGGCTAGGAAAGGACATTACACAATGCAAGCACTAGGGTTTGCCCTATGCAGTAATTCAAGAACCTCTGCAGAAAGTCTCCTCTTCAAGCTATCACATCAACACTATCTTTAACAACACTGAGCTCACACTTAGCCTTTTCATCAGCAGATCTCACAGTAAATTAAGAACTCATCCACCACTTACAGCATCGGCAAACTCACTGCATGAGTTTACCTTAAATAAAGCATTAGAAGACAAAGGAAACGCATCTGGGCACAGCCACTTACTAACATGCACAAAGAAAGTAGTTCATCTCTTAAAACCATCCACACAATGCCAAGAAAATGTGAGAAACTGCTTGGGAAATTCACAGACGCTGGAAGTCATGAATCCAAACAGACAAAACTAGGGCCAAACAGCCCATAGCACCTCATTGCAAATCAGACTTCAGCAAAGAGAACAGAACAACAAAGCAACCAAAAAAACCAGTCCAACAGATCACTCAATGGGTACAGGAGTTGGGATACAACAGAGCAGAGGCTTCTCCACCTGCTGCTACTTAACAGCTTGTTAACTTGTTTATGTATCTGGTATTATATAAACTTTGTCTTTTATTTTGCTGGTTTTTCTAACACTATTCAACAGAAAACATCACCAGCTACCTTGCGGAAATCAAGGCACTGCAATGCTTTTTAGGCCACTGCTCTTTGAGGTTAGTGAACTTACTAGGTGTTTGAGGAGGTCAATTTAAGATCTCACTATAAAAATAATAGTGATAACCCACAGGTGGAACACAGCACAGTTTTTGAGGAGATAGGTGCTGAAACAAGACAACCATTGTGGTTTTGAGCTTTTGTTACCTTCTTTTATTTGATGAGTGTCGAGAAGACGAGTGATGAGAACAACCCATCACTGCCTCCTGTGCTGTCCCTGCTGTGGACCACCAGCAAACAAACAAGCCCTAGACAGCATGTTACATCAGCCTATGTACTGAAGCTGCCCCTGATGCAGGAAGTCTAAACATGCCATGGAAACCCTGTCACCTTTCTAATTGGTGCCAACAATGACAAATCCAAGAGGAGTTCAGGATCTAGCTCCTCAAGAAGACCAGGAATAAAAATACAAGAGATGTAAAAAACGGGTAGATTTAGTACATAAGCCTTCTAAAGAAATCAATTCAGCTGCTTCTGTACAAATATGTTATTTAATGTTGCTTGCCCACCCTTTTTTCCCCACACCTTATGAAATGTGTAATTTGGATGCTGCATTGCTGCTCTAAGTATCATACACCAATTTTCCATGAACAGGTATATTTGCAAATCCCACTGTGGATACTTACGTGTGAAAGCTGGGAGACTGGAACAAAGCTCCCAAGGGCACGGCAGAACACAGAGGTAACAAAATGAGTAGATGTAAATAGCTCTGATCACAAGCAAAATCTCAGCAATGCACTCATTTTTGGACATGCATGTAGGGCAGTGAATAAACACACGTCTAAGAATCTGGTGACAACCCAGGAAACTCATCCCATGCCAGCTGCACAGGGCTCCTGAGGAGGCAGACAGCCCCACCAAGGGCCAGGAGGGCTGGGACACACAGGACTGGCACCTGTCCTACCCTTCCCACAGCTGGTGTTGGCATCACAGCTCCACAGCTCTGACTCTCAGCAGACAGACACCTCAGAGACCACAGCATCCCTTAGTCATACTGCTCCTCTTCCCTGGCCAAAATTCAACGCCTTTTAAAGAACCCAGAGGCACTGCACTGAAGTAAGAGGCAGAATATATTCTAGAAAAACATGTTAATGACAGATAAAGCCAATTCTTCCCTCCTTTCCTGGCTGCTTAACTTTTGCTACAGAAATACACAATTCAACACTTTCTCCCCAAGATTGTTTCCTTCCTTTTAAATCTACAGATTTTCAAACTTGGATTCAACAGCAAACATCATGAAATCAGCAGCTTGCTTTGCCATCACTGTGAGCAGAATTCAATCCTACCTACAAAGAGAGGGTAAACATTTCTACCTGCTGTCAACTTTGCATAAAAAAGTTTGCAGAGTTTCAACCAAGCACAAATGAAGAAGTTTTCAAAGATTTATGACTGCATTTTTAAAATGTATTTACTTGTAAATAATGAAAGGACTTAAGACACTGAATAAGTCTAGACTTGCCAGGGAGATTTACAAGAGTTCAGCCATTTTTAATGCACCTATGCCTGAGCACAAAAACCCTCCCAGAAGTGGGAGCGGGGCCCTTCGATAAGCACTGCCTAGTTTTAGAGAGGCTGATGGATTCGGTTTAGACTCTTCTGTTACACAGCATTCTACACACCTTGTACTCAGGCCAAATAATATCAATAAGAACAAAGCTAAAAACCTGAAAGGGGGATTAGTCAGGTGACTTTTCCAAGCTTTGAGACAGTGATCAGAAGAAGATCTGGGGAAGATGTGAGTGGTTGATAGAGGATCAGAAGAGAGGTGTAGCAGGAATCAAAGGAGACCAGCAAGCAGAGTGCAGAAGGGTTACATCTCCTTCAGCCTGCAACTACACAGGAAAGATGCAGAGCCAGGGAAGACAAAAAAATACAGAAACAGCACCAAGAGTTAAGAGTTATCAGTTGTCACAATTTCTTCTTAGAACAGCTGGCTCTTGGAGCCTTTCAGTAATAGTAGGCAGAATGTAAACCAGTCTTAAAATTTCACATTTAAAAATGACTAGTTTAAACTGAGTCAGCCCTATCGTGCATGTAACAGTAACAGCCATACCACCCGAACCAAAGGAGCTTACAGGCAAAAAAAACAGTCTGAAGTGGCTGAACTAACAAATCAAACTTCACTTGCAAATATGAGTGTAAGCTCTGGGACACAAGCATCTCTACAGGAAGCTTCTAAACTACACCTATTTTTATGCCTTTTATTTTTCAGATAGATAAGCAAGGGTTAAAAACTTGCTTGAAGAGTATCCCAAATCCCAACTCAGAGACAAATGGCTCCATCGTGAACATGACTCATACCTCTTTACTGTGCAATCCAGATTCCAGAAGCGACAATTTTATAACAGTAACAACAGTAAGGTACAGGGAGGCTAAAAGGTGGAGGAAAAATAGAACAGGCACAGTATTTCAGGATGGGCCAGCAGTGATTCTGAATTCTCCATACTGAGACATGAACAGGAAGGGGTTAGAGAAAGGCAACTACAAGAACAGCAGAGAAAGTCACAAGGGGCTCTTTCTCCCCGGGATTTATGCTGCTCAAGTCCTGGGATCTGGATGACCCTCATTGGTCTGAAAGACTTCAGATTTTGCTGCCCAACTTTCACAAACTTCCAAATGCGTTTGTTACTTTCATTACATTACTTCTTGCACTGTCAGACATACCCTTGCAAATACTTCTCAGCTTCCTCTGAATTAAGGCAGATGAAGAACAATGGATATTTTTAAAAAGAAAACCTACTCCAAATTCATTTATAGCAATAAGAAGGTTTAACTTGCTAATAAAAATGACTCTGGTTACATTTCCTAAGTAATACATATATAGTGCTTGGACTTTCAGGGAAGCCCCAATAAAAGGGTTCCAACCCATCCAATTTATAACTGACAGGACAGCAACACATTGCATCAGAACAGCTGCTCTGAAAAGCTACCCAGCTACAGGCCATCTCCCTGCAATTTAGAGAGTATTTCACTCCACCACTTCAACACATTTATATGCTTCCAAGCAGTTTCCCTGATGTTTTACAAAGATTCCCCAATACAACAAACAATCTTTCTATTAATATCATGGGATGCATTGTAACCTGCATCTAGGGACACACCACTCTGCTCAGATAAAACTTAATTTTTCTTCTAACAATGAACAACAACAAAAAAGTTTAAACTCGCCCAATAAAGTTTTTAATTTTACCATTTTTCACAGCCCCAGTGCCAACAGTAGCATGTATCAAGAAAGCAACCTCTTGGGAAGTATTTCAACAGAGCTCAAGTAACCTGCAGACGCCTAGTGAACAAAGAACACTTCCTCTGCTAAACCGTGACAAATGAGACTTACTCTTGCCTTTGTCACCTTCCATCTACCACTGGCTATGGCACAAAGGCTTCAACGCTACCTGCACAGAATGCTACGTGTCTCCTCACACCCTGATTGCTGGGGCAAGATCTGTTCCTCAAATGACATCAGTTCACAACCCCAGTCTTTACCATCAAGACACTCCACATTCACTGCCATAATGCCACAGGCTATGCAGTCACCCATGATGGAGATCACACTGCACACATTGCTGACAGACACAAAACTTCCCAAAGCAACAAACTCTGGAATCCCATCACTCGCTTTTTTTCTGTGGAAAGCAGGGCCAACCTTTTGGTTGTATCATAAGATCATAACAGTAATTTATTAAAAGAATCTGTCAGAACAAGACACTACTGCATGTTTCCTAAGCTTTTAAGTAATGAATGAAGGAAAAACATCTGACAGATACATCACATCAACTACGCAAGCCAAAATAAAAAGATACTAAAAATGCTGTTGAAGACAACATGTAAAAGTAAACACTAATATCCTGCTCCAAGTGCTTCCACAAGACTGACAGAAATAGTTTTAAAGATACTGCAAGCATAATGAAGGTTTACTTTATTCAGATCCCAGAAAAACTTCAGTTTCCACACAAGAGATTGCTTGTAAGGTTCAGATTAAGACAGACAGGCCAGATGCTCTGCTGTGCCTGATTTGCCCATCAGCACTTTACTATCCTGTCCACAAACTCAGCTTAACCATTCTGTTAACAGGTGACCACTGAGGGCCACATCTGACAGATTAATGGCAAGGAGGAAGCAGCATGTGATATGGGACTGCCATCGAGTGACAAAAGGATCCCCAAAGCACCATTCAATGCTAGATAAGCAACGCAACCTGGCAAAATCACAGCCAGGTTTCCAGGTGAATGATCTGCAGAGAGCAGCATCAGGTTCAGAGAAGCAAGCAGGAAAACTTCAGATCACACTGCAGCTCCTGGGCCTCCCCTGCCTCACTCCTCAGAGTCTTCTTTGTCTTCAAGGGGGGGGGCAGGAAAAGCTGTGACCTCTGGAAACACCTTTCAGGAGGTAGGCTGGTACTTCTCACGTCATCATGCTTAGAGGGTAAGATGAGTGAAATCCATGCCCAGAGCCAAGAAGTACATGCCTGTGCTACACTGCAGCATCCCATTATTACAAATGATTTCTTTGAACTCCTGTTTCATAAAGGATAGTTAGTTCTGGGTGCTAATAACCCTGATTCAGAACTCTACTCAGCAATGTACTCATTAGCTAGACCATCTGTGTAAAGGGAACAACCTACGCTGTCACAGCACACAGAGCCTGGGGCTGACCTTAATATCTTCCCCCACATACCAGCAGAGGACAAGAGAGAAGCCTGGCATCAGTTTCATCCTTTCCTCTACTGGAGGAAGATGTCTGGGCTAGCAAGCAAGCTTCACACCCCTCAGGTCACAATGCCAGCTGTGGAAAATGCACTGTAGCAGCTACTTTCTCTACAGTCCTGGTGGTAAGGTGGGAAATTTGGCTGCCCTGTCAGTGTTAAGACATGACAGGACTCTGACTTAATAATAAGAGACCTTACAGGCTGTGTGAAATAGGCCTCCTGACACTATTCACAGTGACTGCAAGTTAGCTGATGGACAGAAAAGCACCCAGCATGACATGGAACTGCAAAGTCTACAGCATTTGTTGCTTTTCATCATCTTGTTCCTTCCTCTGCATCACAAATCTACCTGCATACAAGTCATCCTCAAGACTCAGACCAAACCACTTGGGTGACCCATCAATGCAGGAACAGCCTTCCCAAACACATGTTGAAGGACAACAGAACAGTGAGGACAATTCAAAAGCAAGTGAAACTGCAAGTTCAGATTTCATCCTTTTTTCAAGCAGCTTAATTCCTTTGGAACCTGCTTTACTGGTCAAGAAGTTTCACAAAGCTGCTACCAGCTTAGTATCTTTGAAACTCCTACCTTTCTGTCATTCATCCCAGACAGACCAAGGGGTTAGAAAGCCACCAAGCATAGAACACATGACAAATAAACAAGCAGGACAGAGTAAGGACTTTTCTTAGAAAACTAAGATTAAAAAAATCACTAACAAAAGCTATTTGAAAACACATCCACTTGAATGAGGAATGGCTATAAATTACTGGCAAGGGACTGACCTGGAAACAGGAGTCTCAAGTATATGACTGGATTCATATAAAAACTTTTGTAATAAGGCTTGCTAACCTCCCATCTAGAAACAGCAACAACCTCCAGCAAAGCCTCTAGCACTCAATACTACACAGCAGCAAAACCTGATTCAGGACAACCAAGCCCTACATACCCAAAGCAGCCAGAACCAACTGCTCTGCAGACTCCCAGGAAACTGTGATCACCCAGGCATGAGCTAGCTTGCAATATTCCTCAACAAACTGAATCAGATTAGCTGGGGATATTACTATGTCCATAAAACAGCATGCATAAGGTGAGTAAGTCTTCACAGCTAGACATAAAACAGTGTGCTTCAGCATCCTGCAGCTGGTCAAAGAACATGCCTGAAAGAATGAGGTTCTGAGGTCTTAGTGGGCAGTGTGCACAGGAGATGGGCAAGCCCTCCTTGCCCAAAGGGTGCCAGACTTCCTCTTTTGGACCTAGCAAGCCTCTCCAATAACAGTGTTCCTACTAAATTATGACAGTTTTGATATACCTTGGAGGATTGGGGTTCTACATAAGCAGCGAGCAACAGCTCAACCAAAGGTAACCTCACATGGGCTGCTGCAACTAGAAAGGATGTCAAAGTGCATGAACTGGGGTGTGAAAACACGCAGTACAAACTTGCAATTATACCTTCTTAGGCACAAATAAAGACAAGAAGGGTACACAGTGAGCAGGCTTACAGGGAAGATGAAAATCCACTATTTACATCTTACCCTCAAGGAAGCATCAGCAGCTATATTTTTTTTTATAGCAGGCCAGTGCACCTAGCTGAAAGCTAGAAATAAAGGCTAACTTAAATAACAAGATGCAGGGATTCTAGTTATACACTGCAAGAAAGTATGGAGGACAACAGTTCAAATAAAGTCAACCGTGTTGGAAATAGTGCATGAAATCCCAGAAGTGACAAAACTACCAGTCAGTGAAGAAGATGAAAGGAACCAAGTGGAAGAAATCAATCAAGAAGAAAGATTTTTCTCCTTTTTTAAAAGGCAAGCAAGGGGCCAGATAACATAAGTGGACACACATGCAAAAAAAAAAAACCCACAACATTAGCTGTGAGTACAGCAAATGATCAGTTTGATAATAAACTTAGACACTGGGACAGATCTGCTTCAAACTTAGGAATGACAGCAAGCATTGAGGGGTGCAAACAATTTTTCTTGCCCTGGAAAAGAAAATTGTTCTAATGCAAATGGATGAGCTGATTAACAAAGCTTGCAGAGTCTGTTGTGAAAGACGGGTGAATGGAGAGAACCCGAGGGAGACACTAAGAGCACGTAAACCAAATCAGGGAGCAGCTGACTGCATTTAGAAGGAAGCAGCTATAGGAGCACTTAGAAACACGAAAACAAGAATATGACCTAGGCACAGTAAACATGCTGAAGTGGACGGGAATAGAAGGCATCTGTTCATTGTATTCTTGAACTGAAGAAGTATCAGTGTAGTTTCACAAATACCATTTGTTATTATTACTTTTGACAATCAGGAAGAGGTAGGGGATTATCGGAGCTATTATTTTTTACTGAATTCTTAAAATCTTATGTGGAAGCTATATTTACTTTTTCCAGCACTAAAACCAACTGTTGAAGAGAGAGAAAAAAAACCTTAATTTATGGAAATCTCAAACTCACCCTCCCATGCATTAACTTCACATCATTACTAGGACAAAGGCTACATATTTTCTCTATTGTGAAGATATACAAGCATTTTTTTTCCTTGAAAAATAATTTACTACGTCACTGAAACTGCAGAAGCATCTGTGCACTTCAGGGACTTCAAACATTGCATCAATTATCTGAATAAATAATGAAAAGACACTGTGAATAAAATGTTCCATCAAGCCCCGTTCACAAGTCAATTGCTTTTTGAGTCTAGCAATATACTGTAATATTTATACGTTATTCCATTTTACAGGAGGTTAGGAGTTTTCTGTGCTTCTGTTCACTGTTACTACAGTTTGGGGACAAAAACTGCTAGAATACAAAAGGCTACAGGAAGCATAACACACACTTACATTCTCCACTGTAAAATCTCTTCCCATACTAAAACCAAACAAAGGAAGCATCAAAACTACAACTGGAAGCAAAGGGACACACCAAGTCCCACCAGCAGGTCAGGCCAGTGACCAGCACTTAATGCTTTAAAACTGGGTCCCTGACAAGCAGCACTCAGTCAGGGCAGAGCACGAACGCCTGTTTGTTGAGCTGTCGTTTCCAAAGAGTCTCTGGCTGGCACCTGGAAACAGCACAAGCATAAGGCTGATTATCATTTCTGTAACCCCAGAGGAAAACGATCAGGCAAGATGTTTGAGTAAGAGCAATGCTGTTCGAAGGCAGCATTCATAAACAGAACAAAGACTAAACAAAAAGCTAAACAAGTACATCATAATTAACAACAACCACCAAACTTTTAATTAAGATACGCGAGAAAAATCAAGGAGAGCTAATTAAAAAACACAAGCGTATATACTTCCTTAGAAAAATCTGAATTGGTACTGCAAACCAAACTGGCTAATTGTAAGTGATCACAATTATTTTGTCACTGTTACACAGTTTAGGCACAATTTTTCAGCCTGCCGTTTAATCCTGATCTTGTTTGTACTTCCCTGTTCTCTGATGCAAGATTCTCCCAGCCAAATTCTCTCAAAACTGAGCAAAACTGAAGAACACACCACAGAAACTTAACTTCACAGAGCAGGCCTATTTTGTAATTAGTCTGAGGCACTCTTTCCTGCCTAGGACAGCATTATTCTCACAAGGCCAGAATTCTAATTATGGTGCACTCCCCCTATTCACTCTGAACAAACCCAGAGCTCACAGAAATGGGTCCTGATGCACAGCCACATTAGGGCCACTGTGCTCCACCTGCTCTTGCATCCAAGGCTGCCAGACCAATGTAAAAATACGATGCGATTTCACATATTTATCTGGTAGGTACTAACTTAAAGCTAAAAAAGGGAGTTACAGATAATAGTAAACTAACTGGCATTATTAAGGTTTTACTTCTTTTCTTGTGCAGTACCCTTCTATAGAGATACATCCACTTGGATTACTAATCCAATTCTTTAAGACGGTACCAAGCCAACCTGAACACTACCAGGTAGTTAAAGCTGTCAGAAATGTACCAAAAACACCAGCATTGTTAAAGAACTTATTTGCTACTTATCCATTTCCAGAGAACTAAAGTTTAATAGAGCAATAATATGATTATAATAACCCCAAGTATGGCTAAGAAAAAAAATAGGTACAAAAAGGAATAACCACACAAAATGCCAGAAGGCCAACACCAAGGTGATTTACAACTAACAGCCTTCACACCTCCCCGGAGCAGCATAGA
Source organism: Perdix hodgsoniae (assembly GCA_035772895.1). Classification (NCBI taxonomy): domain Eukaryota; kingdom Metazoa; phylum Chordata; class Aves; order Galliformes; family Phasianidae; genus Perdix; species Perdix hodgsoniae. Next base: position 19,457,680 of record JAPSGF010000009.1, on the reverse strand, counting down.
AATGAACCCATCACCCTATCAGGAGCAGCACAGCTGGTCCTATCTTTTGAACTACCTTTTGAAGTTCTTTCTACGCCAAAATCCTACTTTTTGAAATGCTTTTATGATGCCTTACATACAATAGGAACTGACAGGCCAATGGAAGTCACATGCAATCGGTGAAGGAAAAGGCTCCCCCCAGCACCAAGGCCTTGCTGCCCGCACAGCCTTCAGCCTCACCTCCTAATCAGTCTTTTTTTCCCCAAGCATTAAATGAATTAACTTGCTACGACTTCTGTTGCTTTCCCCTAATGCATCCCCAAACGTGAACAACAGAATAAATGCCGTAATACTTCACAGCTTTTGAACGCTACCTGACTTACAAACCTGATTTACTCCTTGTTTCAGCCCCCCGGCCGCACACCCCCAGCACGGATGACGAAGCCGCACTCACTGCCCACAGCGCCCCGCTCTGGCCACGCCGCAGGCCGCCCCCCCACGGCCCCGTGCTCCTCAAGGTGTTTTCAACAAATAAATACATGGCAATGGCTTAAAATACAAACCAAAAAAGCTTACTTTAAAAGGTGCGACCGCTCTCGCCGGCCTTTTCTTTCACCCCGAGCAGACAGCGCTGGCACACCGCGGTGCAGCACGTGCTGGGGCAGCGGGCGCCGATCAGCCGCCATTCACAGCACGTGGCTCACGCAGACCTCACCGCACCGAAGTGCTCGCAAAGTTCACTCTTTCCTTCCCCCCCC
>JAPSGF010000009.1:19437913-19456843 GCA_035772895.1 Perdix hodgsoniae | reverse complement strand
CCCCCCCCCCCCCCCCCCCCCTCCCCGTTTACGTACAATATCGCAATAAGCAGCGCCGCTGAGCACGAAGCGAACTGCTAAGACCTCAATGAACGGCAGCCCTCTCCCGCCTTCCCCCATCCCACAAAGAAAAGTAAAGACAACTCCCCGAATCCATTTCCCCAGCTCCCTTATAACCCCCCATACTGCGCTTCCCCCCCACAGCCCCCATCCCGCGTCTCACCGCGCGGTGCACGCGCATCTTCCGCCGCAGGTTGCAGGAGGCGCGGAGTCGGCGGCCCGAGCAGCGCGTGCGGCGACGGCGGCTGCGGAGGCACGTGGCGGCTGCGGGGTCTCCCGCGCTGCAAAGCGGGGCGGGACGCGGCGCTACGCAGCGGCGTGAAGCGGCGCCGCCATCTTGTCGGCGGCAGCGCCCGGCGGATCGGGGCTAGGGGGGGAGCGGGGACGGGCTTTTTATCTCGGCAGGCGCTGCGGGGAGTCGGCTCCGTGCTCGGCGGCGGCAGCCGGGGTGGGGAGGGGAGAGGAGGGGAGCGGAGGGGAGCCCCGGGCGGGGTGAGCCCGGAGGTGGGTGCCTGAGGGGAAGGACCGAGCCGGGGTAACGTACCCGGCGGGTGTGCAGGCTCTGCTCCCTCCCGGGGCCGCGACGCATCCAGGTGCCTCGCGGAGCGGGGCTGGAAATGAACGAAAGGCGGTCGGTGGGACGCGGTGCGTGCCGACCCCTGCCTGGGGCGCTTCGTGCCTCCTCCGATAGAGATGGACACAGGAGAATTTTGAGCAGGTTCAAAAGCCGCTTTTTCAATCAATGCTCGAGGAACGGATAAGGCGATGTGACACAAACGTATGATCGTGCGCCGCAAATAGAACATTGTGGGAAGCTTTCCCTTAAACATAAGCTTTGTCCTATATTTTTTCAAACAGTTTATTTCCTTGCTGTGTAGGTCATTCTTAGCATTAGGCTAAATTTAGCCCAAGATGCACCAACGGCAGACACAGAGCGCCTCGGGAAGCGGAGCGGGCTGCAGGCTGACTGCTGGCCTGGGCAGGGGGCTGGCTGCAAACCTTCGCTTCGCTGCTGGCTTTATCTCTGCGGCTCGATTAGGGGTAATAAAGCCGCCGCTATTTAGCTGAAGTATCTCTAGGAAACTAAAAGTTTACAGTGTGGTTTGTCTGGTACGCTCGTGCTGCAAGCCTGAGTGCAACCTGCGTTCATTTTCAAGGGTATTTCCACCACGTAGCGAGGGAGGGCTGCCGCCCTGACATCTCAGGGCTTTTGAAGATCTGTACCTGGGACTTCAAAACAGAGGCCTAATCTCTGCTTCCACTACAGATGGCAGAATTTGTACTTGTTTACGGACTTTGATTTTCAGTTCTTTGTGTATAAATTTAGCTGTGGGTGGGGTATCCTCGGCCAGATTTTTCCCTATATGCTATACATAACAGAATGGCAGAAAGACATACATGATTCTGTGTTAGATTGACAATGAACTGCATTTGCTAGCAAATACTGGATCAGATCCATCTGTTTCAGAAATTAGCATAGCAGCAATTTGTTTGTTTGGCTTCATCTGTCTATTAGTTTGGTCAAAATCCTCATTTTAGAGACAAACTAGCACATACAGAAAGGACCTGTGATATTGTCTGTGCAGGCATCCCATGAAATAAATTATTCTTAAAAATGAGGTTATGAAATGCAATTACCAGAAAAGTAGATGGAGCTAAATTAAGATTTCTTTCTTTCTCTTTTTTTTTTTTTCTTTTTTTTTTTTCTTTTTTTCTGGAAACAAGTTTGATTTTTTTTTTTTTGTTAGTGCATTCTAACACTCTTAATGTATGAAAAATATCATACCGCTAAGCGATATGCTGGTAGCAAAATACCTTCTCTCCAAGCCTAAGTTGTGTTGCTGTACTTGTAGATACTCCACACCTTTTCTTTTGGTATATTTTGACAGAATTAAGGAGATCCTTCCTGACTCAGAGCCCTCTAGAGCCATTTTTCAAGATGGTGTTGATATTCTTAAAAATTGAGAAGTCCAGTTTCAAACAAGAGTCAAAAAGGACACGGTCCATTAAAAGATGTCACCTAATGAGACAACAGCTGTTCTAAAACCATTTCATTCTGAAGTCCTGTATGCCAAAATTAAATTACATCTTTTAAAAAGATGTGCTGGTTTTTTTTTTTCTTTAAATTTACAGTATATTGAATCTGCACTTTTCCATATTTCACTCTTTTCCAATGATTTATTAGATTATTGAAAAAATATTTAAAATCTATACAAAGTATTGGTTACCATGCAAGCATATCTCCACAAGCATAGGAAAAGGTCTGCATCGCACAGTTAATGATTCTTATGTGATATTTCCTTGTTGATACGAGTCTGGATTTGTAGGATATTTCTATCTGTCTTTTAAACTATAACAATAAATAGTGCTAAGGAAGTCTTCTGTAATCTTCAGAGTACAGACTGAAACTGTTATTCTAAAGAAGACAAATCTAAGTAGGTCTGTTCAAATACGAAGAAACTTGGATTGTTATCAATAAGTTTCTTACAAATGAATAGTGCAAATATATTTTTTTTAACTATGTAGTATGGAGAGTAGATTTAGTTCATTCTCATGTCACTTCATTTCTTAGTTACATATCAAAGGCACCAACAAAAATATCTTCTAAAATAAGAACTTACGTTTCTCCTTCAGAAAAATGAGTCCTATGTTGTAGGCAATGAAAATGCTGTGTAGTTTCAAATCAAAAGCTGCGAGGGCTCATTCTACACAGGAATTAGGAAAGCACCTGTGTTGCTTTGTCTACGCACGTCTGTCTCTACCTGAGCATCTAATTCATATTACTCCTCCCACAGTCCGCCCCATTTCTTTGTCTAATCTGAGCACCCAACAATAGGCTCCATAGAAGTTTAGGAACCAGGGCTGAATGGAGGGGGTGTGATTTGCTAATGAGAAGTGGCTTGCCTGGTTCACTGCTGAAATCATCACAGTTTGATTGTATTACGTTATGATGAATAAGAAATACTAATGTTGGTGACAAAATCTGATAGCTTCACGGGGCTATATGAGCATGATGTTGAAATCTCCTATTCAGAGTATAGTACTCTAGATCAGAACATTGTTAATGCATACCACTTTTTAGCGTAAATACCAAATGTTGTCAGAAATAAGTATTTGTGGTTTTTTTGTTTTTTTTTTTTGCAATAGAGGGAGAGTACAATTTTCTAGGTAAGCGTAGAAACCCATTACAAAGCTTATCTTCGCAACTGACTATAAAAGCTATAAACGCATAAAAGGCTTGAAGGACATCAGATACAAACTTTGATTCTTCACGTAGTCAAAAGTCCCATGCAACCAATGTTCCAACAACGAGTATTCTTCAGGAATGCTAATAAAGTATATGTGGCCAGATTCATTCAGGATTTTCATTTAGATCATGTTACAGTGTACTGAGTAGTGATTTTTAAAATTATAATTAGACATTGAATGTAAGGCAATGTGGTATTATAGAACAGAATTTGTTAGATGTTTTATTATTACATAAGAAAAGACTTGTAAAAATGTGGCTTTGGGACTGCAACTTCAGGACAGCATCATTTTGATTATAATGGGAAGGCTAAAAAGTTGTACTTGTGTTACAAGAAAGATGGCTGAAAATTCTTCCAGCTAAAGAAGGATTCTAGACTTCCATACCGATTTCAGATTTTAGAGGGAAACTACTTTTTATTAATCTTCTTGTCCAGCTCTACCCATAACGCATTTAGCCCATCATAGCCGTATAAGATTTAGTTAACGTGTCTTCCTGATTTTTGAAAATATGCAGAGATGTGGGCTCACTATAAATACTGAACATGACATCCAGTCATCATAAGCTTCTGTACAGAGAGGGATGAAAATGACGGTGGATCCCACTGATTAGCCTTAAGTCTCTTTCTGGCTTTACTTAGATTCAGAATAGTAGGAGTGGGGAGGAAGAAATAAATAAAACATCTTTTTAGAAAGCAGGTGACTATCAGAGCACTGATTTAAACCATGGAGACTCATCTCTGATCAGTTCTTTAGGTGATCAGAAGAATAGCGTTAAGAAGTGAGGTTGGTTAAGAACTCTCCACGCTGCCCCCCAAGTGGCATTTATCAGTAAATTCCCGCTTTTCTTTTGACTGCTATTGCACCCTCTCTGAAGTTCTCCACATAATTTAGTCAGTGAGTCCAACTGATTTATCACAGCCACTCAAACATGTTTTTACACCATTCATTGAATATTTCAGTACAGGTCTAATCTCATTTGGATTTATTACGATTTATCTTGGATTAAGCATTTATCTGCTAAGGATTTTGACCTATACTATGAGGTACTGATGAGGCATAGGAGTTCAGGAACTTCTAAGCACATTAGAATGAATCAGCAATGTTCTTTTTTAACACAGACTTCACACATTATCTTTTTTTTCAATCAACTTTGAAGATACATTGAATAAGCATCTAATTTTCACTTAATACAGCCAGTAACCTGGAAGACTCTTAGCATGAAGTAGGAGGAAAGATGCATTTAATTAGGAGCGGCTTAAAAGATCAGGCCTCAGAGCTATGTGACTTCATATTCACTCTCCCTTCAGCAACCAGTGTAACAATTGTGTTTTTATGTACCAATTTAAATGTCTTTCCTTCTTTTTGAACTGTATTTTGTCAAGTCTTCTACCCCCTTTTCTTTCTTTTTCTTGTTTGCACAGCCTGAAGTGGAAAAAAAAACCCAAAACAAACAAAGACAAAGATGAATTATATATTTATCTTACTTGTTATTTTTTTCTTATTTGGATAGGTTCATACTGCTTCCTCTACTGATATACATAGTACTACACCAGTGGAAGCTGAGTGTGGTATTTTCATGCGAGTAAAAGAAGTTGTCCTCTGGCTTTAGTTTGTGGTGAAGCTACCAGTGTATACCCAAAAAGAACTTCTAGATTTTTCCATGCTTACTAATTCTGTATATTTATCAAATTTTAGAACTGACATTTTATGTCACTTTAATTGCACAAAAGTTAAAGAGTAGCTGCTTTAATTTTGTATGTAAGCTTTTCTCATAGCTTGTCTTTTTAATTCGTGATAACACAGCGCAAAGAGTGCTTAAATACCTTAAGGCAGACTTTGGTAATACTAGAAATCAGACACTGGATATGAAACTGCACAATTTAACATGTTTACACACTCTTATTAAAGGAATTAGGAAGAAAATGTATGTTTCATTTCCAGTGTGCATTTCTATCGTTTGCTAAATACTGTCACATTTAGAATGTGCAGTCATGTAACAAATGACTATATTGTCGTAGTATTAGTCATGTTGAGGACTCTCCTTGCTTACCAGGGAGTTTACAGTATGGATGTAAATAAAGAGATGAAACCTATGATTTTAAGAGGACAATAGCACCTGTACAACTGAATTAATTAAATGGAATGATGTAATTTGATAGTGTTTTTCATGTGAGCACTTCATATCTCATTTCTTTACAGCATTGGGGTACAGCATGGTTTGCACACCTTGCCATTCCATCATGGAAGGCAGATGCACTTGGTCAAGCATGGCAAACCTTCGTCAATCCATGCTGACTACTGTTCATAATCACCTTTGCTTCCTCCTTCTCCAGAAGTTACACCTAGGGATGCGCCATTGTTTTCCCAGAGAAAAGCAAATGCTGGCTAGCCTATAGATCTCCAGATTGTCCTTCTTGTCTTAGCAGAATGGGATTTTCGTGGATTTGTGTGTGATATCAAGACTTCAACTTCACAGTTAAGAGATTTGACATAGTCCATAATAATATGCTCCGTATAAACCAGGATTGAAAAGTCTATAAACAGTTACTGATCTCCACATGCTACTCAGGAAATTTTCCAAGATCAGTGACAGCTTGGAATCACTGGCATTTTAAAATTATAGATCACTGCTTCACTTTTTTGGCATTAACAGTCTTGCATTATGGCAATGAACATCTTAGATGTGCATAGAAAAAGGAAAAAAAAAAAAAAAAGCTTTTAACATTTTAGCATTATTTGTTTGAGCAGTATTAAAGATAGAAATTTCCTGATACAATTCAAAATAATGGTTTTGTTTATTAAAGATATACATGCATTAAAATGAAGTTAGGATAAGAAAAATGCTTGTTTGTGGGAAAAGAATATCTGCTTTCTCTACACAAACATCTCCTGAGGTTACTTTGATTCATACCTGATTACATTAATGACTAAAACAGGTTTTTACTCCCAGTAACACTGCAGAATGCCTACAGTTATAGAAGAATAAAAATAATTTTCCATCTGCCCCATGTCCTTGGCAGTACAACTCACAGTCATTTCTTTTCCTGAAATTATTTACAATGAGGAGGATTGGTTTCAAGTCATTGTCCTTATAGACACTGTCAAAACCTCTTTGGCTAGCCACTGGACTTCACTATAATTCAGGAGGAACTGTGCACTTACCTCCAAAAGGGCACATTTTACATGTCAGGAAAGGGTGTGTTTATAATGTGTTAACATGTTATGTGTTAGCTGTTAGTACATGCTAAAATCACCTCTTCATTGTTGATGACAAAATATCTGGAAATCCTGAGCTTGTTGCATGCTGCCTGAGGTAGGAAGGACCTAATGCTGTTCTGACAAGGATCCCTCCAGCTGGTAAAGGATCTGCTCTGATGCATTCTGAAGGACATTACCTATGCCTTGGCTGGAAAGGTGATGATTTCTATGTATTGGCTGGGAGAAATGAGAAAGGTAAATGATGGGAGTGTTAGTTTCGTAATTTACTGTATTAGATTCCTGCACCACAGAAACACATTTTAGATAAGTTTTAAGAATTTGACTAATAAGATTAGTTGGCTAATAATATTTTAAGGCAAAAAGAATGCAATAGGAAATGTTAAATCTGAATTTGTAAAGAGGAAGCAAGCATTGCAAGTAATAGGCAGCTTTGAACTAAGAACTTTGATAACAGACTCAAATTGTCTAAGATACAACTGGGCTTGCTTTATTTCTATGACAGCATCAGTTCATCCACAGTCTCTCATGGCATGACATATGCAAAGGTATCTTTATTTTTCTATCTCAGTTTCTTTTAGGGAAAGAATTGTGATCACTTATCTAGCATTAGGAGTACAGAGACTTTCAAATTTCTCTTAAAATATGTCGTATTGCAAACAACGGATATAAAATGAGATTCACACACATAGCTTTGCTTGTGGCCAAGAACTGTGTTGCAATATGCCGGAAATCCAAACATCCTCCTACTCCCAGAGCCTTGCTGACAGATCTGCAACAACTTCTTTCTCTTGGAAAAGCTGCATACAGAATCAGAATAAGAAATAGAGAAGCGTGCTTATTCTGAGAAACTAATCGATGAAATGAAGGCTAAAGATTCCTTATCAATATGAAAATTGCATTATTTTTGAAAATTCTACGCTGTCAGGTAACAAACAGATTATCTAACTCCCCCCCCCCCCCAAAAAAAAAAAAAAAAAGAAAAAAATCCCCACAGAGAGTAAACCTTGTCATTCCTGAAACAGCAACAACAGCAACCCTTAGGATTAGTGTCATTGTTTTCTTATGTAGTCATTTAGACTGACAAATCGTTTGGTTTCTGCGTAAGTACAGGGGTGTGCATTAATGGAACTTGATACAGAAATAGAACCTTAGTTCAGCAGATCCTCCTTTGTAGAAAAACCAATTAAAAAGCAAACACAAGGGAATAGAAAAACAAGTAACTTTTATAGGAACGTATTTTTTAAACAGAGCATACTTTGCAAGAAGTGCTCTATTAGATACTACATATTTTAATTAGCTGTTTAGAAAATCAAGTTGACAGTGTCCTTTAATTAGTAGACATTGACTTATTCCACATGTATTATGGCATAGTGAATCTTATTAAGATAAATGTTTCTCTCTGAAGATATGGAAAAAAAAAATAAATCCACTATCATTTGTTTCCCTACCAGATTGCTCACCATCAATACGTCTGCTATTTAAAATGATGAATTTTAGTCACATATTTAATTAGCTAATAGCTGATCTCACTGTAGGGTCTTGATCCTCCTTACATGTATTCTTTCATCCTCAAAAAGTCTCTGGTTTTATCTTGTTTTTGAAGTTTTCTTTTGAAATTGTTCTTTTGCTACTTTCAGACTTAAAATGCAGCAAATTAAATTAATAAAAGTAAGAATTATTGTGAAAACATTTAAAGTTTTGAGTACAGTTGTATATCTGATGTTCATTATAACGCACTGCTAGAGGCTATGGATTTAAAAAACATTTAAAAATGTTGAAGTTAGTATTTCCACTTGGATTGCTTCAGATACTTGGTCTGAGAGAAAATTATGTGTGCTTTTAAAGGCTATTGTCTCATTTAAGGTTTCCGTGCATTTGCACATTACTGCTCAGTATGCAGCCTTCTTGCAGAATTTGTGTTGTTTGATGGCAACAGTTGGACAGTACAGTGAATGTACTTGATTCTATTCTGGGTCAAGATAACTGTTAAAAACAGAAAGATGTCTTAATAGTGTTCACGGACATCATTGGCTTGGAAGAGGACTCTTTGGGAGATACTTTGTTATTAGCTGTTGGTGGCATATGACAACTGGTACTTTTCAGTCCCCTCCAGTAGAGTAACATTCAAGGAGAGTGCTCACTGAAGTGGGAGCCTATGTCTGACCTCAAAGCCTGTGTTTTTCTCTACGATGTGCAGTGGTGTATCATGCCACCAGTACCGAGAGGATAAGCAAGAAGAAAGTTTCTTTGTTATAGGGGTTGCATTTGGACGGGCTGTAGTGACAGGTGTGCTGCCAAGGAGGACCAGCCCCAGAGATGGTGTTGCAGTTTGGAGCTTTCCTGTGAATAAACTGGAGGCAGACTGGGGGACGTAGGGAAATGTTGGCTGCCATCGCTTATTAGAGCTCTGAAGAAGCTCTGTGAGATGGATTTGTCAACGAACTTGTAGCTACATGGACTTGTCTGCACCTGCCATTCAACTGGCTTTAGCTGAACTATCTATCTATATATATACACACAAACATCTGTCTTACCTGTAAATGAATTTTCTTTAACAGGAAACTTCAATGAGTCCTTCATAAACCAGATATCCCTCATTGGCAGATGACTCAAAATCAGAGAATTTGCTCTGTGAGAGCAAAGTGCATGAAGGAGCACCTAATGGGTGGGCTAATGTGTATGAATAGAGTGTGATATTTATTAGGCTGGTTTTGCTGCTTTCAGCTTCCTCACAAACACTGAACAGTAATCAAGCTTCAATCTCTATAGAAAACTGACTATATTGCTTAAAGAAAATTATTATTTGACCTCTGGAGCATGTTATTACTAAGAGAAGGCCATAATTGACTTTTTGGATAGACAGTTATTTGTTCTTCCTGTTGTCCTATAACAGCATGGATTATAAACCTTATATCCTAGTCATGCAGGCAAAACAGCTACCCTAGCCCTGCTGTTTAATTAGTTTTTGCAATTGGACATTGTTTATATCTCAATAAATGTTGCCTGAGTAAAGACTTCCCCTCACCCAATTATACTAGATGTTTTCTTCGGTGAAGGTCCTAATTAAATAGCATCTATTCTCATGTTTGTTTTAAATCCTGCCTATTGTGTAAATCTCTGTAGGTGTGCATTTTACCAACAGACATTTTACCACCATTTCTATCACTTTTTGCTACACTGAATGGAGCAGTTCGCTTTAAACATTCTTGCTTACTGTAAATCTCAGGTTTACCCCCACAAACATCAGGATCACATGTACTCATCCAGGCCCGAAACTTGGGAAACCAGATCAGTTCATTGCCCTAGAGTGGGCTTTTCAAATGATGGAATAACTGGCAGAGCATAATTGTTCTTGCTGTCCACTGTAGAGTGTGAAAACAAGCGTAAGGCAAGCAAGGACCTTGATGGCTGAGTCTCACTGATCTGAAGCCCACACATCAACCTAACTACCAAAGGCTATCTACATGCACCCTTTGAATTCACTCCTTTGATGCATTTAAAATAGTTTTTTATTTTTTTTTTTAAAGCCCATGAGTGCTCACTTCTGTCATAGGCTGATTTTACCTCTCTCATCTTTCCAGAGGTACAGTACCTACATTAAAAGATTTTTACTCCTGTGGATGCTAAAAATGATTAAAAGATACAAGAGAATTGCAGAGTATATAGAATCTTAACATACAATGCTTAAAATATGCCTGCAAATATAAGTATATGGAACAGACTGGAAAATAATAATACATACAGATTCATGAAAAATAATATTTATTAAATATTTTTCAATAAATATATTAAAACATCACGAAATCATATATTTCAGTTTGAAGCAGCCACCGGCACTGTCAGAGTCATGCTAGCTCCCTGGAAACATCAACAAGGAACCAAGGTATAATACATTACACATTAGGTTTGAAAGTTCCTCAGCTGTCCTCATCCACGCATTCAGACACAAAGAGATCTGACTCAGCCCTTCACCTTTCCTGTATAAAATGCACTTTTCTTGTGTAGTGTGTAAACCTTTCCAATGGGAACTTAATAGTGAAGGTTCTTAATTTCCCCAAAATAATTTAAAAAAATTGATCTTGTAATAATGAGGGTTTGCTCCTGTCTTGGGTAACATTTATTTTTCCATTCTTCACCCAGTTGTCTGGCCCTAAACTTTCCCTTGGAGGTCATTCCTTTCCTCACCAATTGCAAGGCATAAGCTCATAAGGGCAACCAACCTCTTTCCAACAAATCATGGAATCACAGAATCCTTAGAGTTGGAAGGAACTCTTAAAGGCCATCTAGTCCAACTCCCCTGCAACAAACAGGGACACCACAGCTAGATGCCCAGGGCCTGATCCAGACTCGCCTCGAAAGTCTCCAGGAATGGGGCATCCTGGGGTCACAGATTGCTTACCTGTGCTCAGTATGGTTGTAATGTACTCGCTGGGTTCCTTAGGCCAGTTTTTTCTCTGTGTAATTACACAATACTGATACACATCCATGAGGGCAATCATTAGGGCCCGATAGTTTAAAAATATCCATAAAATGTAAAATTAAAAAAATATTTTCAGGAGTGAAATGAGATAGTGCTTTGATTGCATGGGCACAAACTGATCCAACTTTTGTGATCACGATGTCTCAGGTCTCATATCAGTCATCTCAGCATAACTTTTTGATTATTTCTGAAGTCATGCACGAAATGAGGGGAGACACAGTCTGACCTTTCCAGACTTGCTGCATTTTAATTTTTCTTATGCTTAGAAATAATTCAGAGGAACCCAAGAAGTAATATTATTTTTGTATAGAACATCTTAAGATATACTAGGCATGTTCAGAATACATTAAAGATACTGTCCTGACCCAAGAAATTTACAGTCTGCTTTTATGTATTACATAACTAATGAGAGCAATAAATGCTAGAGGAATGGAAAGAGTGGAATGAGTTTACAATAATAAGATTATAACATTTCTCCAGTATGTATGCATGTTTTAAAATTCACTTCAATTTTGCTACCTCAGTATAGGCTTTGATTTTTCATTTTGGCTCTTTATCAGATTACATTTTCTGTCTGAATCTACCAGACCATAACATCCTGGCTAAAAACTCAAGCCAGACTTTTTTTTTCTTTTTTAAAAATTATGTTATGTTTTATTTTATTTGGATTGTACCTCCTCTGCTCTGCCTTCACAGCCAATGTTGGAGGCCTGTTTCTAGAGAAAACCTTATGGCCTTTGCTCTGACAGAAGTCAAAGTTGAAGTACCTGCATTGTGTGTACTCAAGTTCATGCACTACTACTTCTACAGAGGGGTGAGGAGAAAAAAAAAGTAAAAAAAAAAAGTTCTATATGATCTCTATATAATTGCACTTAGATTTTTATATCTCCACTTTGAAAAATGCTATCATACCATACACCATATGTGAGGTGCTTGAAATGCACGCACAACCTGTGCATTAATATTCTAACTTTCCATTCTCATTCAACCTTAACAGTCATTTAAAAATGATTTGTGGAAAACCAGTCATGCCCTTTCTTGGCTTCTTTTTTGCTATGTATAAAAACATTTTTTTTCTTTTTTTTCTTTTTTAACTTGCCAATTTTTTAAAACTGAAATTATCAGGATTGTAAAATTGAGGTTTTATTGATTTTCCTGGAAGATATTTGAGATTTCAACAGATATGTATTGACTGCAGCCACCTCTAGTTGAATCAGAAGGACTGAATGCACAATGTAAATCAATCCATCTTTGACATATTTCATTATCTTCATGTTAAGAAAAAAATAAGTGATTAGAAATAATTTTTTCTTTATTTGCTTTTGTGGCATTATGTCGTCTCACGTTCTTTTGTAGCCATATAGTATTGTGGGTGGTGGCAAAAGATAAACAAAACAATAGAAAATCTAACACTTTAAATATAAGAAAGATTGAAAAAATAGCATACTCCTTAAGTCCCTATAGTCTGTAAATAAACAGAAAGAGCACAAATCCATATTTAGAAAAATAATTTCTTCCTCGATATTCAGAACGGAGTTGTCAGTCACATTAATTTTTATGTAAATTTGTCTAAGCTGATGAATCATAACTGAATAATTGCCTAATCTTCCTGGTTTTGGCCAGTATTTCCATTTGTATTTCTATGACTGCAGTTTATTTTTATTTGTTTATATCAAGCTTCTTAAGAGTCCACTCTAGGAACCCATATCTAACGCAGCAAAAAGACAGGGCCTGCTTCAAGTCACTTTCAGTCCACACAAGTTGATGCCAGAGACAGACAAAGATCAGAACAAGACAACACTAGTCACACTGACAGACAGTAATCTTGGCACACGGCTGACTATTTATTATCATTTCTTCAGTAGACATCACAGCATAGGAGATTTTTAGGGAGGGATTTGAAGGAGAAAAATTAGGTGAGTGGGAGTGAGAAGCAGCAGTGAGGGAAAGCAAGAAGGTGCTGGTTTGAAAATGTAACAAGTAGAGTTATTACTGAATGAAATGTGTGGGGGGAAGACGTTGATTTCTCTATAGGATATTAAAAGATGATAGGGTGGGAATAAGATGTGAAGAGCCATAAAAGTGAAGTAGCTTTTGCTTGCTAAGATATCGAAGAGGGATGCAATAAAATAAAGAATCTGGCTGAAATAATAAATGTGAAGATAACCAAGGAGATAACATTTTGCTGTAGTATTCTGTTACTCCCTGTTGTTTCATGATGTCCAAAATTAGATTATTAGCTTTGGAAGGGAAGGGACCAAAGACATCTTTATACTTAAGGAGCACCCTAACATCTTTTCACATGCTCTAAAAATGCATAAATAAAAATGAACAAGCGCTTCTCCTGATCATTCTTTTCCTCATTTTTCAGTCCTCATTCTTTAAGTTTACACCATTCAGGTGTCTTTCCCTTTTCAAAGAACCTTCTATATGAATTTTCCAGTTCTTCTCTCAAGTCAAATTAGCTTACTGTTTTTGGAAAGACTGCATATCATCTATATTTAACATCATTTCAGCTTGGTGAGGTGACTATAACATAGCATTAAACGCAGACTAAAAAAAAACTTGAGCGTGGCATTTCTAGGTTTTTCAAGTGTGTTAACTCAGAAAAGCTAATTTGACTGAAAAAAAAAAAAAAAAAGCTTTCCACAGATATCTCTTATTTCAATACACCTACAAATATCTGAGTTACTTGTCTGGCAGCTGGAGGCAAAAGGCCTTTGGATTAGTATTTGTGGTCACCATAGAAGTGAGCCTTTCAGAGAAATGTGGATAAAGAGAAGGTCATACCAAGAACTGATTTGGAAGGTTTCTCCGCAGGCACTTAATTCTTAGAAATTTACAGATGAAAAATGCTATCTGACTATTAATAGATAGGAATGAAATATGGATGAGGGGACACTAAAGCTGGAATAGCAAGTAGAACAAAGGGGATAGGGGACTTGGGGACATAAGAAACCAGACAAGAGCTGCAGACTTGGACAGAACTATGTAAGACCTAGATAAAAAAGGAAAGTTTAGATAAAAGAATGAAGAGCTGACTGTTATGAGAAAGTATTTTAAGAAGGACCAGGACATGGCTACCAGGGAACCTTAAATAAAACAAGTTATACAGACAGGATAAAAGATGAGCAGAAACAAAAAAGTTGCCCTAGCTACTGATACTGATATGGTCAACTTTGCAGAGAGAAAGCCAGAGTTGATAACAGGCTAGAAAAATAAAAAGGAAAAGCAGTCAGGTTAGGCCTGTTGTTTATGTGACAGGCAGGCAGGAGGTACAGTAATGCGTGGAGAGAGTTTCCAGGGGAGAATGTAAAGTACATTAAAAACTTGAATTAGTGCTAATAACATTTCCAAATGAATATGTAGAACATTTGATATAAGCAGTCATCAATGAGGCCTGAATGGACAGAAGAGAATACCTGCAGCATAATCTGAAGTGAGGTCTCCCAGGATCATTTGCCAAGCAACAAACAAGGCCTGGGAGATTTTCTAGTCCAGGGAAATGGTGTGAACGGAGAGCATGGGGTGGGGTGCTCCCCATAGTTCATTGTCAGCAGTGAGACAAACCAGCCTTTGCAGTATCCTAGTTACCACATGTAGTTTATGAAGGCTGAAGAAGTATAGACATTATTTTTTCCAGAGCTTGAATCTAGATGTCCCTTGATGGCTTTTAAGTGCTGGCACAAAGCAAAGAACAATATCCACGTTCCAACAGGACTTCTAACCCCATCAAAAAGCCCCGATGGTGCACTATTTTAGACACATATTTCAGTCACTGGAACAGGAATGTGGCTGTGTTTGAAAACTTGTGGCTGTGGTATAGAAGAAATATGTTGAGAATGAAGAGAAAAATAACCAGGACAGCATGAACTGAAGGAATAATCAACAAGGCTGCAAAAACGAGGGAAAAACACAATAAAGAGTGGGTATCAGATCAGAGCAGAAAATGCACACAGCAGATAGGAAGACAGAGAGATGGAAAAAGGTACAGTTTCACTTGCCTTGATTGTCAGGCGTGGAGTGTTTCACTAACAGAGCACTGGTCTCTGTGGTAACGTTAATTTATTAGCTGTAAGTAAGCAAACACATAAATGTTTATGTAGCCATAAACAATTTCCATTGCTTAGCGTTGCACACACACCTCCCATTTCAGTTAGCCACTCCGTTTGCAGCGCGTTCGTCCCTCGTGTCTGTCCACGGATGCAAATACAAGCGACTGAAGGATCTGTGCCCGCACTCGTGACACCGCCCGTCCCTCACCCGGGCTTGGAGCCTTGCACCGAGGGCACGCGGTGCCGGTCAGACCCAGCACGGCGTGTCTTTGGGGGAGCACACGCACATCGTCAGCCCCTCTGCACTGCACACCTCACTGCTGGGCGTCACCCAGCGGGCCCGCAGCACACGCAGGAGCCCTGCCGCCCCCACCAAGCCCGACTGTGTTTGCCATATGGTCGCACTCGCCTGCTAGGGCGACAGACAGACGGGCAACACGCGCACTCACAACGAAGCCCCCCACTGGGCTGCCCTAAAAAACGAGGCAAAGAAGTGGCCGTAACTGCAGTCTAAGCAGGGCGCCGTGCGGGCTTTGCGGTAGGGCGGGACGGCGGCACACCTCCGCCTGCGGCCCGGCCCCTCACGAACGGCCGCCACATTCAGCAGCCCGGGAGCCAGCGGCAGCGGGGGGGCGGCTTTTCCGGGGCGGGGGGGGCTCCGTCAGCGCGACGTCCCTTCACACCCCTCGCCTCCCCTCCCTTCCGTTCCCTCCGCGCCACGGCGGCTGCGCGCGCTCTGAGGGGGAGCGCGGGGCTCCCCTGGCGGTGACGCGCGTTGCCATGGCGACGGCCAGGCAGCGTCTCGCGCCGTGGGGGGGGGGGGGGGGGGGGGATGAGGGGATGACAACAAATATGGCGGAGAGGAGCAGGACGGCAGAGTCGGGTCAGTGCCAGCCGCAGGCGCCCGGGCGGGGGGAGAGGGAAAGAGAGCCCATCTCCAGGGGATGAAGGCGAGGGGCTTCCAGCAGGGAGGAGAAAGCCTGCCTCGCTGGGAGCGAGGGGAACGGAGCTCTTCTCGCCGGGGAAAGGGAGGGGAGCGCTGAGGTGCAGAAGGGGCCCGGAGCAGGGAGAGAGAGATCCTTGCACGGGGAGCTGCGGGGAGGGGCGAGTCCCGTCCCCGAGGGACGCCTTCCGGGGGCGAGGTGGCCGCGGGTAGGGAGAGAGGAAGGGCTGGTTCGGGAGCCGTGCGGGGACCGCTCCGGCTGCGGCGCTCTGCGGGGCGGTCAGCGCCGCGCGCGGGGACGGAGCGCCGTGGCGAGGAGGAGAGCAAAGACCGGCGGGAGGGAGCGCCTCACGCCAGGAGCCTTCCCCTGCTTTGCCCAGAGTGGAGAGTGAATGATGCGCGAAGGCGGAGGGTCGGAGCTGAAGCCGCGCCGCGGTGCTGCCGGCTCTGGGCTGACCTGCGGGTGCTGCCCGTCCCGTCCCTGGCTCTGTATGGAGCGCTTCCTTATGGCACCTGCTGCGCTGTCAGGGGCTCCTGAAGTGGGATTGTCCCGTTCCGACCCCGCCGGCGAGAGCTCTGGCTGTGTGTGTGAAGATAAGTTTGTAGGTGGAACTCAAGTTCTGGGCTTCTTCATGTTGGTATGGATTGGCTAGGTGCAGGGCTCTCTCCTGTTGTAACAACACGGCGAAGGTCTTTTCCACCTCACAGAAGCTCCCAAAGTAGCTTATGAAAATTTATCAACACTGTGAGGATGAAACAAAGGTGCTGACAGCTTTTCTGCGTGTTTAATAGCCCACAACACATGAATTTCCTAGATTCCTGGACCAAAAGCTCATTTTCCTTGCCTGCTGTGCTGCTGTGCATGTGCTTTTCTCCCCCAGAAGTGGCTCCATGTGTGTGGAAGAATGCATTATCCATAGAACTGACTTTGGATTTTCGGACCACCCAAGGTGAAATAAAGCGAAAAATATGTGAAATGCTCTTGTCCTCTGAAAAACAAAACCACGGGCTGTATCTGAATTGATTGATAGGCCTAAGGTTCTTGAACTCGCAGTCTGTTTCAAGCCTATGAACCCCTGAAACCGTGTTGAGAAGTTTCTTATACATTAAGCTTTCCATGGAGCAGGTGATTTGTTTCATCTGCTGTACAACACTGTACTAAACACAGCTGGTCCACCTTGACTGCACCATGGGATGGAACGCATCTCCAGTGGCCCTTTGACTTTGTCAGCTTTTCTGCGAACTTCATCCACCTCTGCCTATGTGCTTGCCAGTAACTTTCTGTATAAGATGGTAGAACTTGCTCACTATTTCTGGATTACTGCATAAAGTAACTTTTACATTATGTTTCCTGCTGTATTCTTTAATCTGTATCTTTACAATATTTGGTTTTTGTTTTTTACTCTGTCATGTCCATTTCAGCTGGGTAATCCATCATTTTCTTATAAATGCACTGGTTCCATGAGTTTGTGCTGAGATCAGGTTTTGTTGCATGTTCCAGATACATGTTCATTTCAATTTTTCAATGCCTGTCTGGCCATTTTTGTAACTCTAATTTGCAGGCCCTTTCTTGTCTGGATTACTAGTTGAGTAACTTAGATGCAAAAAATCACAAAAATAGGAAAAAGTCCTGATATTTTCATGGGGCTTCAGGAACCTGAATGAAACAAACTTGTGGTCTTGGCCTATTTATTTAGAGAGGGCATAGAAGATAAAGTCTGGAAGAAGTCTCTGTCTCTCCCACACCTAGTGTAGGTTTCTGACACTGATGTCATATACTGCGGGTAGGGAATATTCTTGTTCGTGGCACATCGTACTTCTTACGTCATCATGCTCTGTCAGATTTGGGACATTCTTGAGGACATCTGAGTCTAGCTCTGGAACCTGCATTTTACACACATTTAAATGTTTCTGTGTGGTTGGACTGGATGATCTTTGATGTCTTTTCCAACCTTGGTGATTCTACCATTCTGAGATTCTATAATTTGCAGGGAGAACAAAACTACCAAAGGACGACATTGTTCAAACTATGGAAGTTGATTTAGCCAGTGTGACTCTGTTACACTTGCTGTTACAATATTTCAAATGTTTCTGTTCCTGAGCCAGAAGACACAAATAATAGCTGCCTTATCTTTCCTTCTTGGAATATTGTTATTTCTAATTTTCAAATGAGAAAACTGCAGTACGGGAAGACTGAAGGTAATTTACCCATGCTTTACAGCAACACAGATCACTTGTTATGGAATTGCTATTATTCTCCTTGTTTGTTTACACACATCTGAGGTGTTTTCAACTTGCCTAAATTTAGTTTTGAAAACATGCTGTGTCAAGAGGTTCTGTGTATTACTTTTTGGTAAACAATATGGAAAACATACCTTTTATCATGTAAGAATTTTGTATTTCAGTTTTATTTGTATTTCCTTATTCTTCTGTCATAGGAAATTAAATGTTAGTTGTTTATGCACTGATCATTGTAATTATTGTTTCTTTATAAAATCTTTTAATATTTTAATTCTTTTTTCAAATAGAACATTTTTGTTTCTCTAGTAGATTTTGCACATTTATAAGCCTTTTGTATTTTTTTCTCATGAGGAGGAGGATGAGGACACTCAACTTTCTATGAAGTACAAAACAAAGAGTGCCTATAACCCTTCTTACACTGTCATACTTGGCATTATTTTTTAGATCATAGCTTAAGCCAATCTGTGTGTTTCAAATAAGATTGAGATTTAATATAGAAGGTAGATTACTTCACATCTGTCTACTGCAGTGTTCATGTTCTGCTACCAGGCACTCTGGATTAGGCAGACATTTGTTCTAATCCATTCAAATAGTTCCTGTGTTCTGATGTTTGGCTTCAGTGCTGCAAATCAACTCCTTTCTCTTTCTCTTTCTCTTTCTCTTTCTCTTTCTCTTTCTCTTTC